>JAFBJU010000709.1:177152-675176 GCA_016785305.1 Colistium nudipinnis | reverse complement strand
TAACATGTCTTTCAGATCTTCACACGCGCCTGCGTAAGAAAGGTTACGCTTGATTAAGTGAGAAAAGTTGACACAAGAATAAAAGCGGAATGTTCCAGAGCACAATGGAAACAGAATTGTTTAGTACATCATAACGTGCAACTAGGGATAGGCATACATGTCAGTGTTCCACAATGGCATCAACTGAGTACAGGGAAGCTGTGTTTGCTTTCAACTGTCAGACGTTTTTTTGTTTAGATATTTCATGTTACGTCTCCTTACATCAAGATTTTAGCCTTCATCCATTTATATCTCCAAACAAGTCTTTTCAGTCGTCGTGTGATGATGAATAAATGGAGGTAGTCAGTGACCCCAACCTTCAGAAAGATTTGTCAGGCTGCATGTGAAACTATTGAAGTTAATACGGTGTTTCGGCCAGCTGACAAACATCACAGAGGAATACAAGCTGTGAAGTGTAGGACTGCAAGCTCTGTTTTTTCCACGAGAGCGGTTTTTATTTTGTTTTCCCCTGTAAGTTCTCTGCAAATATTGCTTGAGGCAGTTTCTCTCCACATTTATGCATGGATGTAACGACGAGGGGTGTGTACAGAAAACATGGCAGTTCATTGTGCATAAGTGAATAAGCCGAATAACTTGGCAAACCGGTGTGTAATTAATTTCCCGATTACCAACAATCTATTTTGGGAGCTTAGACACTTGGGTTATTTGGGTCAAACTAAGTCGTGTGTAGAATCTACTCTGCTTTTTACTTTTCATAAGAAGAGCAGGATGGGGAAAGAGACCAAATAATATTTTATCGAGTGACCCCAATAAAACTGGGATGTCAGTGATGTATTGCCTCATCTCATGATTTAAAGTTCAAAAGTACTGTGTCAAATTGAATTTGTGAAAATGACTAACTGGGTAGACTGCCGGTCTCAGCTGTTCTGAGTGGCCTTTTGATCCCCTATTTCATTTCCCTTGATTGCACTGGTCGAAGCGTAAATTTGCAAGTTGCAAGTACATTGTCTTTTAATTGTCACAGGACCTGACAGACCTGAGAAAAGAAGTGAGTGAAGCCAACAAGACAGAGGAGCAGAACCACGCCTGGACTGCTGAGCAGATCCAGGTCCTTCTGTCCACAGTAGCAGATCTTCGCCAGAGAGTGGTCTCATTGGAGAACGGCCCAAAACAAAGCGTGAGTCTCGCATAGAGAGCACACTTACTCTCTACAAATTAAGAGGCGTTTTTTTTTTCTACTGCATTTGCCTGAACCCCGACTGTAAAAATGGGAAAACAATGTTTTACAGCTAAAGGGCAACGATGCAGCAGCCCCACAGGCAGCCCAGAGCCAAAAAGCAGCAACGGAGTTGGCGACGGAAGCTCCTACAACCAAAACAACGCCCGGAGATGGTACGTGGATAAAGCGCCCTGTCACCAGATCTGCCCACGTTGCAATCTTCATTCCCCACTCCTTACATTTTCCCGCCACAGAGAAACCTACGCAACTGACGGATCCGCACACAAGCAGACGTCCGCGCTTCATAGCTCCAAAGCGCTCCAAGAGGAATGCTAAATCAGGATGCCCAAAGAGGTTGCCCCTGCCTGGTGTCAGCTCCTTGAAAGGTGCACACCTCTGCCACTTTCTCCCGTATTTCATTCAGACATATTATATATATATATACAGCTGTCAATCCAATTATGCAGTGTGCTTATTGATAAATATCCTTTTGAGTCTATCCAAGTAAAAATAAGCCTTTCCATTCACAGATTTGGAGGATGTCTTCCAGCAGGCAGGTGCTGATGGACATGGTTCACTCGGGTTACTTTACCAAGACCTGAGGAAAGTATTCGGACCGTCAACTCCCAGTGCTCACGCCTTGGACTGCTTTGACAATAATGGGGACCGGAGGTACTCCCTGATGGAGCTGAGAGCTGCTGTGGGTGTGTGAGCACATCATCACTGACGGCAGGGAACAGTATTGAAATACGTTGGGGTCAGGGGGATCGGAGTTCCCGACCCCCCCGACCCCCTTCCTCCTCTGTATTTGCTGCACTTTTGAGAATTGAATATTTATCATACTGATTGTGGAACGGTGATGCTGGCATGGCCCCCTTCTCCCTCCCCGGCCCCTCCGCCCACCTTTTTCACAACCTCAGCCAAAAAAAACGTTCTCCTAAATTTGAACACTTATCCATATGCAGGTCGCTTAGTTTATATTTAACCCTGAAAATGTACGTTTTTCATTTTCCACACAGTTCTCAAATATGCTGTTTCCCAGCACATGTATTGAGTTTTTTAACCAATCTGTCTTATCTGGATGTAACAATGTATGTATTTAACTTCTTTGGAGGCTGTAAATGTCTGTTGCAGATCTCCCTATCACGTAGTCATCTGGTACAACTCACAAGTCCTTTATTTAAAGATCTCCGATTGAAATTTTATGAATGTTTACACATGACTACTAGAAATAGACTTTTTGCGAGACTGCTTCTTTTTTGGTGGTTTCCTAACTTATCTGAAACACAAAGTTGAGTGAGAGTAATGTTTTTATAATGCTCTTTTCTATGCTGAAGTTTCTGATATGTTTTTTTTTTTTCTGTGTGTGTTTATCTTCCTTGAGCTGTGATTTGGTTTGTGTATCTATAGGTTTGCTGGTTGTAGCCGTTTTCAGTTTTGCAAGATTTGAAGGGCTAAGAACACTTTGAATGACCTGTAAAGAATTTCTAAGTGGTATCTCATGAGACACATGTAGCAATAACGATGACATATATGTTAAGAATTGTAGTAGACAAAAGGCACGCCGAGATCACTATGTGTAACAGGTAGTATGAGAAGCACTGACGGTCACTTGATTCATTTAATTCCATTCTTACGGACCTATTATTGGTGTATTATTTCCATAACATGTTTGGTATGCTCAAACATCGTACTCTGTAAAAATGGTGTAAATGTATTCTCTGACAATTATCTTGTGAAGGGGGGGGGTTGGGTTGGCAACATTTGCTTTACCGTCTTAATCTCAACATTGTACATTTTTTAAATAATGATATTGTGCTTTGCATGTTGCTCATATTGTAACATGAACAAATAATTTAAACCCAACATACTCGATGATATGTTTTTGCAGGACAATGGTTAGTTGAGCTCAAAATGTAAAGTAGATTTGGCCATCGTGGCCCAGGCTTTGGTCCACACTGCTACATGACATGACATTTTGTGAGTGTCTTTATGAGTGGGAAATAGTTAATAAACACACAGTTAAAATGGTCTTTGTTGTCTGTCTGCAGTTAATAGGCACAAATACGAAAGACATGTCTTCTGGTGGTTGTTATGTTTTACTAGAATACTGGACATCGCTACATCACATTTAACTCTGAGATTTACAAAAATGGCAACGAGGACGGCACATATTTACAGATTTGAGACCAGTACAAAAAATACCCCCCTTAGATGCCTCCACAGCACTCCAGATAAAATGTTTTTTTAAGCCAGTGCCCCTTTAGCCCTCCAGTCATTGGACAAGAGCCCCAGCAGCTGCTCTTCGTCCTCCTCTTCCTCCTCCATTGCGTCATCAATCTCCATCTCTTCGTCCTTCCTGGACTGAGGTTTGCGTTTCACCACGTCGCGCTTGTCTCTCAGCAGCTCGACCCTCTTGTAACATTGAATTTGTTCGTCGATCTCGTCGATCTGGCGCTCGAGGCGGCCCTCCTCGTCGTCCTCGGCCACGATGGCCTCTGACTTCGTGTTCACTTGCCTGATCTCCTTCTGAAACTCATCCCACTCCTTGTCCATGTGGTCTTTGGGCGCGTCGACGTTGCGCACTTTGGCGTCTCGTATTGGGTCGTCGAAGAAGCCCTCCGGCAGCGCCTCGGCAGTGTTGTCCTTCTTCTCCGTGCTCTTCTCCGCCACGTCTGCTTTCAGGATGGAGCCGGAGTGGGAGATGGCAGGTGTGGATGGGAGGGAGCTGTCAAAGAAATCAGCTGGTAGCCCTGCGGCTTCGGTCTTGTCGGGAGGTGGCTTTGCCTCTTCTGCATCTGCAATATCATCATCATCCTCCCCATCGTAGACTCCAGCTAGGAGACTCAAACCTGCAGACGTGTGAGCAGACGTAGCTGCCTTCTCGTAGGGTTTTTTAAAGAAATCTCCCGGTAAGCCCGAGGACGACTGGCCCGCAACCGCCGCTGGTTTCGCCTTTTTCCCGTTAACGTCCTCGCTCTCTGCCGCTTTCCTCTTCGCCGGCTGGTTCTGTGGAGTCGCCGGCTGACTCTTTCCCTCCTTCAGCTCAACGACTTTCTCTTTGTGCTGCTTTCCCAGAACATGCGCCGGCCACAGCAGCTCGGACTTCACCTGCACACTGCACAGCACGCAGCTTAGGTGCCCGAGGCTGTTGTATTTAGCGAAGGGAGACTCGACGCGCTTCTTGTCGGTAGTTTGTCTTTGTTTGGCTCTCATCAAGCGCCGCAGTTCCTCTTGGTTGACAACTTTCTTCCCCTTCTTGGAAGATGCCATTGTGGAAAGAAAACAAACCCTGCTGCTTGCTTGCGATGAACGGGAAGTGCGTCCCTCAAAGATGACGTGCACCGCACAAACTCGCGTTCAAAATGAGTGGGGTGGCGGCTTGTTCAATAATCCCGCGAGAGGAGCCGGCTAGCAGAGTAGCTAGCTGCGCTGGTTCATTGTCGCGGCTGGATTTGGCCACAAGTCGAATTGATTCCATTTTAGACCGTGTCACCTAAAAAAAAAATAGCGGAGGAGACAACTATGTAGTCGTTCGCTGTTCGTTATCATTCTAAACACTAGGTGAATATTAGTGCGTGTATTTTGTTGTGCGTAGTATTATTCTTTGTTATTCATCGCCGCACCCACCGTATTTTTTTTTTATATTGTGGGCTAGCTCGCTATTTAACCACTGGGAGCTAACGGTGCTGGTGGAGCCAGGCAGGAGCAGGTGTAACGGTATCTGAAGAACACGGAGGAATCAGCTCAGCTGCGAGATAGATTAAATCGAGACGACGTTAAAATTATACAATATTCGTTTTGGCTCATGCCGACCCGCTCACAGATTAATCCACCCTTCTGTAGCCCCGTGATTTGTTAACCTGGTAACGCGCGGCGGTCATCATGACAGGTGAGAAGTTACGCACCGTGCGAAAGGACCACAACAAACCCAACAAAAACGAGGAGATAAGGGGGACACGCGACGAGACCTCGAACGACAGCGTCCCCAACGGCACCGGCCACCATTTCAAATCCAACAAGGCTTTTCAGAAATCCCTCAAAACCTCCGCGCTGCTGCAGCAGCAACAGCAGCTCAACGCCAACAACATCAATGGCAACCCATCGCCACTCGCCACCGTTGTCAATGACAACAATAAGAACCCAATAATCCTGACGAGTGAGGACTTGGAGTTCCCCGTTCACGAGTGCGTGTTTAGGGGAGACGTGCGTCGGCTCTCCTCTCTCATCAGGACCCATAGCATCTCTCAGAAAGACGTGCACGGTAAGCCTTCTGCTATTCCCTCGCTGCTCTATGAGTATATGCATGATCACACGTGTATTTGTGTGATTATTGATGCGCATATTTGTGTGTGTACACATTGTTTATCCTGCTGCTCTTCTTTAGGTAACACGCCCCTTCACCTGGCCCTGATGCTGGGCCACAAAGGTAAATCTGAACATTAGTGCGATCGAATGTGCTGGAGTTGTATTATTTAAATTATTAATATTATCTCATTAGCTTATGTTCATACAACCACCGAGAACAAAGAGCTTCTCAGGGGATAATCTGCCAGTCTCTGTTAGAGCCTGCTGGGCTCAATGGCCATGCGTCTGTGTGGAATAAGTACTGTACTGTTATAATGGTAATATTAAAATCTCAACATGTACTCTATTCTTACTATGGTTGTTCAAGGTGACCGTGGACAAAATATGCATTATTATTTTTAACTTTCCTTTCAGAATGTGCCCTCCTCCTGCTGGCCCATAATGCACCTGTAAAGATAAAAAATGCACAGGGATGGAGTCCACTAGCAGAAGCCATCAGCTATGGTGACAGGCAAATGAGTAAGTTATGTCCTCGCTATTCTTCTCAGGGACTTCAAATTAATCGGATTTGGTTTTCAGATGTTCTTCCAGGGGGAAAAAAAGCAACTTTGCGAAATACTGTTGGGGGTCACAGCATGCATGTGAAAGGTTGGAGGACCTCTCGTGAGCCATTCATGTGAGCTTTGTATATAAAGACATAAATGCTCTCCGGTCAGTCCAGCTAAAAAGCGAAAGGCTTTTCTCTGAGCAGTTGTCATCCAGATGGCTGGAACGCAGCCTGAATTTTGGCTTAGTGTTAGAAGGCCCCAGCTTACAGCCTGCTCACCGCCGCTTTGACATCTCGCATCCGGCAGAAAGAGTCAAATGACATGTGAAAGTCATCAGCTAATGGCTTTCCGATTCATTTAGTTTTTTTTTTGTGGTTGTTAATATTTACTTCATTCAGTAGACAAGATGAACGAACGCAATGAAGACTGGGCTGAGTATTGAGTAAAGAGAGCGAACACTAAATCATTTATTGCAGTTTTTGTGACCCAGCCAGGATCACTGGTTTGTAGTTGTCGCTATTTCGCCGTGTAGATAAAACAACTGTGAATGATCAGCATCGTCTCCTTATTTTTCCTCTGATGGAAGTGGCCTGTATTTAAAAAATATATATAAATAAATGAACCCCAACCTTGTTAGTATGCGACTCCGACTCCCCGCGTCTGCTGTGGCAGGGTGGCTTGGGACTGCGACCAGGAGTTTTGCGTTGAGAAGGTCAAATCACTCACAAGGGTGGAGGGGAGGCGGCGGAGCGGAGAGAGAGAGGGGGGGGGGGCTGGGGGCTGGGTACATTCTCACCATCCGCAAGGACATGCAGAGAAAGACAATCACCCATGAGAGAGCGGGGGGTTCACGTTTAGAACTGTGGCGGAAAAAAAAAAGAACGCAGCCCCCAGCTGGCGATCACTTAGTGAGCGGGACGGGCCGAGAGCAACGTGTGCCGAAACACAAAATACTGCAGCCTCGTCATCAGTCGTCACCTTTTCCCTTTTACATGTGTGCACAGTGCGTCAGCAGCTCGTCCGCTGGATGTCAGCGCGAGTGCCTCGTCAGCGCTTGTCCTCCCAGCCACGTCTGTCGTCAGCGCCACTTTTTTCCCCCCACCCTGGTCAAGATAACCCGTGTACCCGCGAGATAGATAGGATTTGACTTTTATTCCAGCTCATCAAGTATCATTAAGTTAACTCTCTCCTCGTGATGCGCGTGCCATACAATATGTTAACTGTGAGTAACGCAGAACAATCAGCTGTAGCAGCAATGCTCCCTTTTACTAGTATGCTGATGCTGTCTCAATGTATTATATATACCCTGTGACCAGCTAAAATCGGCAAACTGTGTCGATGTATCGGCCAGACTCTCATCAGGAGGCCAATCTGCATCGTCCCGGTACGAATACAGTACAACTGACTCTGTTCTTTCCTCACTCCTTTCCTCAGTCACGGCAATACTGCGGAAGTTGAAACAGCAGTCCAGGGAGAGCGTGGAGGATAAGAGGCCAAAATTACTGAAAGCTCTCAGGGAGGTGAGGATAACGGCCGGCCTCACGTGGCCAGATGTTGGCGCCACGCCGAACTCGTGTGGGCCCATTGATTGTATTTTTGAAAATCTCTTCAGTCCCGCGTTTGCACTCTCCTTTAGGACGCGCACTGGTTGCTGAAATCTATATCGTTAAATCTTTACCGTACTGTACTTTGCCTCGGCAAATGGATAGTCTCGCAAATTGAAGCCTTTGGTTTGAAATGCGTTTCTTCTCCGCAGCTTGGGGACTTTTATCTGGAGCTGCATTGGGATTTTCAGAGCTGGGGTGAGCTTTTCGCTTTTCACTCAAACGAAGTCACTCTTTTTCTCTTTTTTTTTTATCCTCTTTTCTCGAACCACTTAATGATTGATACTACGTCTTCAGTCCCTGTCAAGGGAGCCACTTCGAATATATTATCACTAACTGATTTATCTACGTTGCAGTGCCCCTCCTGTCCCGGATGCTGCCGTCTGATGCTTGTAAAATCTACAAGCAGGGCATCAATATAAGGTAAGACTTCAAATACTCTGTTAAGTGTGTTGCCGTTCCTAATGAGAGAATCGAACTCCACTCAGTGTTCGGGGGCAGCAAATGATAGAAAACCAGGCCGAGGACTGCTTTTAGATCTAAAAAGTAGGGCGTAGCAATTTTTCACAGGGCCTCTCCTCTCTTCCCTCCTAATTAGGCTCGACACCACTCTCATAGACTTCACCGATATGAAATGTCAGCGCGGCGACCTCAGCTTCATCTTCAACGGCGACGCCGCACCCTCCCAGTCCTTCGTGGTCCTGGACAACGAGGCCAAAGTGTACCAGAGAATACACCACGAGGTGATCTCTGCGCCTCTGTATCACACCGCGCCATCCGCCGTTTAAAACGACTAGCCGAGAGCTGACTCGAGGCGCTCTTTTACTTTTTCCTCCAAGGAGTCCGAGATGGAGACGGAGGAGGAGGTGGACATTCTGATGAGCAGCGACGTCTACTCTGCAACTCTGTCCACCAAGTCCATCACTTTCTCCCGCAGCCAGAACGGCTGGCTCTTCCGAGAGGATAAAACGGTAAGGTTGCTGAGGAAATGACGCCCAACATAAACCGTGAAACAAAGTGACGATATTAAACTACTGATTGGTCTCATTACTCTCTTAATTACTGTCGTATTAGCCCCTTCGCGCAGGCTGACAACTGGAGCTTAGGTGGAAAACGAGTTCACAAAGACTCCCGTGTCCTGAGAAGGTTGAGGCAAACGAACGGGGATAGTGAGGGGGGACTTGAGAATCAACAGCCAAAAAATGTGGTTGATTGGCAGCAAAGTTCTATGCCACGTTCCTCGTTTCCCGGATGGATTAAACCTCGGCCGGGAGGTGTGACCGGTGTGATCAGGACGTAGGAAGGAAAATGAAACTAGAAAAAAAAAAAACGTGTTTTCTGCGCAGGAGAGGGTGGGAAACTTCCTGGCCGACTTCTACGCCGTGAACGGTCTGGTGCTGGAGTCGAGGAAGCGGCGGGAGCACCTCAGCGAGGAGGACATCCTGAGGAACAAAGCCATCATGGAGAGCCTAAGCAAAGGAGGCAGCATCGGCGAACAGAGCTTTGAGGTGAGACGAAAAGGGAGGGGGGGGGGCCCGTGAACCTCCCGCTGATAATCTGACATCACTGATATTCTCCCGTCCGCAGCCTGTGAGGAGGCAGTCCCTCACCGCTCCAGAACCCAACACAATTTCCTGGGAAGAGTACATCGCCGCAGAGCACGGAAAGTAAGCACCTGCGACTGTACGGGTCCTTTACTGCGATTGCCACGTTAACCCAGGGCAGCCACGAGAGAAATTGTAGAAAAGCCGAATGAGCAGTTCACCTGCACTCCCACAAATGGTTAAAAAAAGGCAATATTCCTTGTGTGTTCGCCGGTCCCCGCCGCACCTCCAGGCCACCTCATCTCGGCAGAGAGCTTATGTGCAAGGAAAGCAAGAAGAACTTCAAAGCCAATGTGGCCATGAGCCAGGATTTCCCTCTCGGCATCGAGTCGTGAGTACATCCCTTCCTCTGAAGATCTATTTACAAAGCTTTGCGCAAGGATTGATCCTGGGCGAATTCACTTGGGGTTTTAGAAGAAGGCTCGTGTGCAGATGAAATGATTCAGGTCAGATAATTGGACCAGGTAAACTCGAGGGGCTTCGCTGACTGACGAGGGGAAGTCCCCGATGAGACGCTTAGAATTAGAATTGCCTTTAGTTTCACACAAATTTGTTTTCTGCAATTATGTTTCTGGTTAATTGAGGGGGAGGGGGGTGATTGGAGATGATTATCAAAACCAAAAAATAACAACGGATACAAAAACACACGCGACAGGAGCCAGTGCACCCAACGCTTTCCAGATTCAAAAAATAAATAAATACAGCAATTACGGCTGCTGCTAATAAACATTTTCATTATTCATTTCACTGCTAAATATTTACTGAAAAGTTATATAGCCAAGGGCCTGAGCAGCTGGAGTTAAGACTCGTATTCA
This sequence comes from Colistium nudipinnis, assembly GCA_016785305.1. Lineage (NCBI taxonomy): Eukaryota > Metazoa > Chordata > Actinopteri > Pleuronectiformes > Rhombosoleidae > Colistium > Colistium nudipinnis. The sequence goes on along the minus strand of JAFBJU010000709.1, from coordinate 665,078 downwards.
ACACATTTATGTGCATAAATTACACTTAAAATCATCTTTCCCCCCCCCCCCAAATACATTTTGAAACCATGTTTTGTTATGCATATCACCAGAGGGTTTCTTTGAGGGTAAAGTCATGTTACACTCCATAGATGAGGATGTAGGATTTAAACTGTGGTTTATAATGGTTTACAGGCGTTGCCATAAAATGTTACTGGGACATAATGTAGTAAATTGCTTTAGCTCTCCAACCAAATGAACCTTAATGGCGCTGGCAATAAAAACCCATCCTCTTTAGTTGCTAATGGTTTTTTAATGCAATTTCGTTTTCCCCCATTGTATTCTGTGTATTTTGTATTGGATCCGATCACATTATCTCACATCATGAAAGAATTCATTTTACTTGATTTATTTTAGTTATTTATGTTGAGATGTTTTAAAGACTTTGGACTTAAATAGAGAACATTTAAATGTAAACTTTAGTCTGACTCCTTATGCACTTGATTATGTGGCATGTATATTTAAGAGCCTTGTTACGGGCATTTTAAAACAAACGAGTTGGAAAATTGAAGAGTAGCAAATAGTTGATTAACCAATAAATTGATCGTAAGCTGCAATATGATGGTCCCAGGTTTTATAACGCAGGATATGTTTCTATTCAACAGTACTTTCTCTTGACTCAGGATGCCCAATTTACTTTCGACAAGATTATAAAAGGATGCTGACCCACCCACTTTTTGCCGCCTGCAGGTTACTAAACGTGCTGGAGGTCATAGCCCCATTCAAGCACTTCAACAAACTCCGAGAGTTTGTTCAGATGAAACTTCCGCCCGGGTTTCCAGTCAAACTCGGTAAGTGCGCTTCGGCCCCGTGCCGTGCCGCTGTGTCTGGGTGAGCTTCTAAAAAAAAAAAACATCGCTTAACCAACTCTCCTTTGCTGCCTCTCTCACAGACATCCCCGTCTTCCCCACAATCACAGCCACCGTCACCTTTCAGGAATTCCGCTACGACGAATTCGAAGAATCAACCTTCTTCATCCCCGCTCAGTTCAAAGAAGATCCCAGTCGCTTCCCAGACCTCTGACATGGCTCACGCGACTGAAACAAGCGGGGGAAAATGACCAGGAATCTTGCAATGTTGAGCTGGTCTCATTGAGACAGCCGTTATCAGATACTGTTCATTTCTGGTGTCGGATCCGACGCAAATCAATGCAAGCAGATCAAACAGAGTGCCACGTCACGTAACGCGCACCCGCAGTCGTTTTAGCTTTTCATTGTACTCGTGGCTCACCGGCGGAGCGGTCACATCTGCTGCTCAGTGCTGCCGCGAACGCCGTCACAAAGCTCAACCTGGACTCCTCATCGCCATTATTTTAATATCTAGTTCCTCCTAGTTATCTCCTATCCACGTACCGAGGACGGAAATCAAACTTTTGGCACTGCAACGATGCCCTCGTCTGTAAATAATATATGCCTCATTTAATATTACTAAAAAGAAACAAAAATAGCGCTATTTCTTCAAAACTGAGCTTATTAATTTACATATGATGTACTATACATATATATATATACACACACAGTTATTTGTGTGTGTATATATGTATATATATATATATATATATATATATAGATAAACAAGGAACTTAAAGGAGCAACACTGTGTAGCAATACATTTCCAGTACTCACGAATGTTTTTAAACCAGCTGGGAGAAGGTTTAGCAGAAAAACACATTGTTAACGGTATCCAAGCCTTTCCCTGTGCAGGGTGCAACCCTGTATTTTCAGGTTAGATCATCTTACCTCTTGGCTGTGTCCTTGTCTGTCGTGATAGTGTGGGTGCTGTGCCCAGTGTGAATGAATAATTGTACTGTATCATGGATTGCCGTTTGTTGTCCGTCTACGTGTGGAAGGGAACCCCCCCTCCCCCCTCCGATGGGAATATCAGGTAAACTGTCCTCTGCTTAAGTGCACTGATATTAAGTATATTTAAGGCATGCTATGGCTGTGTTGGCCGACTGGATCACATGCATCTTTTAGAAATATATTCTCCAAACGTTCGTTTTATTACCTGCAGGCGGATTTAGATGACGGAAAACACTTGAGACACCAACACTTTTTGAACACATCTTGGCGCTTATAAAATCTCTCCATGATGGTATACCTATACTCTTTCGTTTGATCCAGGGAAAGCAAACTAAGCTGTGAAGTTGATATTTGCTGGATATCCCCCCAAAAAATGCCCAGGTGGGAAATGATCAAATCCATTGAATTGTCTCCGCTTTCGGCTTATATGTACTGCAACCATACCTACTTCACGTACCTTTGAATAAAGCACCAGCATCATGTTTCAACTGCATTAGTGCAAGTATAATCTAAAGGCATTACTTTATGTGATTATCGTCATCATTATGATATGCCTTTACCCTCATGTTTAGTGTTAGCAACAGAATAACAAATAGGTCACGCAACCCATCTAATCGATATCTCTGGTTGTATTATACTATTGGGGGACAATGTTATGAATAACTGTGTGTGTGTGTGTGTGTGTGTGTGTGTGTGTGTGTGTGTGTGTGTGTGTGTGTGTGTGTGTGTGTGTGTGTGTGTGTGTGTCTCTTAAGAGCTGTTAATGGTCAATTCAAAGTCTTGGATCTTAGAATAGACTTTTATTCTAAAGAAAGTCCAGATAAAACAACAACATTTTCCAATAACAAGAAGCAAATGTAGCAGGTGTGTCGGAAAAAGGAAAACACTTGAGACACCAACACTTTTTGAACACATCTTGGCGCTTATAAAATCTCTCCATGATGGTATACCTATACTCTTTCGTTTGATCCAGGGAAAGCAAACTAAGCTGTGAAGTTGATATTTGCTGGATATCCCCCCAAAAAATGCCCAGGTGGGAAATGATCAAATCCATTGAATTGTCTCCGCTTTCGGCTTATATGTACTGCAACCATACCTACTTCACGTACCTTTGAATAAAGCACCAGCATCATGTTTCAACTGCATTCGTGCAAGTATAATCTAAAGGCAGTACTTTATGTGATTATCGTCATCATTATGATATGCCTTTACCCTCATGTTTAGGGTTAGCAACAGAATAACAAATGTCAAAGGTCACGCAACCCATCTAATCGATATCTCTGGTTGTATTATACTATTGGGGGACAATGTTATGAATAACGGTGTGTGTGTGTGTGTGTTTGTGTGTCTCTTAAGAGCTGTTAATGGTCAATTCAAAGTCTCGGATCTTAGAATAGACTTTTATTCTAAAGAAAGTCCAGATAAAACAACAACACTTTCCAATAACAAGAAGCAAATGTAGCAGGTGTGTCGGAAAAAGGAAAACAAAAAAAAAAATCAAGGGGGGCACGGGCCCTTGCAACGCAGCACAACGCTAAACAAAAATAAAAGTCAAGATACTACCAATGAAAAAGAGACTAAATGAAAACCCGAGAAAGCAATGATCTGGTTTCGACCGAAAAAACGCGTCGGGGTACCTTAAAGAAACCGCGAAAAAGCAAGAGTCCAGTGTGCTTTTTTTCGTTTTTATCCCAGTGGAAGGGAAAAAAAAAAACTAAAACAAAAGTCCCTTAAGAACACGTTCACAACTCACACGGAGAGGGTGAGGTTGGAGGGGGGGGGGGACAGAGCGGTCAGTCACTGACATCAATGTCCTCTTCACGCTGACCGTTAACCTTGGCCTGCTGCACTCGGCCCTTACCTTCCACCGAGCGAGGGGACGCGGCCGAGTCGTCGGAGTCCTTCCTCTCCTCCCGCTCCTTCCCGCTGTCGTAGCCTTGCTCCTCTTCGTCGTAGTCCCTGGTGATCTGCGGGACGAAACCAACGGACGGGACGTTTAGCCTTTTAGCCACCTGGTTTACGCCGGAGCACGGAAGCTCCCAGGGTGCAGACTCAAAAGCGCTCAAGCCCGCAGCTTACCTTGACGTCTCCTTTCTCGCCATCCGATTGCCGCTCCCAGTCTCTTTCCTTTTCCTTTTCCTTTTCCTTTTCTTTTTCCTTGTCTTTACTTTTCTTCTTCTTGCCGGCGGAGTGTTCGTGAGCGTCGCGGCCGCGCTCTTTGTCACTCCTGCGCTCCTTGTCGCGCTCCTTGTCCTTTTTCTTCTCTTTCTTGTGTCTGCAGCGGGAGGGGAGACGGAACGCCAGGCATCAGGGCGCGCTGTTCACTTGGCAGCGCCATGAGAGCGTTCTTACACCTATCCCATTCGCTACGACTATACTCGCCCTAGCTCTGTTGCATTCGTGTGGCTTTTTTTTTTGTTGTGGTCATGATTCATAATATAAGTTTATGCTTTAAAAGTCTGAGACTTTTGATTCCACGAGACCATGATTCAAGTCACTTGTAAAAAAGTTAGTGGTTATTGTTTTAGTTAAACATCAGTGATGCGTATGCCCAAGGCAATTTTCTTTAAAAAAAATATATATATATATGTATAAATATACAAACATGAATTCTAAAATGGGCCGGAGGGAATGATCTGGGCCATCCACTGACATTCCACATCACACACTCACCTTCGAGGCGACGGAGACCTGGAGCTTTTCCTTTTCGGGGACTTTTTGGGAGATCGGCTGATGCTGCGACTCTTCCTGCGTCTCCTGTGTAACACAACAGGACGGAACACGAGGTTAACACCGCATCCTGACACGGCGGCAGACGACGGCAGACGACGGCGTGGCCCTTAAGCCAGGCCGAACTAACCGGCTCACGCTGCTCGACCTCCTGGCGGTGCTGTAGCTCTTGGGGGGCGTTTTGGATTTCCTTCTCACAATGTCTTCTTTCTTTCTAGCCCTGCGAGAAAATCGAGTGTTAAAAAAATATATATATATATATATATATATATATTTTGCAGTCAGGCTGGATAGGTCACACGAGCTTTTTCACAGCGACCGCACCTGGATCTGCTCGGTGATCGCCTGCCTCGGTCTCTGGAGGGAGAGTGTCTCTTGCGTGGGCTTTTGGAGCGTCTCCTGCTTCTGGAGCCTGATCGACGCCTGGATCTGCTACTGACTCGCCTGCAAACAGACATTCGAACAATTAAAATTTGGTAGGCTGGAGGTGGAAAAAAAAAAAAAAAGGTCGCTGGTTCGAATCCCACCGAATCACCAAAAAAGCTACAACCCGGAGAAGCCAGGAAATGACCAAAAAGATGCCTTGTGCCCCTGAGCATGGCACTTAACCCCCCCCCCCAAAAAAAAAATCTGCTCCCCCCGCACGAGCTTTTTCACAGCGACCGCACCTGGATCTGCTCGGTGATCGCCTGCCTCGGTCTCTGGAGGGAGAGTGTCTCTTGCGTGGGCTTTTGGAGCGTCTCCTGCTTCTGGAGCCTGATCGACGCCTGGATCTGCTACTGACTCGCCTGCAAACAGACATTCGAACAATTAAAATTTGGTAGGCTGGAGGTGGAGAAAAAAAAAAAGGTCGCTGGTTCGAATCCCACCGAATCACCAAAAAAGCTACAACCTGGAGAAGCCAGGAAATGACCAAAAAGATGCCTTGTGCCCCTGAGCATGGCACTTAACCCCCCCCCCCAAAAAAAAAATCTGCTCCCTGAGCGCCTGAGGGATGGTTGCCCTATGCTCTGTGGCAATACGTGCGTAGACAGGTTGCGGTGCCACAGATGGGCAAATGCAGAGGCAAACTTTCCTGTGTGTGTCTGTGTGTGCGTGCGTGCGTGCAAATAAAAGTGTTCTTAATCTCTATCAGAGGATTTGACCTGTTTCTTGAGCGGGATCTGGACCACCTCTTTCTGGACCGGGACCGGGACCGTGAATGCTTCTTTTTGCTCTGTTTGTCTGCGGGACGGAAGAAAGCGAAAATACAATCATTTTGAGTAGGACGACAATCGTAACAAAACAGACCCGGCTTTCGAATGTCCCGTCCAACTTTTGTCCACTCACTTCCAGGTTCGATAGCCGCGGAAATGAGGGACTGAGCCTCTCTGACTCTCTTCATGGCCTCTTCGATTTCTTTATTAGACGCCTCCGCCTTCAGGCTTGCGTTGAGGTTTAAGCCTGCCGCCAGGGGATTCAATCTAAACGTAGAGAAATCATTCGTCCACTTATCTTTACGTCAAACACACAAACATCTATTTCTTTACCGCTTTAAGGCAGTTTACACAATATAAAGGAGTTTCTTCACACGAACTTACTTTGGATCCGTCATGAACTTTAACAGCTGATCGGCAGCCTGGGAAGAGACGGTGTGAAAATCAATGGGGATTCGTATTAGCGATTAGACTGTATTTGAATGTATGCGGGGGAAATGCACTATTCGTGTCTCACCTGAGAACTCATATTGGTTCCCGGGAAACCAAATGCAGCCATGGTATCCATGCTTACACCAAAAGGGTTCGCGCCCATCTGCAGGGGGGGGGGGTTTTAAACACAAATTCAAGTACAGGTTTTTCCCAGTTTATTTTCTATGTGTTCTTACAGGTGTTAAAATTTGGAAATGATAAATATTGCCACATCACCGTTTCTAATCATAGATTGGTTCCCGGGAAACCAAATGCAGCCATGGTATCCATGCTTACACCAAAAGGGTTCGCGCCCATCTGCAGAGGGAGGGAGGGAGGGAGGGGGGGGGGTGTAAACACAAATTCAAGTACAGGTTTTTCCCAGTTTATTTTCTATGTGTTCTTACAGGTGTTAAAATTTGAAAAATGATAAATATTGCCACATCACCGTTTCTAATCATAGATTTTATTAATAGCACCTTTCTAAGCACCCACGGACGACTTGTTTTCGGTGCGTTTCTCTTAACAACTTTTTGACCCAACTGAAATGGATCGTATCACTGAAAGGAAAACATGAACAACTTTCAGCCAATGGGAACAAGGGTCTTACCGCATTATTGGGAAGGGGGTTGGGCGTCGGGAGAAGTCCTCCTCCGGGCAGCACTCCCGCGATAGCATTTGCTGGCGCCAACAGGGACAAAGCTTTGGCCTCATCTGGGATAGATCCTACAGAAAAATAAAATCCGGCATTAAGAGAAGCCACGTTCACACTGATCCACGACAGAGACATTTTGGAAAAGAAGAAGGAAAAGAAAAGAAAAAAAATGGGGGGCTTCACACTACATTTCTTCAAATTAGGCTCAACAAAATGGCTCCCTTACAAATCAGAGAAGAGTTCCCTTAATTCAACAAAATCAGTGACTTTAAATATTGCTGAAAGGAACAAAATCACACTACCCCAAAGAACACTGCCAAGAATATATCACCTGAGCGTGTTTTTTTAAGTCATGAACCAAACGTTAGCAAGCACAGCTGCATCCAGTTGGGTGTGCCCTCAATTTTCATTTACTGAAACAAGCGACTCACGCTGGCGGCTTCGCTACTAAAGGCACAGAGAAAAATCGAGATACACACACACACAACAAAGAGAAATTTATTGATTTGGCAAGAACACTATACAGGTCTATCAGTGTCTACTTACCAAAACACATTTCAATGGGGTTTATAGACACAAAATGGCAATAACAGACTTGAGGCTAAGTGGTGTGCCTTGTGTACATCATTACACTAACATCCTTACCTGCTGTCCTCACATGGCTTAACCAAACCCGGACAGGGTGCGATTGGTTTCATGAACCGCCACTACCACTATCCAACTTAAGGAGAAAATGGTATCACCTTTGTTGGCAATCTTCCTCTGAGTGCATTTAACAGATGACCGAAAAATGAACAGATAAAACACCTCACAATCACCTCATAGTAAATCCACCCCAAAAAGCAACATCAATTGGGACACACAATAATGACAACACAGACAAACAAGCACACTGGAGAGAGAAATGGCTGCAGGAGACAAAACTGTTGGATGGTATTTTCAGCAGGGCCTGGTATACAGGACTGGCTGAGCCAGGAAAAAGAACTGTAAAACACAACAACAAAAAGAAGACCACTGTTAAAGAGATTACTGCACCATCATTGTGTCGTGTCGGGTAGACATCTTAGACAACTCATTGCTAGATGAAGATAAACCGTTACATCACACAACTTATCAGTGACTTATGTTCCCCTTTTTCAATTCAGTCTGAGCAGTGTCTGCAGCCAGGGAAATGTGTTTTTTTTTTTTTTTTGCAGTAGTGATTATCGATGCACAAACTTTTGTGTAACCCTTTTTGCCTAAATCACACCTAAATAACTGAGTTAAGTGTTAAAATGTAAAAACAATCACAAGGGTGAGGCTGGGTGTATGCACTCTCTTTATCTTTACTGCCAATAGCGGGCACAGACCAAAACCAACTGCGTCTTCAGGCAAGTCAGTCTAAGTCAGTACTTTGACTTTTAGATCTACTGAAGACTTCAAAAAAACGAATCTATGAGTTCACCTCTATCAAAAGCTTGGTGAGTTCCTACGACAGCTGTTGTGGTTTTCAGCTAAAGTGAATCCCCTCAGGGGTAAAGAGTGCATTAATACATTTGGTGCAAGTAGGAAGGGTGCGCGCGGCCCCGACTCAAAGTAAACTGCAGTGGCAGCATTTATTTTTTAAATCAACAGACATTTCACCCAGTGCATCAGTGCTTTTAATTTGGGTTTTTGGACAATGGAGTTTTTGTCTTTTTAGGGATGTTGAAAGCGGATTCTGGAGAATATGGCCAGCTTTATTGGCTTGACAGCATTCAAAAGGGTTGCCGAGTGGTGCAGGATGAACGCAGTTTCAGTCCTTGATTTCTGACCTTCGTACCGAGTTCTTACATAAATGAGATTAAAAGAGTAGAGAAAGGCAACGGAGAGAGACTGGAGAAGACAAAAACGTGAGGGGAGGAGGATTGAATGCGTGGCGCTCTTTGCAAATGTCTACAATCCCGTGTTGGCAGGCAGAGGACGACTTTCATCAATCAGGGAGGCTGCTTTTGCGTTCTTCACTACAAAAATCACACACACTCATGTATACACATATACACACACACACACACCCACCCATATACACACACATAGACAAATAACAGAGAGAAGTTTAAACAGAGAATAGTCCAATATGGGGGAGAAAATAAAATACATATTGTTAGGAGTACAGAGAACTGCACCCCTGAACTTTGAGGCGTCTGTGGTGCCCACATCTTACTTTTACAATATTACTATAGTCTGGAAGTGCCATTCAATCGACACGGACCACTCACACATGGGAATGATTAGGAGACAAACCTTCAGCAAATGGGACCACGATGAGCGCTCTGTCCACAAACACGGTGTTGGTCAGATGCTGAGACACGCCGACGGACTCGGGCTCCAGGAACTTAACGAAGCACACGCGTGACGTCACCGGCATCTGAGAATCACTGTTGAGGAAGTGAAAGGTTTTACTTAATGCAATATGAAACCATCCAAGCAAATCAACATCCTGCTTTTGACAACATCATGGTGTCCAATCATAATGGCATGGTTTGTGTGTGTTAAGTGTAACAAACAAATATATCTCAAGACTATATATTTACAAATATGTAAAATGGATTCATCAGAGTTCAGTCATAAAGTAAAGTGTCCCATTACTACAACACCCATAATCCCTACAACCGTCTATGTAAATAATGTCAGGATCAAAGAAGTGTTTTTAGGAAACTGAATTTCTTCCTACATCAACTGAAAACCCTCTAATCTATATCTTCTTTCTTTAGATGTAGTTCAAATTAAAAGTAGAAATGCATTCTACATTGAATGGGACACCTGGTAAATGGACATAACCTGGTTCCTGGTATAAAATATTAGCATAACTGTTATTTATGATTATTTAAAAATTTAGCTAATTATTACTCATGCACCAAGTTAAAATCATTACAACATGTGAAATAATGAGACTGCAGGTCAACAAAGAGTGACATTGTACAACAAATCATAATTGCAGGAGAACCTAGAATCTAACTACAATCCAAATTGTTCTAAGAATTGTATTGTGCATTCATTGCACATTAAATCATCGAATACATCAACCAACCTTACATTAAAAGCCGCATTTACGTAATAGCACGATATAACGTATGTGCCCGTGTTGCAAAAATCGGATTGCACGTAACTCGTGTTAACCGCAGACATAGCAGGTAACTGTTAGCAGCACGTTACAGTTAGCATGCTTGGCTAGCATGAACCTACGGTAACCCTGAATATTGCGCAACCCTGCGAGCTAATGTGTGCGTTTATTTCTGAGATCAACAATCTAATAAATGATCGATCAGATGGACTCACTCTGGTGGAAATAACTTCAGCTCCTCGATGGTTCCCAGAAAACCGAATAGCGTCCTCATCTGCTCCGATGTGGTGCTCGGCGACACGTTCGTCACCTGCACCACCTTCGTGGTGTAACTCATCTTCCAAACACAGAACAAAACACTGCCGCTAATAATTACACTTTAAACAACGTAAAGGTTGTTTATCCGCTAATAAACCGACCTCAATGTCCTCAGTTATCTGTTGGCGACGAGTTAAACCTCAACTACAACAACACACTGTTGCATCTGGCCGCCATGTTCGTTAGATCCCGAGCAATGTGCGCATGCGTTGAGGAACGCTCGCTAGATAGATAAAAAGATATTCTAAACGGCTGACTTGACCACATTCAACCAGCAGAGGTCGCCCTGCCTTTTCTACACGTTAACATGTAACCACGCAGAATCTTGAGTGTTAGTAAATGGATAGTAAATAATATACTAATAACCATTACTTCAACGAGGGTTTTTTTTAGATTAAGGTAACAGTTGCAAATAATACCAATTTGGCAAGCAAGACAGGTAATAAAGGTGTTCAAAACAGTTAAATAAAATATGTCTGTGTGAAAGAGCAAGTTGAACGTCTGAGGGTGTTTATCAGCCCTGTTGAGAATGCAGTAAGAGCTGAAAAAAGAAAAAAAAGGAAACTGTTGCTGTTGGAATTTGATGCCTAAAAAATCCCAACGGCAATGTATTGCAGGTTTATAAAATGTAAAGTTGTGGAATTTGCCCCTAAACCAATAAAGTTATAAAAGTGACGCGATTGTTTTTATCACAAAATGATTGCATGTCGCTAATTAAAATCGGTGCACATGTGTTGGCTGAGGGAGCCGCACCACAACCCTGCCTCTTAACAAACTGTGTCTGGCGAAACCTTCTCTGCTAAGGGTGTTTTTTCCCAGGAGAAACAATGCAGCGTTTGTCTCCAGGGAGCATAATCCCTACACCTGGATTAGGGCCATAGTTGCACCGAGACAAGCAAGTTAAGGCATTCTGTGCCCACACCAAAGACCTGGCCTTTTTTGATCCAGTTAGCATTGTGTGTCACACACAATAACACATAACAATAGCTGTGACGTTTGCTTACATAAAACTAACAGACAAAGAGGTTTGTTTCTGGGCAATATAGTCTTATTCCAATGTTCCTATAAATTCATTCTAAACTCTGCTATACATCTAAATGTAGAAATGGTCAGTTACTGAACTTGAATCCACATCCAATTTTGTTGCTTCACGCCGCTATGTTGCCCCACATACTGTATTCTAATCTATACTGCACTTAGCATGACAGCCTAACACCTTAACAATTGATACAATTGAAAAAAAATCACATGTGCCATTGCAACACATTTGCCAAGCATGTTTCTCTGTCATAAATATTCTCTGGAATAAATCCGGTTTGAGAGGGGTGGCCATTGGGTCATCTAGCAGAGGATATTGGCACAATGGGATTCTTGTTCAAGGTGTGACCCGATTGGTCAGGAGAAAGGTTTAATGGGCAGATTTCAGTGACTGTGAGGGGGATCAAACAAATAAATACCCCAAATCCACTGGGGGATCAGAAACTTCCAGTTCAGAAGTGACCAGATTTGCTTTGCGTGCTGCCAAAATAAGAAGAAGAACATGGTCAGCCGGTAAGTTTCTCATCAAGTGCAGCTTTTCAAATTGAGTTTTTTTTTCCACTTATATTGGTGACCACTCACTTGTCACAACATTTTTGAAAACTGTGAAAATTCCAAAAATGTGAAAATAAAAAACTTGTAAGAACATTTGTACAACTTGAACCTTTGACCCTGCGTGGTTGTGTCTGCAGCCGAAGAGGCTCCTGAGGGATTTGAGATGTTGCGATGAACTGCATGACCTGTTCCAGATTTTCAGGCTTTAAACTGACAAGGCTCACACTGCAATGTTGGCTGGAATGTGTGTTGATGTCTTTACTTTGTGATGGCAGATTTGAACACCCAGCTGGCGGCTACAAGAAGATTTTTGAGACGTGCGAGGAGCTGTCTGAGGCTCTTCCAGCAACAGTCACAGGTTTGAGAGCAACCATATCACTCTTTCACATTTGTACACCATCACGAGTATGTGGGCCCTTAAATCACCTTTAAAAACAATCCCGACTTTCTGTTTGTCATGCCCTTTTTTTTTTTACAGGAAGGATTCCCTCATTTCTGAAAGGGAGTCTCCTCCGTTTGGGACCGGGGCTTTTTGAGGTTGGAGACGAACCTTTCTATCACCTGTTCGATGGCCAGGCCCTTATGCACAAATTTGACTTCAAGAATGGTCAAGTTACCTACAACCGAAAGTAAGACAGCTTCTCCTTTCTTTTCAAGTTTAAAAACTGTCTGTTATTTATTGCAGTGTCAAGATCTGCAGGAACTTGAAACACACTTCATATATTTAAACCATCACAGAGACCACCATGTCATGACATTTGTTTTTGCAATGTTATTATGTGCATGTACAGTTGCATTGCACCATCATCAAAGAAGAGAGAGAATTAATTAGAGAATGAATGTGTAGATTAGGGACTGGCTGCAGACAAATTGCCAAGTCACTGTCACACAGTTAAGTATTCAACAATTAAACCTTTGATAATATACTCAAAAGCGAAAAGCTTTTGGGATATTCAACATTTCCAGGGAACGTGTTTCTGTCAGGAAGTTCTTAAATTCTTAATTTAAATGTAATTCTTAATTTCTCGTCTGTTTTAGGTTCGTCAGAACTGATGCTTATGTGCGAGCCATCACAGAGAAGCGTGTGGTGATTACCGAGTTTGGTACATTTGCCTATCCTGATCCGTGCAAAAACATTTTCTCCAGGTGGGTCACTGCAAAATTCCGACTCAATTTAATCTTTATCCCTCATGATGCAGTTTATTTCAGGGTCCTTTGGCCACACACACTGAACAAGCCGTGTCTGCATCCTGGAATATCGGGACTTACACTTATGTGGGCTTTGATTTGAACGCATGGCTTTATGAGAAATGCTATCAAATTTCGTTTGCAGGTTTTTCTCTTACTTCAAAGGTGTTGAGGTCACAGACAACTGCCTGGTGAATGTCTACCCTATTGGGGAGGACTACTATGCCGTAACGGAAACCAACTACATGACCAAAGTGAACACTGACACCCTGGAGACACTCAAGAAGGTACAAATAGATCACTTTATTTTATTGGCTGTAAATATATGTTCAGCCTAAACAAGAGCTGACTTTTCTGTGCAGGTTGATATGTGCAACTTCGTCAACATCAACGGAGTCACCGCCCACCCTCACATTGAGCGTGACGGCACAGTGTACAACATTGGAAACTGCATGGGAAAAGGAGCAACACTGGCCTACAACATCGTCAAGACCCCACCCACACAGAAAGGTTGGTAGCGGCGCTGGCATCACTGGGTTCAAAGAAGCACATTGTCACCGCCCCGGGTCTTAGCTTTTGACAAAGATTGAGAATACACGAGTTGGCAGTTACCGCAATGATTGATTTACATGAACATAACAATTTCAAATCAGTCGAAATGTCTGAGTTAAGTGTGCATGCACACAGAAAAAAAAGAGGGACACCTAGTGGCCTGGAGGAGGGACACAGGGTGGACGTCACAGTCACTTCATTCGTGTACGCCCCTCTCTAAAATACAGAATTGTACCAATATTTACCGATTTACTGAAAGAATCAAGGTGACCCCTCTCAAAAGTCAATAAAAAATAGGTCATAAAAACTCTCAAATACTTCTCTATTTTGATGAATTTAAAACTGATTTAATGTTGTATGTTGTTAAATTAAGCACAAAAAACATTTTCGAAACATTGAAGCTACACTTTCTTTACACGGTGCTCTGAACAGAACAACTGTGCCTTCAGTATTGATGTCATTTCGAAAAATATATTAAGTGTAAAATGACTTGACACTCATATACTCTGACCTCTGCCTTCCTTCTCAGATAAGTCTGATCCCATTGAGAAGTCCAAGGTGGTGGTGCAGTTCCCCAGTGCCGAGAGGTTCAAGCCCTCCTACGTGCACAGGTGAGTGATTTTTGTCAGACATCTATTTGGTGCGTTCCGTTCATTTTCGTTGTCGCAGAGAGCTTCAATTGCCCCCCCCCCCTCGTGTATTTTCAGCTTCGGCATGTCAGATAACTACTTTGTCTTCGTGGAGACCCCCGTGAAAATCAACCTTCTGAAATTCCTGAGCGCCTGGAGCATCAGAGGCTCCAACTACATGGACTGCTTTGAGTCCAACGAGAGCCAAGGAGTACGAACTCAGAGCAAATTGTTATCTTTAGTAGGTTTTTGAAAATATGCCGACCCTCTCAAACTGTCATCATCTCACCTGCGAAAATTGCACTTTTCGTAGACCTTGTTCCACATTGCCAGGAAAGACCCAGGAGAATACATCGACCATAAGTTCAAAGGGGCGGCCATCGGCATGTTCCACCACATCAACACCTACGAGGACAATGGATTCATTGTTTTTGACCTGTGTGCCTGGAAAGGGCACGTGACTCCATTTTGTTATTACGATGAGAGATTCTGAAAATTGCCCATGTTACTCATTGCCAGCTCTTTCCTTGCAGATTTGAGTTTGTTTACAACTACCTCTGGCTGGCCAACCTGAGAGCCAACTGGGATGAGGTGAAGAAGGCGGCCATGATGGCACCTCAGCCAGAGGTTCGCAGATACGTCATTCCCCTGGACGTCCACAAGGTCGGTCCCCTTCTTCACGCACCAGAACACAAATGGCCCCCTGCAGAGCCGGAGTCTTTTATTTTATTTTCATTGTTTTTTGTCTTTTGTTCTCATGGACCTGATGTAGGAGGAGCAGGGCAAGAACCTGGTCAGCCTGCCGTACACCACAGCCACAGCCACCATGCACGCCGATGGGACCATCTGGCTGGAGCCCGAGGTGCTGTTCTCTGGGCCTCGCCAAGGTGCTCACAGGACCATCAAACTTGATCTACCACCACACGTTGGAGAGCCAAGTATCTTAATAATCGAACCATGTCAATATTTCGTTTATAGCATTCGAGTTCCCTCAGATCAACTACAGCAAGTATGCAGGGAAGAATTACAGCTACACCTACGGTCTGGGTCTCAATCATTTCATACCAGACAGGGTATGTCAACAAAACGCCTTCGGTCGCAAGTGATTCAGAAAAAAAAACATAAATAAAGAAAAACGCTTCATTAACCGTTTTTTCTCCCTTGTGCTCAGATCTGCAAGCTGAACGTAAAGACCAGGGAGACCTGGGTGTGGCAGGAGCCAGAGTCCTACCCCTCAGAGCCCCTGTTTGTCCAGACTCCCGATGGGGTGGATGAGGACGATGGTACGTCAGCAGCGTGATTACAAAACTACGTTAATTACTGCACCGGCTGTTTTGTAAAAAATGCCTTCCTGCTGTGCCGACAGGCGTGCTGCTGACCATCGTGGCGGCCCCCGGCACCCAGCGACCGGCGTACCTCCTCATCCTCAATGCCAAGGATCTGTCGGAGGTCGCCAGGGCAGAAGTGGAGTGCGACATTCCCGTCACCTTTCACGGGATGTACAAACCCTGATGCCGCGTCGCAACTCGGGATGAGTCCAGAGGACACGTCCCCATATGAATGTAGTAGTTCTATCCGTCAAGTGTCAGTATTGGTGTGATCAAGAATGGCTTTGTTCACATGCTGTGCTGCGGATATTTCGTGGTCGGTGGAAATAAACTGGGTTTCAAAACTTCGATGGTCTGTATGGGTCTGGTACTGTATATCTCATGTTGAAAAACTACACACGGGTAGCCAATGCAAATACACATGCGAGAAACAAGATAATAGCCTTCAGCTCAGGTCCAGACTGGGAGAAAGCAAATAAATGTACTGGATTCATTTCTCGAAATACAATCTAATTACTGATCTTATCTACATGGTTGAGCAGCAAAGATGTTTTTTTTTTTTTTTAAATCATCCTAAATGTGTGACGAAAAGAAAAAGAGAGCGGTTCTTCAGATGTATCGACTGAAACTTGATGCAAATGCAAACAGTGGCAAATAATCCCCCAGCCTTAATTCTCGAGATATTTGTACAGCTTTAACACATTGCCACACAAAAATCTCATGACCAGCAGAAAGTGACCTTTTCGCGCCTGCCCTTTTTGTGACGCAAAGTTGTACCGGATCTCATCTAAAAGGCAAGGGCATGCGTATCTTGCAGCACTGCAAAGCTGATTAGCTGTGAGACTGGCAAAGAAAATACATGTTGCAATCGTTCTTCTTGAATGTATAGAAATTAACGGGGCCCTCGCATACAACGTCACAGACACAGAAACACCACATTTGACTGTGTAAGATTCATGTACACGAGGTGTGTGCATTTAGTCAGAGGGGACTAATCCTGCCTTGGTAGGGTAACTTGTGGATTTACATTTTGTTTTTTGTAATCATAACTCCAGGCTTAGATATTCGACTCAAATTATGTGCTGATGCAAGACAAGAAAAAAAAAAGCATAAAACATAACTAACGGGGCTTTTGGCTAGCTTGATACATAAGCAGAGAAATGGAGCACCCTGATTATGTCGTCATGTTTTCTACGTTATAGCCAGATTAACGGATTTCATTGACGAAATACTTAGGGAAACATTTTTGCAATCACGTATTGCGTAATCCGCAATTTCAATAATTATAGGGTCACAAATCTGCCCATTTGCAAACATTAAGTCGAATAAAACCAGCAGATATATGTTGGCAAATTTGGAAAAATGCCTGTTCTTTAGTTAAACCAAAGCAATTGTTTGTGTTTTATTCTGTTTATTAATTTTTTTTTTGTACACGTGGGCTTTCCAGCCTTCGAAAAAGAAAGGAATTAAAAAAAAAAGGATTATAGGAAATATAAATTGTCTGAATAAACTGAAACCAAAAAAACACAGCAAAGAAAAGGTCCAATGGAAAACATGGGAACTCAGGTGCAACCATCACACCATAAGAGAGCTGTGAATTCGCTCACAATCTGAAATCCTGTTGGGACAGAGGTTTGCGCGGAAAAAAGTCGAAACATTTTACACTCGCCATCCTTATCGCACCATCGACTAGGCCAAAGAATTAACTTTGGAAATGTGAAGGTAAGAGAAAAAACATAGGTAACGGAGAAAAACAACAGCCACACCAACACCAAACAATTGCACATATAAAACAGGAAAAAAAAAAAGGAAATCAATTATTACCACTTCTACAGTTAAGGGGAGGGGGCACAAAGTTGTAGTGTATAACAGAGTAAGTGATACAGTATGACCATTTTATTCAGGAATAGTTTATGATGTTTTTCTTATTCGACCCTTTTTGCTCTAAATGCATAAACAACATGTCTGGCTCTGTCCAAAAGTCTAAATATAAATGGTAGTTGCCCAACAGCAGCCGTAGAGTTGATTATTTTACATGCTATGTAGCTTCCTTGTTTAATCTGTTTAATCTGGAAATTAGAATAAATGTAAAAATGCAAAATTGTCATTTTACATGGACTTACGTACAGGTACATAAACATTGTGCAAATCCCTATCAAATGAGAAAAACAGTTGTGTTTATATTATTATTACAATTTTGATCCAGACTTTTTGATCCAGACTTTAAAACAGAGCCAGGACTCTTCTTCTTCATCTGATACTACGTATGTGGTTGTTTGCCAACCGTCGATGAATAACAAAAGATGAAGAGAGGCGTCGATCTAATCCAGCTCTTAATGTGAGAGTAATTGAGCAAAGCAATGTCGTTTTTTTCATTGAACCTCGAGCAAGCCTCTGTCCCTGAAGGAACACGTGAAACACACAAGAATCCTAAGCCGAGCAGAACGAAGCGGAGGTTTACACAACGGAATCGCAGGTTTCATGAAACAACATCTTCAGGCTTACTTCCACGGGGTGAGAGACTACTGACAAGCTTTGAACATATCCTAACCAGCTATACAACTTCGGCGTCTCGAGAAACCAAGGAATGGAGTATTGATAGTGCAAGGTTGTAAGGTACATATATTAATATATTGTTTTAGATACTGTCCTATAAGTAAAGTGCAAATCTCTGGATCAGATGAAAAGTGTGTGCAAGCATTTCTAATTTTTGACCGACTGGTCCACCTGCCCATGCACTTATGAGCCCTTTACACTGGCTGTCAGCTACTTTACACACCCAGTGACACATCGACATAACACATGATCACTACAGCTCAAAGCGTTTTCTTAGAGACTGGCTTTTTTTTTTTTTTGCAATAGCAAGAAAGAGAAATATTGTGTAGTCTTGAACTCTATTCAGAACTACAGTGTATTTATAGACTTTGGGTGGTTAATGTAAAGTATGGGCATTATTATTATTATTTTTTTATTTAAATCCTTTCGAAATGTGTATTTTATTTTTGAAATAAAATACACTGAAATTTCCTTTTCGACCGTGTATTCCCACAGCTCCGAAGTTTAGGGCCTGATTAAAAAAAAGAAAAGGTTGTATGTGAGCGCACGTGTAGGAAATCACTATGTTGAGTAACTCTTTGCTCACTGCTGCAGCAGAAAACTACAAATTGAATCCAACCAATTTCTAGTAAGATCAATAACTTGTTCACCTATTTTTCCATTTAAATTATGATCAACTGGGAATGAGGGTGAATTCTTGCCAGCTGAGAAGACATACCACTGAGACCAGCTCAAGTGGAAATTCTCAGTCATATACACCCTCGCCCGCCACCCCCACCACACTCACATCCCACTTGCTCACTATCCACACTGAATGCAGCTTCAGCGTAATAAACACACACAAACACAATCATGCAGGACCGACTTGACAATTTTTCACCAACTCGTGTAATAGATGTTTAAGACCAGCTTATTAAGACTTAAGGGCATGGAGGGCCAACATCTGGTGAGTGAAATTTGAAAATGTTCAAAGTGCAATACAACAACCAACCTATTTTCCCAGCGCCTCACACTCTTTAATGGGGGCAGTTGTGGCGTTTGGGTGTTAGGGAGCAGAATCAGTTGGTTTCATAGGTGGAGAGCAGGGCAGCATCCACAGGCTCCATGCAGGAGGGGCAGGTGAAAGACCTCATCAGCCAGTCGTCTATACAGTCCATGTGGTAGATGTGCATACACGGCAGGAACCGGATGGGATCCCCGTATACAAAGTCCAGCATACAGATCACGCACCTGAAATCGCACAGCACAAAGAGCTTAAATACAACACCGTGTAACATTAGACGAATCGTTTTTTCTGAACTTTGATCCTCTCTTACAAAACTCAAACACAGGGCTGCTCTTCCATGGCCACATTAGGGCAGCAATGGCTGATGGTTAAGCCTATAAAAGCAGCTGAATATAACTTTAAAAAGACATCATTTCTAATTCCCAAAGATATTGAATAACTCCTTTTGACCTCATATGCTATAAAAAATAGAAGAAAGCAGCAAAACCTCACATTTGTCCCAAATATTAATGTAATCCTTTACCATAACATTTCTAACACTGTACCTACATGTGTCTTTTTGAGGAACAGGGAATCGTTTCAGGGATTACGCAGATGTCAGGAAACAAATCTTTACATTTCTGTTAACAGAAACATCAGCAAGACAAAGGGCTCACTCTCTGATCTTCTTCTCGGAGCCGTCCGGTCCTCCATCATAAACACCTTTGGGCAGGTGGTAAATGAGGCCGATGCGCTGAGCTATGCGAATCTGCTCCTCCTCTGTCAGCTGTGTGGCCAGACGGGCCTGACTGGGTGTGGGGTGGTACATTGGAACGTGAGCCTGCTCCTGAGAACAGAGGGAGCAGGAGGGTAAAAGACCAACATGAAAAGAGACACAGTTGTCCTCCTCAGGCCCCGGTTCACTAACATGGCAATGGACTGGGACAGGAAGCAGTTGGCCAGACAGCTGGAAACGGCACACACACACACACACACACGTTAGTCTGGGTACAAACGAGGGTGATTTACACAATAAAGGTGTGTTCTCATCGCCAACACCTGCTCAATCTCATCGTCCAGGGTTTATAGTCCAACAAAGTCGTCACCAATATAAGTGCGGTCCACTGTGGATTAATAGCCCCGGAGCTGAGTGTGCGTTTCCAGCCGCTCACCTGATACGGCGGAGGGGGCTCCAAGTCCGGATCCGTCCCGTCCCCGAGACTTGCCCTGTCTGACTGGGACTCATGGAGCAGAGAGATGTCGTCCGATGTAGGCGATTTCAAACAGTTGCCCATGTCTTCGTGTCCCCGCTCCCGTCCTCCTGGCCGACGTCAAAAAAACAACAACAAAAACAGTCCTGATCTTGTTGTTGCTAAAGTTGCTCTCGGTGGCTAACGTTAGTGTCGTCTTTCTGCTACTACACAAACTATGTATATAACATATGTGTGGCTTTTGAGAGTCCCGCGCATGTGTTAAACGTTAATGCAACTTGTTTTCATGTTGACACGGACACACATCGCAAAGGACTCATTTGCTAGCGACACCTAGCAGCCCAGCTAGCTACTTATTCACCGGACTTCCTGGATGAGTAGGACTTATTCGTTGGTATAAGTCGGAATTTCCACAAAAGCTCTACTTCAGCGGAGTGTGTGGATGTTGGACAGGGTAATCTGAGAGATGAACCGCGGCGACATGTCCGCCTTTGAACTTCGTGAGTGACATTAATCACTTCGTTTCCTCGCTAGCTTTTAGCTCTTTCTTCATCCTGAGGACATGTTATCGGTCCGTTGCAGATGACGCACGCGGTGATTCTGCGCCGGGGATTGGATGGTTTCGATCACGTAGGTAAAAAGTCCCGCCCCTTTCAAATGACATCGACATAACCTCAGAACTCATTTTACGTTTTAGCAGAGGCGCTTATTCATCTCAGTGGTGTTTACCAACCGCCAATAAATACAAAGAAGATGTGAAAAATATAAATTCACAGTAAATGAATAATATGTAAACTTGACAAGCACAGCAACACTGAACCTTGTGGACTATAGCACATTATTATTTGAATATTCATCGTATTTTTATATGATTTAAGATACGACTTAATATACGTATATACTATCCATAATTCACGTGTAACATGTAAATCAATTATAGTTTTACCAGTAACATTAGGTTGTGGGTCAAAAGGCCATTTTGCTTCCAGGGTTCCCAACTGAATAAAATGGCCCCAAAACTTTTTCTTTTCTCTAATCACTGTATACAGCATTATGATTCAGACAAGACTGATGCATGGAAAATGCCAGTGAGAAAAATCTGAGACATTCACAATGTTTGTGTAAAACAATAAGTGGAACAGTATGGATATACAGCTATTAAATAAATCATAACCCTAACCCTAACCCTAAATAATAATAAAAAGATTCAATAACAGTGGCAACTTGAGGACACCTTTATTTGTATATACAGCTATTGTACACATAAAAACCCACAAATTATTTGCATTCCAGGAATTTATGATACAAATCTTCATGTTTTTGGTTAAGTGAGTTCCACAGAATTGGCCTTCTTCGGGCAAACAAAACAAATACACAAGTCTTAAAATGAACATTTTAAAAGTTTCCTTTCCTTTTAAAGCTCATCAGCAGAAACAGTTTATTTATTTTTTCTCTAAATGTTGCACACAGCATCAGTTCTCTGTACATTATTAGTAAGTAATAAGAGTAATGTTTATTTGTGAAGCATGAATGTGTCATGGTGTGTCTACAGTGGTTCTCGCCTGCAATGGATCGTACAATATTCACAAGGAGGAAAAAATCTAATGTTATTTTTTATTGGAAAGTTCTTTTTAAGGTTTAGTGAGGGTGTGGATTAACACAAACACTGTGTGAAATAAGTATCTTCTCTATGTTATTATATTACTGTATTCATATCTCACAACCTATTATTGTCAATACAAAAAGAAAAATGATGGGGAGAATCAGGCAGGTTCCCCCCTGCACAGTCATTCACACTGTAAAAAAATCCAGCATTATTGGGTATTAGCATCCACATTGTCTGGTAAAGTATCACCTCTTCTTGATGGCTTGTCGTATTGATCCGGTGTAATAAATGGCAACGGTGTGATAATCACACTATATTTACAAAACAAATCATTTATGAGAGAATGTAGTTACATATTCACAAACCCCGCAGATAAATACTGTTTAGAGTAACACTGAATCCTTTAGAAACATCTTCAAAACAGAAAATATATTGACAAAAATGACATAAATTGATCAATTTATTTCATTTGTTTTCTGCATCTCGTGACTATTTGCGATGCCTTATTACTTTCTATAATCAAGTTCATGTCAGGAAATAGACCTTGTTTTATTGTTGTTGGTTCTGTCTGAATTGTTTCGGGTTGATATTATACCGAACATCCAGGGGGCTCATGGCCTCAAAGCACTGATGCAAAAAGGGTTGCATTGACCCCCCCCCCCCTCTGTATACTCGTACAGCATATTTCTCTAACACCTCACTGGGATCCTCTCGTTTATGCTGTGCCTCCTATCCCTAGCATCTGTCATCCTCCTCTGTGTCGCTGAGAGGATCACAGCCTGCAACGGAGGCCGTCTGCGCCAGGCGCTTCCGAAAGTGTCCATTGGGGACCTGCCAGCCGGTCCGCAAACGCGGGCGAGCCGAGCTGATGGTGTTTGAGCGTCCCAGGCTGCAGGCCATAGCCGCCTCGAAGGTCAAGGTCTCAATGGGACCAGAGGGGTCAGGGCTGTGGTCGTCCTCTTGCGAGGCCAGGAACGGCTCAGAGGGGTAGCGTCGCGGCGGGGACGACTGTAGGCCGGCCCCGGCTTGCATCTCTCCCGTAACCCCCTTCTGGGTCTCCCAGGTGGGCTTCCCCCGCCTCGTGGTCCCTGGGCTGCCCTGCTCATCCTCATCTACACCGCCAGAGGCTTGTGTGCGACAAGCGAGCGGCGAGTAGGAGATGTGGGGGCGAGAGCGGTCACGCATTTGAGACGAAGGTCGTCGGCCGCTGGGGGTACTGGACTCTGAGGTGGAGGGCACTGGACTGTCTGAGCTGTTGCCCTGGAAACAATAGGCACGTCTTTAAAAAAAAAAAAAAACATTTCCCACCATGACCTCCACAACAAAAAGCACCACTAGTACTTCCTCCCAAGAACACTCATACTTATACTAAAATCCAACACAAGAAAACCCTGGCTGCAATCATGAATCATTTAATTAGCAAAGATTGTTTTACACCCACTGTATTTTTGGCACGCTTCATATCTTGTATCAGGTAACTTGTTAACCTCAACTGCAATTTCTGGTAAATCTCTCGTTAGTTAGACACTCATGCTGAAAGGTCCAGCGAAATTCAATCAGATTCCCAGCCGAGCTGAGCTTTTCCGACCCACCTGTTTATCCTGGGGATGTGCTCTCTCTACGCTGGAGGATCGTGAAGGCTGCAAGCTTCTGTCCTCTGAGTTGCAGCGAGATTTCGCCGGAGACAGGAGGTGAGCGCGCTCCTTGGACCGGCCGCGTTCCCTGTCGCCCTGCTTCCAGTGCTCCGACCGAGAGACTAGTGGAGAGGCATTTAGCGAAGGGCACAGCACGAAATGAAGAGAATACAATCGTGAAAGAGAGAGGTGGCAGGGGAGATTTGAGTGAAGCGCGACAAACTGCTGCGCTTGTATCAGACGAGGAGACCAACCAGCAGCCTTGTAGCTTTTGTGACGAGGTCGATACAGTCGCTCAGGACTTTTCTCCTCCTGCCAAAGACCGTTCACCCGCTGATCAGCAACAGTGGACACTGAGCGCTTCATGGAGCCACTCGCAAGCTCAGTCTGCTTGAATGTGAGAACACGGCCGAAAAAGAATGCAAGCACAAGGTACACATACAGAGGAAAGGTGTTAAAATCATTGAGAAACATTGAGATGATTTAAATCACCAATAAGTGCAGGGTTTCAAGATGAAAAAACGCAATCGGCATTCCATGATCACACCCCGTTCAAACGATACACTGAGCCTCAATCGGACACCCGGGCTTCCCTGAAGACAAACAAAACCTCTACTGATTTGAACTCGTGCACGACAGTCACAAGGCCCTGTGGCATCAGAGCCCATGCATCCAACCGAGGTCCTGGAGATACAGCACAGAGGCCGTGTCGTGGAAGATTTGTGTACCTGCGACTCTACAGCCAGACGGGGCATGGAGGAGGCCCGCACACACAGGCCCCTCCCTAGTGGAAGCTCCAGAGGGGCTTCCATCCCCCTACCGCACTCGCCCACCTAGGTGAGCACAGAAACAAGAGAGGATGGCAAGGGGAGACGGAGCACCAGGCAGGCTCGTCCCCGCCAGGACGGCCTCCGCATACGCAGGTCCAGGTCAGGAGAGAGGAAGGCAGCCATGCCATTTGGTCACTGTGGGTCATCTATCATAGCCATCACCATCGCCATCCAATTCAAAAGCCATTCCAGCCAAAAAACGGACAGATCAACAACTAACAACAGGAAAACCCACTTCCATGAAGAAGGGAAACAGTGAGTGAAGGAGAGGAGGGAAGTTTGATAAAGAGGAGCAGGAGTAGACACACAGCAGTTTTAATCCTTGTGTTGTGTTGGAAAGCTGTTTCCGTCCCACGTGTTGGCGGGTCAATTTCGACCCATGATTTAACTCAGTCCAAGACATTAAAAAAATGATTAGTATGATTCAACATTGTTTTTGCTACATCATAACGAACTTATAATGCATTCATAGCCAAACAATCCCGTTGTAATATTATATTATGGCCCAAAGACACATGACACTATATATTTTCAAGTTTTAAATGGGAATACATTCACTCATTATATTTCTGCATTGAATACAGTTGATAATTATATTATCCGACTGTAATAGACTAATATTTGAAGAAAATACAAATAATTGTTTTAAGAACTTATATTGGGGTGTGCAGCTCCCCTTCACCAAAACCCAAATTCCACTCATCAATCTTAAGTCTCTATAGCAGCTCCCCTTCACCCAAAACCCTAGCCCTCATTTCAGATGTGGAACCCAATAAGGGGACTCGAAATAGGTATGAAAACCTTGAAAAAAAGGTTACACATGTGGAATTATGGTTAGGGTTTTCAGTGTAGGGGAGGGGTGCAACAGGGATTGGGAGTACAGGTGCATACTTCGAGCAAATAATTGTTCCTGTGGTGGTGGGGGTGGGGTGTGCTAGGTCAGAGCCAAAGTTGGCCAAGTGTTAGCCAACATTTCAATTTTACAAAGACCTTCAGAATTGGCTCAAATTGACTCAATCATATTTGTAGTGTTTATATAGCTGCTGTGGGGGATATCATAAAGTCATAAAAAACGAAATGGTCGTTAATATATCATTTTAACTTGAAACGGGTCACGGCGGATCCGAACACAACATAAGGGTTAAAGGGAAAGATGGGATCCATATCTCAGACTGGAAGTACATGTAGTCATGCATATTCGGGTCTCACTAGCTACACAAACGAGAGCCAGACCAAATCTCTCCGGGGGCGCCAGACGCATTCCTCTGAACACTCACAGGTTGGAATCGGGCACCATTCACCTAGCAGGCAATGTAAACCAGTAAAACCAGACACCAGACAACATGAACAATTTGCCTCCTCTATGTCGATACCACGGGGAAAAAAAAACATAACCGAAGACAGGAACATAGAGAGCCAGCGGTGCCGTGCTCTGAGAGGCACTGAAAGAGAAGTCACAGCAATGTTGAGACATATTCATAGAGCTGAAATACACGTGGACGGTTCAAATGCCGAAAGGTGCCTTGTTAATAATAATAATAATCATCATAAATTAGATTGATCTAAGCCAGCGGTTCCCAACCTCTGAGAAGAACAATATATGACAAGGTATCACTTAAAGGAATCCCTAAAAAAAGGGACCATTTCCTTAGGGCTAGGGTTAGTATGTATATAGCACATATAGTTAGTATAGTTAGTAAGTATATAGTACAAGTATATGTATAGTTTATAGTAAGAAAGTCCTGATCCAATATTTTTGGATAACATTTTTTGGAGTCTTTTAATATTCACAAGTAATATTTATTATTATTTTTTGATATTCGCTGAAATATGATGAATGTTTGATGAATGACCTTTTTTTGTTGCAGTGTTTTGTGTCAATAATACTCAAAACATACACATCGGTGCACTGTGATAATAATAATAATAATAATAATAATAATAATAATAATAATAATAATAATAATAATAATAATAATAATAATAATAATAATAATAATAATAATAATAATAATAACAATAATAATAATAATAATAATAATAATAATAATAATAATAATAATAATAATAATAATGTGTGCACCTGCTGTGACAAGAGTATGGTAACCTCTCTCCACCTGTACCTGGATGTCTGGTCCCTAAGTCGAAGGGCAGCCATCTATATATATAACTGTGGCTTGTAGCCCATTATTACCCATCCAGGGTCACAACCCACGCATCAGGACGAGAGTCCTGAATCAAAAAGGTTGACAACCACGGCTCTGAGTGAGGGCTGTGGTATTAATGTCGTTCACTCGTGTTTGCCCTCTTACCAGATTCTGCTGTTGACTGCTGTCGGCGTCGGAGCTGATCGGCTGTAAAAACAGATCCTGGGGTGAGATCGGGCTCAGAGCCAGGAAGCCTCCTCTGGTGCTGCGTCAGAACAAAGAGAAACAATAAGCAAACACACAGACACACAGACACGCACACACGCACGCGCACACAGCACAATTACGACAACACCGTTCTGCAGAGATCCGCAGACTCACAGGGCTGAGCCGGCGCTGTGAGCCATCAGTGGCAGAGGCTGGGTGTTGGAGAGAATGTCCTCTGGAAGGGCCGAGGCATCCAGACGCTTGAACATCAGGCTGCTCTTCTGCAACCAGACACACACAAATGCAAGAGATCAAATTTCGCCCCCATGTCATTGTCATGAGACTCAGGCACATTTAGGGGCTTAAATGGAACAGGAAAAATACAACATAGAGCGATATAAAAAAAAAAAATCTGTTAACACTGTAGTACTCTAAGAAAGATAAAACGTTATACGAATCATAAGTGTTCGAATGGCGGATATTCTCATTTCACAGTTCTCCTTGCAAACAACGGATACTAAAGAAGAGGTTGTCAGTGCATGATGAGCCGACCTGAGCCTCCAGCTGTTGCCGGAGCTTCTTGGCTTTGTTCTGTTTGAAGTAGTCCATTATCATCATGGAGGCGTAGATCTTCCCCACCGTCATGTCTGTATCTGTGAGGGCAGACACACTGCATTAGCTGTCGTTGCTTGTCCTCCGGCGTCACACCGAGTACTCCCTCTAAGAGCCAGACCTTTGTTGATGGGTACCAGTACGTCCAAGTTCTTCTGAGGAAGATACGGCCAAATGATGCTGATCTCTTTCTGCAGCTCGGCATCCAGAGCGATGCGGTCCTCGCCGCCTGTGGAAGAAACATTCACGTCCACTTTGCGTAACTGATGGCAACTCATCGACGGCCAGGAAAAGAATCCGCAGAGAAATGATGGTGAAATCAATCAACAGCAGTGGCCCTGAGTTCTACGCATGTCAGCGAACCTGACCTCGAGCTATTTTGATGTCCAAAGCTGTGCGGATGAGCGACATCAGAGTGGAGGTGAAGTGGACGCTCATGTCCTCGTCCACGGGCATGTTCATCAAAACCAACCTCTGATGGGGACAAAGGAAAGAGAGGGGAGAAGATCGTTTTTCGTCAGTTTTTCATTCCATGAATCACGTTTGTATTCTTTAATGGTGCCATCACGACACCTTGATGAATGATTATGATTAATTGAATGATGAATTGCTTGTTCCAGTACCTTATAGGCAATCTTGGCGGGACATTTTTTGCCCAGGCCCAGGGGTGGAGACATGTGCGTTAACATCTCGTACATGGCCGTGTAGTGGATGCGACCACTTCAGACGAGAACAGAAGCATCAGATGGAGGAGTTATGGAAAGGAGGTTGCATTTGAAATGATTCGCATAGTGTTTTTAATTTCCCCAAAGCCAGTTGACCTTCGCACAGTGAAGTTGAGATACCCTTTTTGACTCATGCTGGCGAAACACAGAGGTTTTAAACGTTACACAGCCTTTGGGTGCCCTCTGCTGGACAAAGGCAGAACAGCAATGACGCTCATGGAGGCTGTCGTGTCACAATGCACAGAAAAGAGAAGTCGAGACTCACCATGCCAAACGATCATACTCCCCCCAGATGCGGACAAACTCGTCCAGGTGATGGGGACCAAGGATTGAAGAGTCTCGTGTCAGGTACTCAAAGTTATCCATGATCACGGCCACAAACAGGTTCAGCATCTGAAGAGGAGCAGGCAATGAAGAAATTGCAGCACGCAACAAGGGCTGAGGCAGGGATGTGCATTTTGCGTATTTCGGTCGAGCCCTGACCAGGAAGGAGCTGAAGAAGATGAAGGAGACAAAGTAGCAGTACGCAAAGTCGGTCCCACAGCCTCCCTCGTGGTCCGGAGACAAGGTGAGGGGGGCTATGGAGGGGTCGGGTTCACACTCCTGACCCGAGATACAGGAGAGCATGATCTCCTGCCAGGACTCTCCTGTCGCACTCCTGGTGGTTTGAATCATATAATATTATTATTATAATATACTGTAATATATTTGTGTATATATTTTCAATAGGCTGTGGACATATTTTGGACAAGCCCACCTGAACAGAAGCATCAGTGCGCTGAAAAACGTCTTGAAATTATTGTGCTGATTGATGTGACTCTCATCATTCAGCTTGATGTTTCCAAACACCTGCATGACCAAAAAAAACAACAACACTCGGGTAAAAGGATTTCATGAGAGCCCCCAAAAATGTGTTGAAAGTAACGTGACATTTATGAGAGTTTTAAGCAGAAACCTGTGGATAATTTCAATGTTTTAGAAGGTCAGAGAACCAAAACAGTCTGCCAAATGTAGGATATGAGGAATTGAAATATCAATATTAGGGGAGAGAATACCTGCATTCCAATTATAGCGTATATGAAGAAAAGCATGGCAATGAGAAGACACACATAAGGAAGCGCCTGTGGTAGAGGAGAGAGCAAAAGATAGGTGATTTCCACTTTCTTACGTTCGCTCTCCACAAAGTGCCCAAAAACAGACAATATGTCCGACCTTGAACGATTGCACAAAGGTCCACAGCAGAATACGGATGGTGTAACCCTGTCTGAGCAGCTTGATCAGCCTGGCCGTCCTGAAGAGCTTGAGGAAACTCATGTTGATGGTGTTCACCGACTGGGACAGAAGCACACGCGATCGGAGGGAGAGAGAGAGAGAGAGAGAGAGAGAGGGAGAGAGAGAGAGAGAGTGGCAGACAGCAGGGAGAGACAGGGTGCAATACGCAGATGGTGAAATTCATCACAACATGACTTTAGTTGTGTCTAGAGGCAGGGATCGTAACACTCAAGGGGAACTTGTAAAGAAAAAAATGGCTGGCCATGTTGAGTCTCTTTCTTTCACAACGTCACAACATTGTGAAAGCGAGCGGTGCGCTGGCGGCGTCTTACCTGCAAATCCACAACTATCTCGGTGATGCTGCCAAGAACGGTGATGAAATCAAAAATATTCCACGTGTCTCGGAAGTAGTTCTGCGGGCAAGAGAATGTCGTTTACGATTCGATTCAGCACCTCGTGGGTTCCTCTAATTTGCCCCCCCCCCATTTGATTCGGTCTTCCTGTCCTAACACTCACCACTAAACCAAAGGCCAAAATCTTGAGTATGCACTCCATGGAGAAGAGGACAGTGAAAGCGGAGTTTAGGTGTTTCAGGACCGTATCATACGCCGTGGGGGCCGAGTGGTACTGAGGTAGAAAAAAAGCAACATTTAGCCACTTGTAAATCACATATTGTAAATCACATGGATCGGTCACATTTACTTCAACTCTCTCCACGGCCACTTTTAAAGACCAAGATCGCATCGATAATGGCTCAAATGAACACAATGTTCATTTCATTTTGACACGAACGCACATCTGCAGACTTCAGACCATAGCTTTTCCGTACCTGTGTTTGTGCGTTCAATTATTTTCCTGTATTGAGCGATGACACTCCTCTGAAAAGCTTCTTTTGAGTCTAAGTTTAACTGTCAAGCTTCGAGTCCACCGACACTTGATTTTCATGGTCAGCTGTGCTACATCAGGGTTAACGGCTCCTGATAAAAACACACTGAACACAATTCACGTATTCGTTACCTTCATCATGAGGACCACGGTGTTGAGGGCGATCATGACCAGCACCGTGTACTCAAACGAGGGCGATGCCACAAAGTGCCACAGCCGGTACTGGAAGGTCTGTCTGTTCTGGGGCATGTAGCGGGTCATGGGCTTGGCGCTGATGGCAAAGTCGATGCATGCCCTCTGATGGAGAGAAAAAGCAATGAAACAGACGCAGAGAGCGGCCGATTATTTGCGGCCCTCAGGCGCAAAAAAAAAAAAGAAAACCCCGCTGTCCACACCTCGTTCTTCTCCAGGCTGCACTCCTGGATCATCTTGTCCCCCTGCTCCTGGAAGGTGATGATGATCAGAGCCACGAAGATGTTGACGAAGAAGAACGGGAAGACCACGAAGTACACCACGTAGAAAACCGACATCTCCATCCGATTGCCGCGACTGGGCCCCATGCTCTCCTCCGTCACGTCCGTCGAGTGCTGCAGGACCCTGGCGGGTGGAGAAGAGAGTTTGGGGTCAAATTGTGGGTGTGTGAAAAAAAAAAAGCCATTCTGGGATGCAATTGTGTATTTCTTCTTCTTCTTTTTTTTTAAGCGGTACACTTACTGAGGCCATCCCTCCCCGGTGGAGACGGTAAACAGTGTGAGGAGGGCCCAGCAGACGTTGTCATAGTGGAACTCGTGTCTCCTCCACTCTCTCCTCTTCACCTCCTTCTTGTCCCTGCTGTAGTCAATGTAGTAGCCTCTGTAGGGAGCAGAGCGGCCCAGAGGCCATTGTTTCACGTCACTCGCCGATTAAACCAGCAGCTACAATGACGAGGAATTTCCTGTATTGCATCTACTGTTGAAAGTAGACATTACCCCTCTTTGTATACTGATAGCAGGCAATTGTGAGGTCTCTTGGTTACTTCCGGGGGGGACTTTGGCGTAAAATTCCTCCACACAAGTCGCGAGTTGGGCAGTTTACATTCGGGAATGCATTTTTTGGGTTCTGTCCACTTACTGGCATTCCTTCTCCGAGTTGACGGAGCTGTCGGTGCAATAGAAGAACTTCCCCTTGAAGAGCTGCACCGCGATGACGGCAAAGATGAACATGAAGAGCTGGTAGACGATGAGGATGTTGAAGACGTTCTTCAGCGATGTGACGACGCAGTCGAAGACAGCCTGTTTTCGAAGAGGAGAGGCCATCAGCGCGAGGAACGCAAACGGCATCGGACGGAGAGCTGTGGAATAGATACCGGCGAGAGGAGCCGCCACCGCCGTACCTTGAGTTTGGGAAGTCTTTTGATGGTCTTCAGAGGACGCAGGACCCTCAAAACTCGGAGGGACTTTATCGTCTTGATGTCCCTGCCTTTGTTGTTCCTGTCGACATTGAAATATGGTATTTAGGGGCGCAGCTGTGGGCCCAAGCGGACACACGAGGACACACAGCAAAGACACGTTTAAAAGTGTGGGAAAAGAAGAAGACAAAAAGTGCATATTCAATATCATAACATACAGTGAAAGAGCCCGGCGGGGATCAAGGGTAATTTTGAAATTTTGACTTATTCACTTGTGCACATCAAACAGGGACATTTTGCCTCGTATATACCTCCCATTCCTATATATTGTAAATGAAGAGCGACGTGTTATTGTTGCTTAGCAGCTGTGTTTTCGTGAAACAGCGGCATTCACCCCTTCAGGGTTGCCGCGATTGCATTCCATGTCAGGGTAGAAGACTCAGGATATCGAAGGGTACATCAAAAATTAACCAGAAAGCAGAAAAATGTCATTGTAGCGATGATGAATGATCAACTCTTATCCCTGATAGCTGCCGGGCTCTGCAGTAGAGAACAAATATAAAAAAAATATTAAAAAAAAAAAAAAAAAAAAAACACTCAGTACAAAAAAGGACAATCAGACACATGAGAAAGAAAATGAACACACGAGAAGCACGAGTGACTAGTTTACGTTTAGTGTGACTGAAATGTTTACCCCATCACATTCCTGGTAGCCCCAACAGTGACACAAATCCAAGGGACAACAGAGAAAAAAAGATTGAGGCATAAAGAGAGAACCACCGTGAACAAAGCTCAGAGGATCACAGCCATAGTCACAACAGAGAAATCAACATATGGTACGGTCCTCTACAGTACAACAAAGGGCACAAAAAGCATCGGTTAAGACGACCCAAAGACGAAAAACTGCAACATCAGGCCTGATGCTCCCACCACGTGTGTATCCCCAGATGACGTAAAAGAAACCCCCCGCAAAAAAAAACTGCGGGGTCACCTCGGACAAAGTGACACACAGAGATTTTGAGCCGTGCCGTTTGACCGTGACGCAGAGTGAATATTTCTTTCAGGCTGCGGGAAAAACGCCTTTGCGTGAGGGTCGTCTATAATAATACAGTTGGCTGAGAGAGAAAAGGATTTGCCGCAGTGAGTCAGTCATTAGTCACCGACAGGCAGCACCGTACAGTGACTCACGTCAGAGCAAAGGCAATCAGAGCTCCCACCACCACAATGAAGTCCAGCAAGTTCCACATGTCTCGGAAATAAGAGCCGTCGTGAAGAATGAGACCCTGGTCTATCATCTGGAGGACGAAACACACCCACAGGGACACGGCAAGAGAGAGCACGTTAAGGACACAGAAGCCAGGAAAGAAAAAAACCTCGGGAGTTCCCCCCCCCCCCCGGGGAGACCCCCCCCCCCCCCGGAGAAAAAGTTCAATTCAACGTGTCCTCGGTGGTTTTACGACGTGGCGGAGAAGACAAGTGTTCAGTTACCAACCTTAATGATCATTTCAAAGGTGAACACTCCAGTGAAGACATAGTCAAAATAACGCAGGACCTGCATATTCCGCAGAGACAAAAACAAAAAAAAAGAAAGATACAAATTAGTTCAATGAAAAACATTTATTTACAGTATTTAAAAACTGACTTGTTACCGAGGGAGCCAACTTCGGGGTTTGTCACTACACACTAATAACATGCCGTATGTATTGGACTGTGTGTGTTTAGGTCAAAAGCACAGCTCCATGGCCAACGTCGAAGGGCTGGATGGATTGGAGCGATATGCAAAAGATGCCCTTTAGTGGGTGGACATTATTATAAGTGTGCTCCAAAAACAGTGGGTCCCAAAAAAACACCGGGGGGGCCCCCCCCCCCCCCCCCCTCACAAAACAGACTCCACCTCTAATGCCCTTACCCCATCTGCTCCCCGGACTCTTTCAGCCGTCCACTGCTCTGTGGCCTTGCCTGCGCCACAGATGGGACAAATGCGGAGAACAAATTTCCCCCCGGCTTGTGTGTTTGAGCACGTTTGTGTGGGACGATGTGCGCAACTCTGATTCGAATTCTAAATCTAATTCTCGAAGTGGTGGTGGTGGTGGTGAGATATGGCTCGCACCTTGTTCCGGTCGGAGCTGGTGCACACGGGGTCCTCGGCGGCCAGCGCAATGCTGCTGGCCACGATCACGAGGAGGATGGTCATCTCAAAGTAGCGCAGGGAGACCATGTAGTGGCAGATCCTTCTGATGCTGTGGGTCAACGGTGTTTTTGACCAATGAGCAAAAACAAGAGGTGCCACCGAAAAGAGCAAAACGCTCTGGATTGCATTTGGTAGGCGCGGATTTAGTGGCTTACGGGTTGGAGGCCTTGAAGATGAACATGCTGTCTGGGGCCACGGGTTTGGGAGGAATCGGAGGTTCCTCCTCCTCCTCCTCCTCCTCCTCCTCCTCGTCCTCCTCCTCCTCGTCCTCCTCCTCCTCCTCCGTCTCGTCGTCGTTCGGCTCAGACTGGTACGCCTCCAGCTCTTTGCTGTTCACTGAAACCCAGACGGAGGCGCCAAGGCGGAGATAAAAAAAAAACGCAGTTTTAGCTGCACATACACCGGCCGTGACCGGGAATAATGCGAGTCGCCAGTACAATGGATTCATCCAAGGAGAAAAAGAAGAAAAAAAAAAAAGACAAGTGCACGCGTGGCACTCGGATGTCAGAAAAGACACTGACACTAAATCCCACTTGATCATGCAAATGAGAGTGACGGGCCGAGGGGATGGGAACACAACGCTACCTGTCATGGGGGTGAGCTCCAGCAGCGGCTGCGCGGACATGTCGATGGCCACGCTCCCCTCCGGGCCGGACCTGTCCCGTCTGACGGGGGGCGGGCGGTTCCCGGACCCCGCGGCGCCCACGGCGTACTCGGTGGCCTCCAGGGCCGGCTCCACCGGGGCGCCCGGGCACAGGGGCTCGCCAGGCTCGGACCAGGTGAGGTCCAGCAGCGGCTCGCACTGAGGGGGGTCGGGGATGTCGGCGCCCGGAGCAGCAGCTCTGTCGCGGGAGAGGAGACAGCGCTGAACTACAGCTGTCCCATGGGGGACAAGTGACCTATAAACCATGATCCATTTCGGGTTATTTACGTGACAGACATAAAACTCAGTTCACGAGGAAGTGCGCGTGACAAACCTTAAAGTACAGTCTTACCTTCTGCCGTCTTCTCCAACTTCTGCATATGGGTTGAGGATGCCGGTTCCGCCCTCGTCCTGGACGGATCCTCCCTCCCCCTCTGCCCTCTCCTCTCTCTCGTCCCTCTCGTCCAGCATCTTCCTCTCCTGGCTGAGCGAGCGCCTCACCAGTGGCGCCTCGTGGGGCGACTGCGCACAGTCCAGGCTCTTGACCTCCGTGCGGGCCTCGCGGTGCCGGTGGCGTCGGTGCCGGGCGCCCTCCTCCTGCCCCGGCCCGGGCCTGAACTTGCGGGCCACCCGGTGTCGGCCCCCCCCCGCGGTCCGGTGGCCGGGCCCTCCGCTCTTCTCCTCGCTCAGGCTCACCAGCGGCTCGGCCTCCGGAGGCTCGGGGATGGGGATGGAGATGGACATGGGGGGCTCCGGCAGGGGCATGCCCACCGACATGGGGGACTCGGACAGGTGGGCCGGGCTGGCCTCGGTGGACAGGGCGGGGGCGTGGTGGGCGGGGGTGGGAGTTTCAGCCGTGTCCTCTGGGGGGCTGGCAACCAACTCCTCTCTGCTCGCCATCTGGCGACGTTTGCGGAGCTGGTTGGCTCTCTGCTCCCACACCGACATGTTGACTTTTCTCCTCCTCTCGCGGCGGTTGGAAAAGGCTTTGGTGCCGTTGAGCGGCTGCTCGTCCGCGGCCGCCGGCACCACCTCCGGCTCGTCCGGGAAGGTTGGACGACCTCTGTGGATCGCCCGTTTCCTGTATAGGTAGGGCCTTCTCCTCCCACTAAAGGAGCACAACATACTTCGCATCACTGACAGACCTACATTTAAGGAGTTGTTGACAACAGACCATCTAGGCTAGTGCTCATTTAGCGAACCAGCGATATCAAAAGAGCACTCACACACACAAATGAAATCAAAACTGCGAGAAAAGGACACAACGTTTTCTGTGAATTTTACGACTTGATTGGTGACGCAAAGAAATTCCCATGGAAAATTTTGCAAAATACTTCCAAGTCAAAAAAATATATATAAAATGCATCCAAAAAAAATGGAATACCTGAAGGGTGGGGAGAGATACAAAAAAAAGGGGGGGGAAGGGGGGGCGCGGGGGGGGGGAAGCCCACAGGAACAAAAGAAGGAAGGTGCAGGATTTAAGAGGAAAAGATAGAGTGGAAATCGAAAAAATTATGGGAATAATTGAGTGGCACATGTGAAGAGAAAAATTCAATGCGACAAGGAGTCATTCAGTTATACTTACTGGACTTCAGATTCTGTTGTTGTCCATGTAATCAATGAGTGATGATTTGAAAACAAGACATTAGTGTTTCACAACATACACAGAACATTTGTCGTGACACAGAACAAAACACAACTGCTATTTTAAGTGGTAAGTTTAAGGGGTCGAAATGAGTGTTCACAGGTGTTTTAAAATGGTGTCAAAGGTGTTTCAATTTAAAGACCGATCCATCTTATGAACAGCGATGCGGCATATGGCCGATTAATAGCCCCCGGGTCATTGGAGGAATTATTTTGGTCAGTGCCACATAACAGGCATAAAACAAGACACGATGGGACGATCGAAAAACAATGTAATGCACATTAATATCAGCCTCTTGGTAGCCGCAAGACAAAACAAGACCAACATTCAAATATGTAACAGAGAAATGATGCAGTCGGGGGCGCCCCTAGAGAGTAAAAAGTCCACACAGTTTTCCTTACTTCGCTATAAATCGTGGATATTAGATTTGAAAGACCTGCTTTCAGGGATTTTTCCAGTTATATTTGCATTTATACCACCAATAACCTTTTATATATATATATACTGTATATATATATAATGAACCACAGACAACTTTCATTTGAAAGTGTTTGTAGAACGTCATCATTAAAGGACCAAAATGCGGTATCTTCAACTTATGAAGAGTTTCTCTTTCCCATAATTTACACAATAGTTTGACTGTTTAGTCTTAGAGGTTGGGATTTTGCATTAATGCATCAACAATGCGATGTTTCTTTTATATACATTAGGCGGTGAAAATACGGAAACAGGCTGAAACAGAGCCAAGAGGACGGGGTGCTGTTTTAACCACCGCTTGGTGCCCTGTTTCAAAATAAAATAAATCTCCAATGGGATGAATTACAAGCACGTTTTTAAGTCTCTCGAGGTCGGTTTTCATACGAATAAAGGGCCACCTGGGGAGCAGGAAAAGCACATCCACTATAGAAATAATAAATCAATAAAAAACACCCATGCAAAAATAAGGAGTATATTCCTTTAAAAAAGCCCCGTCAGTGACTCCAGGTCAGTGAGGGCCCCAGATGTTCCATGCAGTCGTTTTTTCTCCTTCCCTCATTACACCAGCTCCATTGTCACCGTGACACAACTTATTTGGCGAGTCGCACCAAGTGGGAAAGCTGGACCAAAATCTGACCCGAGCCAAAGTGTGCCTCCTCCCAGCAGAGTGACACATTGAGACTACCCACTGTTCCTAACATCCCGTGAACAATGTCCCCTGACCTCCTCCTCCTCCTCCTCACGGCTCACTGGATCGTGTTGGAAGGTCACCAGGTCACACGGAGAAGCAGAAAATTCATTAGCGAAACCAATCTCAGTCCAGGCCAGTGACAAGAGTGCGTCTCAGGAAAGTAAAAAAAAAAAAAAAAAACGCCCGTAAGGGTTTCATGCTTTCCAAACAAGCACATTCAGTACACATCCCAGGACTGTCAGCAATGCCTTCCGCATGCTTTTCTCCGTTTCTTTGCATTCGCCATGCAGCTGAAGGAGCTGAGGAGCGCACCGCTCTAAACATCTGCCTGTTACGCCGACAATTTGTTCTCAGGGAGCGCAACATCGATCGAGTTTATCGGCTAAGCTCGACTGATTTTCTCCTACAATGAGAAGCATTTCAGGATCAGATTCAGGATCGCCACCAATGTTTCCCACAGCAGCCATATCTCGTCTCAATCTGCGTTTTTTGTTTTCACACCCCCCCGGTGCGGCTCCACATATTGTGACAATGGCCACATTTTCTATTCACTCCAGATACTGATACTGAACTTACTCCGAGATCAAGCCGTCCCTGCCTCTGGCATATCTCTGGTTGAAGAACTCCTCCTCCTCTTCTTCGTCCTGCGAAAGACAAAAGGAGTTGATGATTATTTGAGGGTCGCGGGTCAATCTACACTTCACGTAAAGTTTACACTTGAAGTAAAGTTTACTTGTCGTGAAAAATGATTTAAAAACTATTATTTAACTGGTACACTTCAACCAGGGGGGGGGAAAAAAAAAGATTATTGCAAACCTTTGTCAGTTCCTGTGCGTTGGCCAGATTATCCACAGCGATGGCCAAGAAGACATTTAGCAGTGTGTCTGACGGGAGCGCAGTTAAGAACGCACACACGCAAACACACGCACACAAAAACAGTGGGAGCATCTCTGTCTCGGCTTTGAATTGCGGTTATATGGGCAACTTGGTGCGAGTGGTTTTTACCCTACTATATTATTCTTACGTTGACTATCATCAATGATGTTCAGTGTTCATTAACGGTTCATGGATAAAATATAACCTTTTTGGACAGACATGATCTCATTCTGGCCCCTGCGTCATTAGTATATACCTGAAGCTTTTGCCCTTGGACATGCCAAAGATTATTGCAAACCTTTGTCAGTTCCTGTGCGTTGGCCAGATTATCCACAGCGATGGCCAAGAAGACATTTAGCAGTGTGTCTGACGGGAGCGCAGTTAAGAACGCACACACGCAAACACACGCACACAAAAACAGTGGGAG
The DNA here is from genome assembly GCA_016785305.1 of Colistium nudipinnis. Taxonomy (NCBI): domain Eukaryota; kingdom Metazoa; phylum Chordata; class Actinopteri; order Pleuronectiformes; family Rhombosoleidae; genus Colistium; species Colistium nudipinnis. Next base: position 626,488 of record JAFBJU010000709.1, on the reverse strand, counting down.
CATCTCTGTCTCGGCTTTGAATTGCGGTTATATGGGCAACTTGGTGCGAGTGGTTTTTACCCTACTATATTATTCTTACGTTGACTATCATCAATGATGTTCATTGTTCATTAACGGTTCATGGATAAAATATAACCTTTTGGACAGACATGATCTCATTCTGCCTCGCACAGAGACACATGGCAATGTCGACAAACCGCAGCAATATCGATTTTAAGCGCAGAATTTGCGGCCACGCAAATGTGACACGAGCAGATCAGGAGAAGCGTTAGGCCCCTGCGTCATTAGTATATACCTTTCGCCCTTGGACATGCCAAAAGAAATTCAATCAGGCACACCTTGAGCAAGTGCCGGTGCCACATCGGCGCTCTCCGACCGCTGCTGAGGACTCTGCAAGGATACAGTTTCCGAACAGAGTGAGCACAATGAAGTAGATGGATGACCACATGCCGTACTGCACGCCTCCCTGGGAGCGAATCCCATTGTACATCACCTCGTTCCAGTCCTCGCCAGTCAGAATCTGTGGGCGGGCGCACATCACTTTGAGCATTAATCATTACAATGCGCATATTCGATCCAAGAGAACATTGGACTATAAGCAAACCAAATGGGAGACACGGTCCCCCGTCTACGAAAATCAGGGGTAGATATGCTATTAAAAAATGCCAGCGAGATAAGTAATTACTGGGCGTGCTGTTCAAAGCGCTCTCTCGCAGCGCAGTCGCTCGCGGAGCAGATCCGATGTGGATTTGTTCACGTTTGACTCGTCTGATATTCATGTGCGCATATGTGTGCATGGATGTGTGGGATGATAGCGGAGGCAGGGGGCGGAGAGCGAGTGAGCAGAGTTGCTTTATCTGCGCCTGGGGTGAGAAATATCCCAGGGTGCAATGTGTCATGGAGAGCGGGCAGAATGAGGGGATCTGTGGGAGCCAAACCTGAAACACTGTCATGATGGCAGCTGGAAACGTGTCAAAATTGGTGGGAGTGTAATCTTCAAAGATGAACCTGGAGGGGAGGCAGAGAGAGAGCGGGGTCAGGTATGACCGAGGAGGACGAAGAGGAGGAAGAAGAGGAGGAGGCGGCAGAGGAGCTATTTTCATCCGGACGTGTCATTTTCCCCTCAGTCTTGTCAAAGGAGCCATTGAAGAAACTGCGAGTCAGATCACAGTGTGTAGATGCTATTTCAAAACTGTGACATGATCTAATACAGTATTAAAAAAAAGAAGAAAAAAAATCGGCTGCACAAATACAGAATTGCCACTGATACGATGGTCCACAACATGTTAATCAGCCAGCTGGAGAACTATGTCGGAATCTCCCTGGGCTCCACCGTTTTGTGGGGGGAAATCCTGCATGGCTACCGGTTTCCAATTCGACACAGATGACGGCTAGTTATTTGTTTAGTCAAGCCCGGGTTTATCGGGACCTACAAATCCTGCCTTATGGGGATTTTGGCAGCCTGAGGATTTTGACTTTACCTTCCTCCAAAAAGCTGCATCCCCAGGAGCGCAAACACAACAATGAAGAGGAAGAGAAGAAAAAGCAGGCTGATGATGGACTTCATGGAGCTCATGAGGGACACGACCAGGTTCCTGAGCGAGGCCCAATATCTGAAAGAAAGAAGTCAAATGTATTTTTTCACCAGAGACCGGTGAGTGTGTGTGTGACAGCCATGGCCGACAACCTGGGCCCTATTTCGTGGAAATGTCTCGCGTGTCCCACTTACTTTGTGATCTTAAAAATTCTCAAAAGCCTCAGTGCCCTCAGTACGCTGATACCAAATGACATGCCAGGTCTGAAGAAGCCCCACACCACCTCGAAGATGCTGCCAACAATCACCTGCACCAAAGGACGCACACATGTAAACGCAAGGTCAGTGAACGGACTTCTAAAATCAGCTCGTGAATAAGGTTAATACAAATTCGTCACTTTTGTGCCATGACTTTGAGACGAAGGACCTCACCCCGCAGTCAAAGCAGTTGAAAGACGAGTGAAAATAGAGTCGGCAACCGAGACCATAAATCTTCAAAAACATCTCAGCCAAGAACAGCCCCAGGAAAACAAACTCTGCATAGTCTGTTGGTGATAAAAAAACAACAAACAAAACAAGCGAAAGGAGTCAAAGGGGAGCGAGGCGGCGCTGACCTGAAGCATTCCATCACGGAGCGCAAACCAATGAAAATTCGATTCTACACCGAAACCCACAGAGGAAGATGGTCAGCCAGTCGGGCTGGTTGTGGTGGACGATGGCCACGCAGATGGTGTTCAGAGCCACCAGACTGAGCACCATCAGGTAGAAGGTGTCGGTCTTCACCATGCGGCGGATGGAGATGCGCAGCATGCGCTCTTTGCGTCGCAGGTAGGCCGCGGGGCCACGGCGGCCACTTCGAAAGTTCATCCTCGACCGGGACATGTCTGCGAAGAGCAGTTAAGGAGCGTCAAGAAGAAGACAATGGCGAGGAGCCCGGCCGCGACGGCAGTGCAAAATGCTCGTCACTCACTGGCTGTAGATGTGTCCGTGTACTTGTCGTCCCCTGGTGCTCCTCTCCGTGCACCGGTCTTCTTGCTCGCTCTCTTTAGAACTGAACGAGATCAATGAAAGTTTAGTGAACGAAAACTTCGCACCGCCGAATTTCTGAATTATTTCGATTTGGCATTTATAGTTTAAAGAGTAAACCGTTTTTAAAACGCACAGCGATGAGGTCTTAGGCTGCACTAAATGCATTGCAGGTCCCCCTGTGATTCATAAGTGGGGACCGGTGTATAAAATGCTTATAAAAGACAATGCAGTAAAACACAGTTCCACTTGTATATAAAAAAAAAAACAAAAAACAAAACAGGTCTTGATAAGAAAAAAGGACAAAGAAGTCCTTTTAAATAAATACACAAAATATTTTTCAAGTGGCCCGTCTGTGGCTCTGGGCAGTCTCACCAGCGAGACTCGCCGTAACATTGATATACGCATTGTTGCCATGGATACCTTCCGTTTGGTGTACTCTATCAAACACACGAAATCAGTGTGTTTGCTATATTTGAAAAAAAATAACATAAAAATTGCATCAGTTCCCCGAGTGTTTTCTGTGGTACCATTATTCTCACGTTGAATCATTTTAGAGGCTGTTATAAATAACGGTATTAGAAACAGGTGTGAGCTGTAGGTGTGATTACTAATCTGAAGTGCGTGCGTGTGTGTGTGTGTGTTGATATACGCATTGTTGCCATGGATACCTTCCGTTTGGTGTACTCTATCAAACACACGAAATCAGTGTGTTTGCTATATTTGAAAAAAAATAACATAAAAATTGCATCAGTTCCCCGAGTGTTTTCTGTGGTACCATTATTCTCACGTTGAATCATTTTAGAGGCTGTTATAAATAAAGGTATTAGAAACAGGTGTGAGCTGTAGGTGTGATTACTAATCTGAATTGTGTGTGTGTGTGTGTGTGTGTGTGTGTGTGTGTGTGTGTGTGGTGCGTGTGTGTGTGTGTGTGTGTGTGTGTGTGCGTACTCACCATCTAATGGGGACCTCCCTGAGCTTTTATTCTCCTCTGCAAGCATCACCTCCTCTGTAATGCAACACACATAGAGGATATGCACAGGCCTTTTTTTTAAAGTAATTTTTAAGTAATTGCACGTGGAAATATGCATTGCAGCGTTGGGTTACGGAGGCTGTCTGCAAACCTAAACAGGAAGAAGAAAAACTTCTTCTCTCTCCCATTCTCACAGGCTCTACGTCTCTCTCCCTTCCCACACTCTCCCACATGCGCGCACACTCAATGTGCCCAGCAGCAGCTCTCTCTCTCTCTCTCTCTCTCTCTCAAACACACACACACGCGCGCGCGGGCGCGCGCATTTAAACACACAAACACAGAGGTATATTGTAAAATGCGCACACATTTAAGTCGGTGAGTCAGTGTCACCTTTTCCTTCACCCTCTGCGTGCGTGGGAGACCCAGCGGTGTGGATCGCTGCGTGCGAGTATCTGCGTTGGGGCGACTCCGCTCGACACAAGTGTAGGTCTAAAAAAAACTCTCGCGCTAGTAGCAGAGTGGAGACCAACTCCTAAACCAGCTGGTAAATCACTGCCAGCGGTCATACAGTATCTGCATATTGCACATACATTAGCTCGGTCTGTAACCCGCTTAATGTTGTGTGTTGAGTCCACGTGAAAAACGACGTATAAAAAAAAAAAAAAAAAAAAAAATTGGCGGCTTTACTGGGGTAATGCGTTTGCCCGTTTCCAGATCGGACTTGTGGTCGGTGAGTGAATCTTAAATCAATCGATCGATTGCCCGCCTATTCTTCCTGAAATATTGAGTGTAATTGCTCCTGATGGTTTGGCAGTGCTATAAAACCTGATGGCGAGATTTTAAACCCCCCGGGGCAAGGCCAAACCCTGCCCGCCCACTCACGTTATGTCACGGCCTGTTTATCAGCTGAACAAAAGGGGGGGGGGCGCCCCCCCGACGTAAAGCTTTCCGGCTGCCCAGTACCTGCCCTGTCGATCCAGGCTCGGTATCCGTTCAGCTCCCTTTCCACCTGCTGCTGGCGGCGCAGCTTCATGAAGGCTCGCCGGTTCTCCACCCTCTCCCTCTCCTTGGCGAATTCTCTGAAGACCGAAGCAAGAAAACAGCTCTTACAAGCCACATTACAAAGTCCATTTATAATTAAAAAAAAAATATATATATATACTGTATATGTATGTATATGAGACAAAACACCAGTCTTATATACACGGGGTGCGTCCCACTCACCCGGACAAGACTCCCAACACCAGGTTCAGGACAAAGAATGAGCCGATGATGATGAGGGGAATGAAGTACATCCAGTTCCAGGTGGTGCCCAGGGCATCGTTGGTCTGAAACCACCCGCCCCCCCCCCCGACACGCGTTAGCGCAAAGAGAACACATTCAGCGGGCGAGCCTTCGACCGAACATGAGCGCTCACGTTGTAGAGCACGGCCGTCCACCCCTCCATGGTGATGCACTGGAAGACGGTGAGCACGGCGAACAGGATGTTGTCGAACTGCGTGATGCCGTCGTTGGGCCCGATCCAGGTGTCGTTGCAGTCGTACCGCTCTGGACAGCGCCTCACTCCGCAGGCAAACGCCAACTCCGACGAGTCCACCGTCTCATTTTCTGCGAAGAAAACAAAGAGGCGTGGATTCATCGTTCCAGTTACTGCTGATGATGTGACTACTCGGATTCAGTCCATATATACTAGTCACCAAAAAATGTGGGATATTTGGCTTTTGGGGGAAATGTATGGAAAATGTTCACACGACAGGGGTATTCTATCATGAAAGCAGGGCATTTGAATAGAAGCATGCAAGGGTGATCTCCTTCTCTCAAACAATTGAACTGGTGGACGTGTGCATTCAAAAGTTGAGAGAGGCTCACATTAAAGTTCCACTGCAAAGGTTATGGCGCATTTTAGGCGCGTCCCGTAATTTCACCCAAAAGCCGAATATTCCTAACTTTTTGTGAGTAGGGGATGTGCAGACTCTTGTAGCTGCCATGATGTGTCTGTGACACACATTAGCGCCTCACTTCCTAGTCGCGTCCCGTCAGATGAAACCATCTGGTGTCACAGAGTATCAGCTCTGCCCCCAAATGTCGCATGCTTAGAGGAGGTCAAGATTTTAGAAAAATAGACATATTGGTTTCTGGGGGAGATTTAGAATATTGTAATTATTTACAATTGTTATAAATGGTCATTTAGCTGTACCATCACTGCTACTGTTATTATTACTAACATTACATCCATCTGAGTATCAACATTATCATCGTTACATCAGCTGCAGTGATTACAGGAGTTACACAACGGTTCCTGGTCTGCCTTCTCTTGCCCCCCCCCCCTCTTCCCCTCTTTCTCGTTTCTCATTCCCTTTCCACCCACCTCTGCTCTCTGGCCCGTTTCGCTCCTCTCACCCCAACCAGTCAAGGCAGATGGCCGTCCGGTTAACTCATTCAAATGAACTTTAAAGGACTGCGTCTTGTTGAAAATGTTACCCAATTTGCCCAAATCTTTGTGAAGTTATCTTTTTGGAAATTACGGGTATTTTTTGATTTTTTTCCCACGAAGTATATGTCAGTAATGACGCATGGTCAGGCTGCAGCCAGTGTGTAGTTATACTTTTATTGGCCACTGTTATCACTATTCTAAGCAAATATTGACTGTTATATCCCATTGCCTCCATCGTTTTATGTACTTCTATCCAGAATTGTCTGCGACCTGGGCCATTTCCAAAAATGCATGCCGGTGGTTTGCATCACAATCGCCACAGTTTCTCCAGCATTGGGGGCCTTCCTCCTGTGTCATGCCCTTTAAGTTTTGGCATATTAAGTTCATAAAAAATGGCGTCAAGCATTTTCATGTCGTTCCCAATAGGCCTGCCATTCCTGCTTTCTTATCTCTAAGCCTCTCTCTCCTTCCCATTTATTTTGATTATATTCTGTGGAGTCTGTTTTTTTTTGTTTTTGTCAAGTTGCCTTAACACAGCCTAGAAATAGTAGTCATTTGTTAGCTTCACGTGAATACACCCTTAAGATTTCCTCTAATATTGGTTCCTCCAAATCTATTGGGTATTTCTTTTTACACTTGTCAAAGTGGTAACGTAGTTGTAAATGCATATCAAAATCCTCTCTTAAAGTTTGGAAGTCCTTCAATTCTTTCTTATATCAGGATGTTGGTTAAATGTCATAGGCTTTCCATGTTATTTGCGGTATTTCGGCAGTTCCCTGCCGTCTCCCCCGTACCGTTGCGTTTTGGTCAATCTATTGTTGACCATCTAAGTTAAAAATAATCTCCCCTCGTGTAAGTCTGTTATATCAGGTTCGCTCTAAATGCATTCAAGGACAGAGTCATTTGAGAAAAAAAACGATTCACCTATCTGGAACCACGTCATTCAGAAAAGAAAGAAGCCGATGTTTACTTGGCTAGGTGTGCACTTTGTTTGAATTCCTGCAGTTTTTCTCGGTCGCTCTCTTGAGAAGTTTTCCCCTCTAGATCGGCATGTCGTGTTTGTTGATGAGATTTTTTCTGACACTCCAGGGAGACACGGAATAACCCTGTTTTTCACTTTTTGGCCTCTTTCTTCTCTGTCCGTTTTCTTTTGTTGTTCGGCGCAGTTCATAGTTCATAAAACGTGGATTTGTTCAATGAGAACCAAGGGGGAGGAGTGGGAGTGTCACCTGTCTGAGGGGGATCTTAACTTTGCGACAATTATCATGTGGAGGGTGTCATTCTTCCAGCTTGAAATACTTCCAACTTATTTAGGCTTCATATCGCAATCCGTGTTTCAGTTGTGCTCGGCATTGACAGTAAGTGCTATGGTGTGGCGTGTGATTGCAGAGTAGTTGTTGACTAATTAAGCAGTAGCCAAACAACAACTCTAATAATACCTCTGAGCCGCGGCTGGAATCTGCGAAAGCATCAGTTTCTCAAGCACAAACGCTCACACCCGCTGTGCGAGACCAGTACACAAACCACAGGTTCAGTATACCTGATGGCAAAGCAGTCATGGTTAATTTTACATAATCCAAAAGCAAAGCATGATTTCGTGGTACACGAGGCAAGGTTTCAACAAATGTGTATTTTGCCTCTTGTGCCTACTTTTGCTGGGTGTGTGTGTGTGTGTGTTTTTTTTTTTTTTCAAGAGAATCAAAAGCACGGATGGCAGTTGGACTACAATGGTGCGCGCAGATCGTACCGAGGATGTCGACAGACGGCAGGCAGGTTTGGTGGAGTTTCCCGCTGTAGAACTCCAGGCCGATGATGGCGAACATGAGGATGGCGAAGAACAACAGAAGGCCGATCTGGAGCAGGGGGATCATGGCCTTCATGATGGACTTCAGCACAATCTGAAGGCCTGAGAGTATTCACGCAAAGAGGGACAACCCAGATTCACATGATGCACAAACCTAAACACATTTGCGCGAGCAGTTCCTGTGCTCATTACTGACTCATCTGAAACAACAGCATTTCGTGACCAGCCGTAACGTCCGGAAAAGAATGATGTCGTGCAAAGTATCACGCATCAGTTGCTTTGACCCCGACAGGGTGGCAGCGGCACACTCACTTGGGATCCCAGAGACGAGTTTGAGAGGCCTCAGCACTCGCACAGCCCTCAGGGTTCGAAGGTCGACGGGGATGTTCATGTGGGCGCCAGCCGTGGCCAAGATCCTGGTGGAGAACACGTCCAAAGTGTGCATGTTGATTCAGATACGATGAGGATCGCGATGATGATGGTGATGAAACGCTAATAAGCACAGATAAAAGTCAAATATCTGTCCATTATTGCTTAATTAGGGCACGCAAATGAGTAACCTCTAATTGTGACGGACTGAAATAGGATCACAAGAAAAGAATTGGGTTACAATGGAAAACTTCTGCTGGGATACATAAAGGGGGTAAAATGTCGGTAAGTAGCTCAATGGTGCAAAGCCTTTGTCGCATGCTGTGACACAAAACTGATCACAGAAATAGGAAAAAAAACGCAACGCATGGCTGCAGCAAGAGGTGTGTATTGAGGAGACCTTTTTTTCATTTCAAAAGAAGGGAAGCAAATAGGGAACTTTATCGCAGTGGCTGGTGCGGCCGGTGAGCAGCACAGCGCGTCCGCCGCGTGCACCGGACCTACGGTGAGAGACGGAGAACGCACACCGCGTACACCTGGCAGGCATGGCCACTCGCATCTGCCCACGCACGCACCCGTGTGCCTCCACCTACACACAAACACTGAGACACGGCGGCGTCGGGACCAACCAACGAATCCCCAACCAATGTGCCCTGCAGCAAGTGGTGAAGGATGGTTTTGCGCCAGTGCTCAAGTGCTGCATTCGTCTGGCCATCAAAAAAAGCGAAACCTTTTCACGCAAATTTGACATTTCAGGTCGTTCTCAGCCGAGCCAGTGCGGTGACTCTAACCGGTAATGCTTTCACTGACGAGAGGGTCCGTGCCCGCTGCCAGTGGATGTTTTAACAGCGAACTGAAAATGGTCCTAAAAATCGGAATGATTTATCCACATTGGTCCATGAGAGCCGTCTCTCTCGCCCTCACTCGTTCTCTCTCTGCGTTACACACGCAGGGATACAAATATACAAAGTCACAAAATCTTTGGACGCTGTCAGGAAGTGTGGGGGATGGTGGGTGAGTATGTTTGTGTGTGCGCGTGCGCGCGTGCGCGCGTGTGTGCGTTTGTGTGAGCAAGGAGTAGAAAGCACATGGCAGAAACTCAAGTGTAAGCCCACGCAGAATATCTCCTGAAAGCAGTGGGAGGGAGCGAGGCCGAGTGAGTGAGTGAATGAGAGAGGCCATGCTCACGCGAATGCAAATAACGCTGAGAAACGCTCTTCAAAGCGGCGGAACGCTCGGTGTCAGTGGAACCATGGTCCATGGCCAGAAACGGTTCAACACACAATGCCGCACCGGATCGCGCTGTGTCACATATCTGTGTGCGCCTCGGTCCGAGTGAGCGATTGACAGCAGCGCAGCGCGGCAGTCCCCGGAACTGACCTTCAAACCGAACACACGGAACAGAGGCCAGAAACAGTGCGGCACCTTCCGAGGCCGCACAACAATTCAGTGGAGGCTCCCTTTAAAATGAAAGCCCATATTCTGTCCGCTGGTGGCAGACCATGAATCGTCCCGCGCGCACGCCAAGGTCATTTTCTATGTTTTAGTTTAGAAATGTGTTGCAGAAAGACTCTCTGAAACGGTGCTCATCATGATCAGCACAACACTTTCCAGGAAGCCGCTGTGATTTTTCTAAACACTGACACTCCAGAACCAAGTCAGCAAAAACAGCAAAAACAATTATCCCGTGTAATGATTGTTTTAGGTTAGCCTATATACAATCAATAGGCGGACAATTATGCAGAAACATTTGGGCATAGAGCCCTCCACAGAGCCACTGGAACACCAGCAGTGAGCTCTCACACACTGAGTGAGACCAAAATAGTCCCACCTGTACACTTTTATAGAAGGACCACTACACTACCACAAAAAAAACACCCACAACCACTTAGTCCTTCTTCTGCGCTGATAGCTACATCCAGAGACATTTAAGTCAAGTCTGAAATGGACGCACATAACAATAATCAATTGACCCATAAATGGAATGCAGGACACCGTACAAGGGGTTCAACAGGGTTCAGTTCAAGGTTTTCTTATTCACACAAACTCAAACCTCCTTTTCTATCGAAAGAATCAAAAACGCATTAAAACAAATGCCTTCCGATTTCCTGTCAAATGGATGTTCTCAGTCAGAGGCTAAACTCCTCCTCATTGGCTTATTTTTAGGTGAACACTGTTTCACAGAAATGCACAAACGGGCGGTGGAGAGTATGAATTCATTACATGTACAAAATGCAACCTCTCCCACACACCTCCACCTACACTCAGAACACCGCCTCAAACTACAGTAATCAACTGCATCACATTTCAGCACAGTTCTGCATATGGTAATACGCAACTAAATCAACAGCAGCATAATGCAAGGAAAACGTTTTTAATGAAATGGGGAGAAACACGAAGCATGCGTCTAATGGTAACGCCAATAATGTTCTGGGGAATTGGGACCACGTAAAGAAGGCCTTTTACTCATTGTTAGTCATAAAAAAAATGGCTGAGTGTATGTTTTCCCAATGAAAACCCACCTGGGAACCTGGCCTATTGTTTAACCTTCAATTTTTTTTTTTTTTTTTAATATCTCTTACATTTTTTGTCGCCATTAAAACTTTTTCAATGAAGTGACAGCTCAGATCCACTTGCAATACGGCTCTTGGGTAACGTACAGATGATGGGAGTGGATGTGGTGAACAGGGCTCCTTTTTTTTTTTTTTTTGGCCCCGTGGCCGTCGATGGTTAAACCCCGGCTATACGTGCACACAAGGCATTGAATCCTACAGAGTTGCAAACACGCGCACAAAGGAGGGGTACAGTTTTCACTCCTGTGTGTCTGTCTTTGTGCCAGATGGCAAATGAGTCACTCCCAACTCCCAGCCAGTTGTATTATTCATTCTATCTAAAGAGCAACAGTTTTTAGTTAAGTATCACACTTACGCACACACACACAGGTCTGATGACGGAGTTTTATATCTCACAGTACAAGGGGAAGCAGGTTCCCTGGCAACAATCCGGACCTGCAGCCTTGTAAATGGAGTAACAACCCGTGCACGAGTCATTTGGGAGATATTTTATTGCTAATCAAAGCATCAAATCCACCTGTGCCAATCCGTCTGCCGCAGGACATAATTGACCATATTTGGAATCGCGGAGGATTAAATTGGTTCGTGGGTGACTTGTTTTTGCTGCGGTCCTTTTTTTTTTTTCTTTTTTTTTTTGCTACACACTCTTCACTCAGATTAAGGATTTTAATTGAGCTCAGCGTCCCAGCAGATTCGCTTCCAGCAATTCATTAATGTGAAATGGAATGAACGCCGCCAGCGCTGGCCCAGTGGCCTCGATTTTATTCCCAACAGGCCTTTGGGACACATGTGTGTTTTCTTTTAAGTCTGACTTACTTGCACTGAGCCAACACGGTGAGAGCTAGTGTGCGTGTTTGCGTGTGTCTGTGTGTCTGTGTGTGTGTGTGTGTGTGTGTGTGTGTGTGTGCGTATACATAAAAGCAGCATATGGGCGACCAGAAAATCTAAATGTGTCAGAAAAGAGGCAGGAAAGCAGGTCACCAGCTGTGGCTGGAGATGCTCCGTGCGCAGCGCAGTGACAACTCTGTGCATTTTATACGGTAAGTTACACAATCGCTTCTATCCGACAGATTTAACTTGGACCGCTGAGGACACAAGAGCAACAGACATGCCGCATTTTCAGTTGAAGTGCATTCTCGGGGCCTCAACTGCACTCTCAGGAAACCCACGACTGTCACCACATTTGGTTTCCGACCTCGCCAAATCACCGGCCGCTCCCCAATTTCGGCTCCGTGGGAAATACGCGTACCGCGGGGCTACCCAGCCTCCGGTGCGGCACTAACTGGTCTCGAAAAGTGCCGCTCGTGTGCACTTTTTATGTAACAGGCAGATAGGAAGGCGGTTAGATCCAGAGACAAATAAGAGATACAGAGAAAACATACAGATAGGGAGGAAGATGTGGGTGTAGGTTGAAGTGAGATGTCAACACGCCGACGGCGATCCTCTCAGAATGCTGAACACCAGCCATGAACGGCAGGAGCACGACAGTGGTAGCAAAAGTTAACTTGCGCACACAATGAATTCACCGGCTCCCATCCAATCGGGGACAACCAGACTCTCTCGTTACGTCTCTTTTTTTCCGAGGGCTTTTGCTTTGTACATTTTTTCTTCCTCCCGGCTCATGTTTTGGCTCCTCTTGTCGTCCATCTCTCTTTCTCTCTACCATCCATCCATTCTTTCTTTGCATAACATCTCCGGCGCTGCATTCACATTTCATTCACAGAGGTCCTGGGGGCGAGCTGAAGCAGGTTTTAGACACAACTGCCAATCCACTTATCCACCGCCCACCTATTGCTGACTGCAGATCCTGACTGAGCCATGGAAACACATTTTCCTGCATTAAATGTTCTGTCTTCCAGTGGATGTGTGTAGTGTTTAAATGTGCACGCTTGTGTCATAAAAAAATAATAAATGAATGAATCCGACGCATCAGCAACACAGGCCAGCCAACGGTCAAACATCGCCAACCATGCAGCGATAATGTCAGACACGAGGTACAGCTTGTTTGGAATTTCAAAAAAATCTATAAACCGCAGTATGGACACGCATGATACAATATTCATAAACGTTGACACAAGCGCAGTCACGCACATGAAGGCATGAGCAATCGGTGACAATCAGTGTCTGAAATGAATCATTTGGTTCACTAGCCACAGCCTGGTACACCCGAAATGAATACTGTCAAATTTAATTGCAGAGTCAGATGCGGAGCCTTAATTTGAAACTTTTTTTTTACTCTCACACAGTCAGTCAAGTTTGTAATTCACCATTTCAAAATTAAAAGAGAGCAATTGGAGGCGCACACACACACACACACACACCCACACACACACACACACACAGACATTGTACTCATGCATACAAGTCTATTTTGTTACATTTGATATAATTATATCCAAAACGACACTTTGCTGAACTTTGGCTATAATCTTATATTTCTAAAGTGGGCAATGTAGCATGGATCTAAAATACATTTAAGTGCAAATAATTCAAAAATGTATTCCGAAAAACTCGGTCACTCACCCACTGAGCACGACTATGAAGTCCATGACGTTCCAGCCGTTCCTCAGGTAGGAACCTTTATGGAAAACAAAACCGAGGGCCAACAGCTTGATCCCCGCCTCGAAGCAAAAGATCCCAATAAAGTATGGCTCCGTTTTCTCCTGTGGGAATAATGGAGCGTAAGGTAATATATGAATAACAAAGAAAACTCTCAGCCTGTTGGGATGAGTATACCCTATAGGATGCCTTAAGTCACACAATCCAGTAATTACATAGTCTATCGTAAATTCTATATTCCATATACAAATAATCAAGGGCCGCATGAGCCAGAAAACACATTGGCCATTAGCTTATGGATGCGGGCAACAGCGATCGAAGAAGCGTTTCACCACGCCATTATTTAAAAAGGGAATTTTGTCCTCACCAGTCTTTTTGCCATGGGGGTCTTATCCTCTCCTGGGAGGTGCTGCTCCAAAGCCAAGACGACACAGTTGGCGGTGATGGTGGCCAGGATCATGTACTCAAACGGTGTAAAGGCCGCAGAGTTAAGGAAAGTAGTAGTAGTAGTAGTAGTAGTAGTAAATACTGGGACACAAGTAACGTTATGATGATATGACAATATACAGTACATACAGCACACCGTCACACATGATGTTGCTGCTCTAAAGAAACTTTACAAGGTTCAATAATCGATTAAAAAACGGTTCCTTATTGACAAATGAAATATGGTTCATATTCTCTGGCATTTGAAAAAAAAAGGAGAGAAAACGAGCAGTTTGGGATTAAAAAAATATATATATTCTGAAGGTATAATGCCAACTCTGGCAAGTAATAAATGGTATCAATAATGTGTGGATGGGTAACTGATGATAATCGTCAACGTTTGCAGCCCTCATAAGATACACCTCCTGAGGACCTCCAGAGACAACACATGTCTGCAAAAATCAGGACTAATAAAGGAAAAATGGAGTTGAAGGTGCATTATTGTAATTTCCCTGTTCAATTGATGATTCCCTGTAAAGAATATGAAAAAACATGACTTGTTATACCTGCTATTTATAAAACAACCTGCCTTGAAGAATGTTCCGTTATGATCGGACTTAATGATCTCCGAGTTCCCATGAGGCATCTGCTGGTTGTTATTAATTTTCCTGCCTCCAGTGAAACGGGGTCACTAGCTCACAGAGGAGAGCTCAGATGGACGCCCCTGGGACCAACACTGTCTCACATTATCACTCACACAGCTACCACCCCTGTTACTACCTGTTACCTGACACCACGAGTCATCAACTGCGGCAACGGTCTACAACAAACTGTGTCGTTTCGGTGTCATTTGTTTTTCTTCTTTCATTTCCCTGAGAGTAAGCTAGTTTTATACGACCAACAGTGAACCGTGAAAAGCAAGAAACCGAAGGACAGTGGCATTGGCGTTCATTTTCCATCTATCGCCTTGCGTTCTTTCACTATCCACGTGTGATGTATTGTAGCCCAATAAAATATGGATTTGAAACGCTCCTGCACAGGAAAGGCTCCGCTGTTTTTCTAAATACATTTTGAGTCATTGGTGGATTATCAAAATAATGGCCAAAATATATTCACACACATGTCGCCGCTTAAGAGGAACACGGGTAAGGAGCCTGAGCTCCATAACCTTAATAATGGCACAGAAACTTAGATCTACATTATGCAACAACAACAGCTGAACCTCAGTGTGTGGGTGAGGCAACATACATTCAAAGAAATACTGCTGCTATTCATGTGAATCTATCTTTCACTTGCCATCTGAGACCATGGACCCAAACGGAAGGAATCGGGGTCTCACCCGGTCTATTCGCTGACATGTGTTGCTTTTACAGCCCACGATCCACCGCGGCACCACTGGCCAGCTCTCTCCCACACACCTCTGCCTCTGTGATACAAACAGTCACATTGCGGCGCTGCCAGTGGCCAGCTAGTCTTGACCACTCGCCCCACTCCCACACACCCACAGAGCCTGTGATGAGGTAACAGGTGGAGATTGGCACTGCTGCATTGGAGGGGGTGTAAGACAGGAGGAGCAGTGGGCAGATATGGCAGCTGATGCTGTTGAACCGATCACGCTACGAAAACATTTCAAATATGCGCAGCATTCTACCAGGGCATCACTTCAAACACAACTTTTGGTGGATACATTCATTTGGAACGGAATCAAACTGATTGCATGCTATGTCCAATATTTATCTTTGCTGTGAGAATAAAAAAAAAAAAAAAAAGGGTTGGCCGAGGCTGCAGTGGGAAGCAGGGGAGAGCTGCCGGGTGGATTTGAACTGACACCTACTCAGGGCCAGGTTCATATTCCAATGAGCACTAAGGCAGCAGAGATGTGCCTACATGCCTCCCCCACAGCCAGCAGAGCTGCTTCTAATGATAACCACACGCTAACTTCCTGTCTTCTGCCAACACTGGTGCACATGCGAGCCGACAAATGTATTAAAAGCAGGGCAAGTTAACAGAGTTGTTCAAGTAAGCCCTGCGGAGGCACTTGTTTGTGAGCTGATTGACTCAACACCAGGAGATCAAGTGAACACTGGGGGTTAAGGGCAGCCGCATATAGGAAGGACCCTGACAAATCTCAGAAATCATAAAACACACACACACACACACACACACACGCACCAAAAACACACCTACAGCACTTAGATTGCCCTTTAGTGTCTTTAACCTGCAGCTGGCTGCCGCTGTCCATGGTGCTGGACGGAATTCACATTCTCTCGACAAAGCTTCACACCTCACACGTCTCCCAAGGAAGGATATGGCCATTCGATGATCCTGCGCGCGTATTTCCTGATGACGTTGTCCTCCGCGAATATGAACAGCGACCTGTTGACGGTGAGGCAGTTCTGCCGGTGGGGGACGGGGTTGTACAGAGCCATGGTCCGGGCCCGCTGCGCCTTCGCCTGCCTGATGGAAGCCGTCAGCCCCGCCGCCGCCGCCGCCGCCGCCGCGTCCTGTGGGTCCCCGCCGCGCTCCGCGTCCCCGTCCCCGGAGTCCACCGTGCTGGGAGCGGACTCGTCTCCGAACCGAGCCATTCTACAGAGAGACGGGGAGACGGTTTCACCACGGGACGACGTCTGATAGGAGAGAAGTGCGAAGTGGAGCCGTGGCGAGAAATCATCCACCTTCAATCCTACTGGCAGTTTCTCAAGTTTCCCCCCCGAGAAAGTTGCAGGTTCCTATCACTCCATCGCCACACGGGGGAAAAAAAGATCATATCATTCAGCTGTGTTATATTTTAAGAGAGAGAGAGAAAAACAGAGTGCAAAACACTCAGCAGCTCTGTTATCCCATCGGTTTAACAGCGCCTCGCAGCTCTGGGCAACTTTTTGATGATGTTTGCACGTCTCTGACCTCAGGTACAGGAGGACGAGAGAGAGAGAAAAAAAAGGTCCACCGAGTTGCCTAACAATCTTATGTCAACATCCAGTCTCGCTTCGATCTGACAAAGCCACAGAATCGGCTGTGCGCTCATCAGACGGAGAGATCCGAGAGAAATGTTGGCAAACTTTACGCATATCCTCCACGCGGTCAACTTGCCGAAATGAA
Organism: Colistium nudipinnis; assembly: GCA_016785305.1. Classification (NCBI taxonomy): domain Eukaryota; kingdom Metazoa; phylum Chordata; class Actinopteri; order Pleuronectiformes; family Rhombosoleidae; genus Colistium; species Colistium nudipinnis. The sequence goes on along the minus strand of JAFBJU010000709.1, from coordinate 609,691 downwards.
GCTCTCATTTGGAAATGAAGCCCGCTCAACGCGTCTATGCCGGTTTGTCAAAATGGCACGAACTCCTCCTCACGTAAGTCGGCAAACGTATCGAGAGACTGACTTGGGCATGCTAAGTCGGGCATCCTTATCACCTGCAGGAGAAATGATCAGGCGGCAGCGCGGGCAGCCCCCTCCCACAGTAACACCTCATCATGGCATCTGAATGAAAGCTCGTGGAGGGGAGGGACGTGTATTTCGTTACCATGGCAATTACAATTTCAGAGGTGGATGGACAAAAACATGTTCCTATAGAAAATAGTCTACAGTATATACAGAATAGGCTGTGTGTGTATGTGGCCATAGGAAAATATATAAAACACAGAATAATAGGAGCAGAGACAATGTACAATAAGGGGAAACAAATGTGAAAAGAAAGCCGTAAAATGTCCTTTTTATGTGACTCACATACTCCTTTGAAAAGCTTTCGCTAATTCCGGCAGCATTGTCACATTTTGTCATATCATTCATTGAAACACAATTGTACCCTTAAAACATTTAAAACTAGGCCATTGTTCTAATATTGGAGTAAAAGTCAGGAGTAAAAATAGAGCATGAAATAGATCTCAGGGCTGCTCCCTTTTTCAGGGAGAGGAGAAGAAATCAGGGTCTTTTCCACACACAGTGCCACAAGTGAGACCTCATTAGGCAACTGGGCTCTCTCGCTCCATCTGCTGCTCTCTCCCTTCCCCACCGTTTCCCGAGGATGACCACTTCAGCCCCCGCAGACATGATGCCATACAGCCGGGGGGCTTGTTTTGATGCCCCAAGCCGCTGTTCGTCACAACAACAACAAAAAATCCGCCACAGTATCAGTCCACATTCAAAAAATCCCGACATAAATCATCGCCGCCCTACATGCTGACTGACAGACTCCACAGCAGCACAATGCAGGTACCCCACAGGCAGGCAGCGAGCGAGAGCTCAGACGGGGGATTGGGAAAGCAATCCAAGAGAGAGTGACACATTTATGCTTGGCAAACAAGTCGAAATCTGGGGGAGACGGGGGAAAAAAAAAATCCTATTTAACAGGATCTTAGAATAAGTCCGTAACTGAGCTCCAAAAACTAAGCTATGATTGTTTTACTCCCTCTTTCGGATGTGCATTCAAGCAGCCGGGCAGAAACCAGGAGAGCAACAAAAGGCTTGCGTGACCCTCCACGGGTGGAGATTGTAAACATAAGTACAGGTTTGTTTTAATTAGCATTCTTTTCTCTACTAAAGGTCCTCAGCCCTACATAAGCACTCGTCACAGTGAAAAGTCATCTACTTGTATGTTGCCCAGCAAAAATATCGGTCCATCTCTGCAAACAGTGGGCCACGGATTTCTGTGTGTGTGTGTGTGTGTATGTGTGTCTGTAGCGCTCCCTTTGCTGTTGTTTCCATAGCGACATAGCTCTCTTGCATTCCTGCTCGGTTCTTTTCATTTCTGCCAACAAAAGCCATGTTGCACAGTAGAGCAACCTCTTCCCACAGAAAGCCGTTTCTCTCCCGGCACACGCACACTCACACACACACACACACACACACACACACAAGGTCGTCACGCATCTTCAGGGAGGCAACAGACGGCCTACGTCCCAGCAGCGCCGATCTTTCACCCGCGGTCCCTGGCACTGCACATGTGACCAGAGGTAGTCTGACTGCTCAAAGGCTTTCTCAAAGTGGCCGTGGAAGCGGCAGAAAAGGCCCATATCAATTTTGCATGGCCTACCCCAGCTTTGAATGAGCAGAACCTGAGCAGAAAGGCTCATCATTAGCTGGTTTAGGTGTAGAACAGAACAAAAAAAAAAAAAACATCTTTAGATATACAGTAGCATGAGGGACGCTAGAAGAAGGGAGGCTGCAGGTGATTCGCTCTGAGGGTTAAATGGGTGCCCTTTATGCAAGAACTCTGACAAGCATTTATATAACTGCAGGCAGGCTTTCACCCAACGCTGACTGGAGTGGTTTTAGCATTTTATTTTTCTCTCTGTTCCCTAGCAACAGACATCCTCTTGTACTGAGTTATGTCAGACGATTGGCCCTATAACTGCCGCCTTTTAGCGCTCCGGCCTAGGGAGCGACAGCGCCGGTTTACCTTGAACCATATTTACCTCACGGTCAAAGCGTCCGAGCAGAGTGTCCGCCCCGAACCTGCACAAGTCGACCAACAAGCTAAAAGTGTTGCGTGTCTATCGATGAACTGGAAGGAAAAGGGGAGCGTGAAGAAAACGGATTCGCACTAAAAACAAAATAACATGGCTCCTTAGGGATTATGGATTTTGCTGAACCTCCACCTAAAATCTATTCAGTACTATTAATATTTCACTCGTTTTTCCTGAAACCAATTTAACATTTTGTGAACAAGCCCCACAACTTCCAAACGCCACTCCACCTCTGAAAGCATTATACGCTGCCTCCCTGCTGCTCTTCTTCTATGATTCCCTAGCATCCCCTAATGGATAAATAAGCACAACACATGTACAGTATGGCTCTGAAATCACCGTTTCTACCCATTTCTGATAATCCTTTAGGTTTTCAGCTTATTGTGTGGTGAATTTGTTCATGCTGACAACATTTGACATTTAGACATTTTAAAAATGATCAAAGTCTACGTCTACAGTAACGTGTTGATGTACACGCGAGGAAAATACGGAGAGCAAGGGAGAATGTCAGGGCACCAGTGAAGAGGACGTGGAGAGGGTGGAGGAGGGCCGTTGGAGTAAAGAGGAATCGGTGGACGGAGAAGCAGGACAGGGGCTGTGGTGGTGGGTTGGGGGTCACGCATGGCGGAGTACCACTCCACAACCGAGAGGTGGGAAGCGGATAATCAGAGAGACGTGGCCCCCCCCCCCTGGGTTCAAAGGTTCCCCGGCAAGCACCCTCCATGATTACGCAATCCAGCATCTGGTTACAGTAAACCACTGTCAACAATGTTACACGGGCACGAACAAAAATAAACAAAGAAACGGCGTATCAACTTGTGAAAGCTGCGGGAAATGATTCATGCTGGAAGTATAACAATGCTTGCAACAATGGCATCCGCTTAAAGCCATTCGGCAGCACCCTTTAGAATAATCACTTTGTAGCTAAGCAACAAACCAACAATAATAAATGTCATACTTTTGCCTGTCGGGGGTACGCATTTCAACCCTGCAGAATGTTGGACCACTGGTAGTGCATTGCTTGTGTAAGTGTGAGGCCCTGTTTTTTATATATCTTTTTTAAGAGATGGTTTCACATCACTGCACTGACCGACAGTCGGTGGTAACACACCAGGAAAATGTGACAATGGTCCAAAAAAGCTGAGAGAGTATTTGAATGTTTTTGGGGGTTTTTTTTTCCCCCACACAAATGTGGATTTATGGGGGAAAATGCTGTCAACGTGTACACACGACCTAAAGGTCAGTACTCACCACAATAGATTCAGCTCTGATTTTCTCTCCGCCACCTTTCTCTTTATCAACTTCACCGGCCAAACACTGTACTATGTTCACCAGATGGCCACTAAATCTTCTGAGTCATATAGCGTATAGTGGCTTCAAAGAAATGAGGGACTACTACCACGGCTGAATCCGTGGCGACTGAAGCACTGAAGTTATGAACCCTTAAACCCCCCCCCGAAAAAAAAGAACAGGAGTTGAAAGGCCCCTTTCGTTTTGTGCCTAGTCTTAATCCAGCAAATCCATGGGTGCGGCTCAAAGGAAAACCATAATTGGCTGGTTATATCATCGAAGCCACTGTCACACTTCTGCATGTCATTAGCAAGACAGACGGTTGAACAAATCGAAGCACAGGAAAAAACACACGAACGACATGTCTTGGCTGCATTCCATTTCCAGTTCAAAAGCCCCGTTTATTGTGCTCAGTCCACTGCAGGGCTCACCGAGACACCGGGATGGAACACAGCCATCGCAGATTCTTACAGCCGTGCGTGTGCACGACATGTCGGAAAAAAAAAGGCCCGTTGACTGTAATATTGCCATCACCGACACGTTTTTTCTTGGAGAGTGACATGGATCTACTTCTCAGCATGCTTTTGTAAGGGCTGAAAAGTCATACTGCATATGCTGTGCTTTCTTCCTACCCAGGCACTTTCATCCTCCCCCACGCAGATTTAGCATCTTTACACGTTCCATTTAAAAGGACTCCTTCACATTTCTTTTATACTCACTCCCACTCCTTCCTGCGGGCCTGCGGCGTGCTCTGGATTTTGTGAGCCTGGTGAGCCATGATGATGTCCTTCTGCTCCACAAGTCCCCCGCGCCGCCGCAGCATGCCGTGGGGGCTGGGGGAGCCCGAGCCCTGGTCGGAGGAGACCTCGTCCCGGCCATAGGGCACGTCGAAGCTGGCCGCCCGAGGGGGCAGGTACTCAGGGAAGGCGTGAGGCACCTGCAGAGAGCAGGAGCGAGCTCCCTGAGCGAGGCCGTGGCGGGCGGCCGGGGCGGGCTTCCTCCAGGCCTCGGGCTCGGGCAGGGACAGGGAGGACTGGACGTGCGTCCCTCCGGCTCTGCCGAGGCTGGACGGAGAGTGCTGGCTGGGCGTGAGGGACAGGGACCGGTCCGAACTGGTGAGCATCTCTACAGAGGTTGGCGGTCGGTGGTTTCAGCATAATGCTGCAAAGACAGATAGGGAAGGAGAGACATAACAATCAGACGGAGGCCAAATAATAACGTTCCATCGCAAACATTCGACATAGTGCCTGATGATATTCCTGTGCATGTACGAGCTGAACTCCGAGAATGGCAATGTCAGTGACGCCATACTGAATGATCTCAACGAAGGTAATACATGTTCTTCTGACTTAAAAAAAAAAAGATTTTAACGCTACTATTTAACGGAAATGTTTCCCCACTGGCTTGTGTGAGTTCCTGTGTGTATGCGCCGGCATTTAAGTGGCGTTGTGTCCGATCTGTGCACAAGCATGGTCACCGAGAGCCTATTATCGCGTTAATATGTGTGTCTTTTGCATGCGGCTCCAGAGAGCTCTCTCAAAAGAGTGGCCTGTGGCATGGACATCTGAAAACGGAGCAATACAGAGCAGTGTCAGCGAGCAGTCTGCGGTGAGAGTAAATGCCCCGCCATTTGTCTGTCCCTTTTCAAAACCATGGCATCAGCCAGCGGGATCTATGCACACCAGCGGTGCGTGAATGCATGAACAAAAGCTTGGAACCAGCAGCCCTGCAAATATAGAAGCGGTAATTGCACAAGTGGGCAGAATGAGACTTTGCACAGAGAGCAGAGTAATAAGGAGACATTTGGAGAGGTGGGATTCATATCTCAATTCTGTCACCTGCGCTGTATCCAAAGCACAACAAACCAGAACGCAACCAACACTTTCTGACGTTGCTGCCATTTTCCATTTAGGCCCGTACATGTAACAGAGACATAGAGATGTAGGTGACAGTCAGACGAAAGACGGAGAGTGGGAGAGCTGAGGCAAAAGGCACGGTGACTCACTCCGCCAGCAGCTCGGCTCCTCAGACATGAACCAAACATAGGTCTGAGCCGAGCTCTGCCCTCAAACGCAGCACAGCGGCAGCCTGAGCGGGGAGAGGTCAGAAGGTCAGCACGCACGCTTCCACGGGTGGCTGGAGCAGGCCGCCTCCCGTTTAAACCAAGCCATGCCAGATCAGAGGATGCTACACACGCGCACGCACGCTCCAAGGCACACCGTTTTATCAATTAAATACGTTTTTGTTTTTTTTGGCCAGAGCTGAGGAGGAAATGAAATGCCAAAGCACTTGGAACAACAGCGCACTTGAAAACCAGCGAGTAGATGATCCACCGGGGGTATCTTGTCTTACTATTTGACACAAAAATAAAATGATAAAATAAATAAAATGAATCACCAACTGATAAAACACTGATGAAGTTGCTTTGTGGATAAGAGCACCGAGAAGCTTCGTCTATCCCACCTGCAGGAGGCGTCCACTTGGTCTGCGTAATTTACTTAAGTTACAGGAACAAAACGAGACGTATTTTGCAATTCATATTGGAACGCGTCCTTTCTCCAGCCCGTGACTGGGTCTCTCCTCTGTTTTTTCATTAAGGCACAGCAGGTCCGATCTGTGCACAGTTCCACCTTCGTTCCACAAACGAAAACTAACTACAGAGACCGTTTACAGGTGCTGCTAATTTGCTGTGACTGTTGTCCCCCAAGTGACACGGTGCACGCGCAGGTGGTGGAAGGAGGCAGGGACGGTGGGCGAAACGGTCATAACAAGTAGACAGGGATGAGTAAGATGCTAATAAAGCCGGAGGAAGAGGTTGGCGGCAGCAGCAGCAGCAGCAGCAGCCGCGACGACGGGAAGCGAGAGCATCAATTAACTCGCGAAACGATGAATGAATTTGACAGCTTTACCTTGGGATGACGCGCGCGCCTTCATCGTCACGGCGCACAGACACAGGCGGGTCCCACGTCCACACCACCCCTCGCCGGGTCCGAGTTCAGCGGTCCGAGGAGGATTTTTTTTCGCGGCGTTGATTCCTCGGCTGATGATTGCCGCTGCACGGCTATAGATACCGGCGGGCGGGGAGCCAGGGGGAGTGTGGCTCAGAGGAGCGTAAATACGCACGGGCACAGGAGCCGGGCATGGAAACCATCCCAGTCACATGCTGCCGTGATCTGAGTCACTTTCCCATTAAGCCCTCATCTGAAGAGTTACATGACACAGAGCAGCTCAGCAGTGAGACATCGTCAATGAGTTTTTTTTTTTTTGCGGAGAGGGGGAGAAATGCAACAGGTCTGCAGCTCCCCTCACTGTGTGTGCGTGTGCGTGTGTGCGAGTGTCTGTGTGCACCAGATGCATTTACCACTAGATGGTGGACTTAAGCCACATACCTTCGACTCCATCCTTATAGCACACAGAAAAGCATTGACTGCTATTTGGTGTGGAAACCCCCCCCCCCCCCCCAAGTATTCACAGCATTTGCTTAATTGAAATTGTCCATAACAGAGTATGACATGACAATATTAAGACAACATGACAAAGAGATTTTATGTACTGAGTGATGTTGTCTGAGGTTTCTTTAAAACAGTAAAAGACTACATTTAATATAGCAATGCGTATCTGAAATAACTGTTTGTGCATATCCTTTGCAGGGATATAGTCAACATAATGAGGGTGTGCAGGATAATGCAAATTGCCATGTTAATAAAAAAAATACTTCAACTCTTGAGTCCGCCACTGAATCGATGGCACACATTCTTGAATCAGGAGCTATGTTGGGATAACATCCAGGTCAAGAGAAATTTAAACCCAGTAAAGTTTGTCCCCCTGAAACTTGAGCCAAAGCTAGGGAATACAGTGTCTGTGATTAAAATGTGGCCACGATGCTCCTTGTGCTTAATTAAAAGGTCAGCGGTGTTAATTGGAACACCTCCTGTTATTCCCTGAGCTCTGGGTGAGGTGCTCGCGAAGGGACTGCATGGGAGGAGAGGAGAAACCATCTGCTGCACCCAACACTGAAAGGTAAACTAAGACCTCAAATCCAAACTCCCAGTCCTTCTGTTTCTCTTAATCTCTTGATTTGTGTCCCTGGATGATAACTTTGCATAGCTTTGTATTCATTAAGATAATGTTAGTCTGTCATTGCCGGCAGTCCCCTCAGCTGGTGTGCAAGCAGTGATGTAGTCCAATTACCTCTGACCAGAGGTAAGACTCATGCAGAGATCTACAGAAGTGGAGTGGGACTACGAGCCTCTGTGGATTATGTGACACGAAGAACACGCAGCATTCTCTAACGTCTCCGTGCCGTAGTGCGTGAATCCGATATGGATTCGTGCAATCTAACAGAATCATCTCTGCGAGAAAATAATTGCTGCATTATCCCTCCAGGCACAGGGCCAAGTGGATGCACGGAGTGAAGACACCAAGCGGAGAAGCTGCTGCTCCTGAAATAAATAATAATAATAAAAAAAACATTGGAGAAAACCATCAGGTGTACGGATGTGTCGGGGGGGGGGGGGGTCCATGGGGGGGGGGGGGGGGGGGGGGGGGGGGGGGGGGGGGGGGGGGGTCCATGCTGTTCGGTGCACGAGACAGTTGGTAGTAAATGGTTGGCAAAACAAATCCGGTCTGGCATGAGAGGCTGCCCTGAGGGTAAACATCAGACCTGCTTCGAACGCTTGATTTGTAAAGGGGGAGAAAAGGAAATATAAGGATAGATTGAAATGAAAAAAAACACAGGTCATAATAACGAAGGGGTATTTTAATCATCAAGAGTCCATTTATTTTCATATTCTAAAATTCAAAGGACATAACAGGATTTGAGAATAAATCCAAGGTTGAGTGCACAAAAATGTTTCACTGCAAGCGATTATGTACAAGAATGGAATCAACAAATCTGTACAGATCTCGACAGGTACGGCATCGATATTTAGAGTCAACTTTTGGACCTAATGACGTAGACTAGACTGGACTTAGCTTAATTTGTAATGAAGATACTTTTCTTTTTCTTTTTTGAAACACATCACATTTGTTCAATTACATTTAAAATGTACATTTTAGTGAACTTGGTTTCGTGAATTAAAAGTTCACTTTTAGTGCATTCAGGACAACTTTATGTTTGTTTGTTTTTCATACATTAAAGATTAACATCCCATCAAGGTAACGCTATGTGGCCTCATAAACAGACCTCTTAACATTAACTTGTAAAGGAGAACGACCCAAACAAACATCGTCACCATCTGTTAAGCCAAACATGCCACCCATAAATACACTGGCTAGCAATTACAATTTGATTGTACCATCACCGTATAATTAACACGAACATTAGTGCGTCATATGAACATTAAGAATCAGTGGTAAATCCTTATATTGTTTTGCTTGCAGCATGGAGATTAGCTGCCATTAACATTTGGTGAGATCTTTTTTTTTTTTTCTTCTGTCACACGGTTAACCTGTGAGGAGCTCTCTGTTCAACAAGTTACACAGAAACACAACTTCAGCCTGGGCGCTCTAATTCTGATCATTCGTTCAAAATTAGGGCTGGGCGAGGCGGACCCGAGATCACGGGGGAATTGTGTTTTTCTTCATTTTTTCGTGACAACTTCTTTCAAGTGGTGTGGACTGCTTGGACCCCAGGACACTTGGTTACAGGTCCTGGTCATTTGAGGAGTTTGTGGAAAGCTGTGTCCGCGGTGTGTGACACAGATATATGCTCATTTTCAGAGAAAGACAACGACTGAATCAGTTGCACAACATGAGCTGTGCACAGTCCATCCCGAGGAAAGATGGGTAATAATATGAGCGGTGAAGAATATTTATACACTTTGATCATCACAATGAATGTTACTCACGCAGCCCTAGTTTAACTTAACCCCATGACCCGTTCTCCCAGTGTCAGTTCGGGAAACCACACTGGAATTTTGCCTCTACTGAATACAAGATACAATGGATTTGAAAGCTATAATTCGGTTCAACACTATGCGTGCTATAGAAGAGAAGCCAAAAAACACTTAACTATCAGTTGAAATAAAATCAAGTATGAAACGGACCTTTTCTCATAACACAGAGGAGCTTAAATACATGAGTTACACAATTTGCTTCTGTCATCTTTTTTTTTTTTTCTCTCTCAAACCTTCAGCAGGGAATAACGAAAGTGCTCTCGGTCAAACCTGTAAAAAAATAATTTATACACACCCTCGTCGTCTGACCGAAGGGTTTGTCACAAAAATTGTTGACAACTGTTTTGCTTATTAATGGTCCTCCCCCCAGTCTCTCTGGTGCTTCTCGCCGCCCGTTGGTTGGATTAGTTGTCATTTGTTAAAAGGGAGGCAGGCAGGCAGGATGACGTTGGAACAGGCTGGGCCCGCTAAAGGCTCTGCCACCTCTCCCTCCAACTCTGTCCACGTTCCTTTCTCTGGGCTGTAGCAGATGGTAGAAGACTTATAGGCTCCCTGAGGAGGAAAAAAAAAAAGACAATCTCTTCTTTACCCTTGGTGCTGTTTGGGTTTCTAACTGAGGGATGGAAAAGCTCAGTTGTATACAAATGCGTGTGTGTGATGACACAGCAGTGAAAATACGAAAGGTAAAATGTTTTTTTTTTCATGAATTTTGTCAAGACATTTCCTGAAATGGCCAACATCAGTTTACGGACCCTAATAACAAGTAATGCCCCTATATAGCCAGATGTGGCATATTGCTCCAAGCCACAGAGCTCCATTGTTATAAAAGTGGTTCAAAAGAGTGAGCCACACTGTTGCACGAGGAGACGTGTTCCTTCATTACAGTGAACATTGGCTTTTGAGTTTATTTTGATTCAATTTCACATTCACAATCCTGCTGCTGTGCAGTAAAGACAAAGGCTATATGCTTTTTCATTACAGTCAAAATACCAAATTGTATAAATATCACAAAATGTGAAATTAAGAATTAATAATGATGTGTGTGTGAGGTATGTAATTAAACATCCACATCAGATCTGTGATCTATTAATTTGAGATATGTTGAAATTAACATTACATTTATATTTTAATGTATCTAATTATTATGTATATAATATTGTCCACACTACCCAGGAGTTCCTCCCCGCACACAATTACAAAGCATATCTGGCTCCACTTAAAATGTAATTCACCTCACACCATTAAATAAATGAAAACTTTGCAAAAATGCCTAAGCTAGGTTGTGTTCAGATCACAGTGTCTCTGGTGAGACCCTCTCGCAGGTGAATCGCTTGCCAGACTGTCTCAGCTCCTGAACCCTTTTTAAGGCTGATCCACAAACACGCGTCAGGTGTGATGGTTTCTGAGGCCCATTTGCTGATTCCCACAGGTGCGTGTACTGACACAACTGCTCTTTATCTCCGGATCAGCCCTCTCACCCCTTTCACATGCAGCCTTCTGCCACGTAGGGGTTTCCCTGGTGCTTTTTTATTCATACTCAAACCCTGTGCCCTCTTTAACTGCAATGGCTTAATTACCACCAACAGCTGTTTACCTTATTGAACCAGCTCCTAATATTGACAGAACATTAGTAGATGGAAGGGAGTGTGAATTTGTATTTTCTTTTGCAGACTTTCTCAAAATAAAAAAAAGGCTTTTAAAGTAACTTGGAATCTCCTGCGTATGCAACATCATAGCATATAGCATATGGGTTAGGGTTCCACTTTGTAGGGTTACCTCTCACCCCTTTCACATGCAGCCTTCTGCCACGTAGGGGTTTCCCTGGTGCTTTTTTATTCATACTCAAACCCTGTGCCCTCTTTAACTGCAATGGCTTAATTACCACCAACAGCTGTTTACCTTATTGAACCAGCTCCTAATATTGACAGAACAGTAGTAGATGGAAGGGAGTGTGAATTTGTATTTTCTTTTGCAGACTTTCTCAAAATAAAAAAAGGCTTTTAAAGTAACTTGGAATCTCCTGCGTATGCAACATCATTGTTTCCCCCACCATTATCTCAGGGGGGCTCTGCGTTTTCTGTGAATAACCTTTGATATGAATGTCTCGTTGACTTTCTGTTTTGCTTCGCCCCCCCCCATTTATGGCGTTTCGGCATCCAACGATAGCATATGGGTTAGGGTTCCACTTTGTAGGGTTATAAGAATGAAATTAGGGTTAGGGGATTGGGTTAGAGTTAGGGGATAGGGTTAGGGGATTAGGAGATTGGGTTAGGGTTAGGGGATTGGGTTAGGGTTAGGGTTAGGGCATTAGGGGATTAGGCGATTAGGGGATTAAGGGATTAAGGGATTAAGGGATTAGGGTATTAGGGGATTAGAGGATTAGGGGATTGGGTTAGGATTAGGGTTAAGGGGATGAAAACGACTCCGGGACAAATCCTTATTTGGAATAACTTTTGAAAGGACAGTACTAGAGACCTGGAAGTTGGCAGCGTCCCCACTATATTGACCCTTCCAGATCAAATGGTAGTCCACGAGTCTCTACGTCGTCAGGAAGTTGGTGAAATAGGGAAAAGTCAAAAAGTATTATCATGTTTTCTGCAAATAACTTTTGATTGGAAGGTCTTAGAGACCTGGAGGTTGGCTACGTCCTCATTATATTGGCCCTTCCGAATCCAACGGTACCAACCATGAGTCTCTACGACGTCGAGAAATGAGTAAAATAGGGAAAAGTCAAAAACGTAGTTAGGGTTAGGGTTAAGGTTAGGGTTTGGGTTAAGGGTTGGGGTTAGGGTTAGGGTTAGGGTTGGGTTGGGGTTAGGGTTAGGGTTAGGGGTTAGGCTTAGGGTTAGGTTGGGTTAGGGTTGGGTTAAGGTTAGGGTTGGGTTAAGGTTAGGGTTAGAGTTGGGTTAGGGTTGGGTTAGGGTTGGGTTAGGGGTTAGGCTTAGGGTTGGGTTAGGGCTGGGTTAGGGTTTGGTTAAGGTTGGAGTTAGGGATGGGTTAGGGTTGGGTTAGGGGTTAAGGTTGGGTTAGGGTTAGGTGAGGGTTAGGGGATGTAAACCAATGCAGGACAACAACTTTTTGGAATAAATAGAAGATAGGAAGGTCCTAGAGACCTGGAAGTTGGCAACATCCCCACTATATTGACCCGCATCCAATGGTAGCATCCGAGAGTCTCTATGACACTGTGAAGTTGGTGAAATAGGGAAAAGTCAAAAACCTAGTTGGGGTTAGGGTTAGGATTAGGATTAGGGTTAGGCTTGGGTTAGGGTTAGGGTCGGGTTAGGTTTTGGTTAGGGTTAGGGTTGGGGTTGAGTTAGGGTATTGGCTTAGGGTTAGGGGTTAGGGGATGTAAACCACATTTTGGAATAACTTTTGATAGGAATGTCCTAGAGACCTCTTCTTTAACCCCTAACTGCCAAACACCCCCAAAGCAGCAGGAGAAACACTGAACATCATATCCTGCTTTCAAAAAACCTTTCTTTCAAAAAATGTTCTTTAGAATCATAGAAGCGTACCCTGGCACAGTCTGAGGCAGATACTGTGGCACTTAAAAACATCATATCCACCATTCTGGACGTCCAGTCTAGTTACAGAACAGTTTTTTCTACAGGGGTCGGTTGACAACAGCAAACTACTAAATGAATCAATCAATCACTAGGGTTTTTATTGTTTAATCTGAATTTAAAAAATATACAGTACCATGCTCCAGCTGTAGCCGCCCATGAGGAAGATGTTGTCATCCAGGACAGCACAGCCCGGGCCACTGCGTCCCTCCAGGATGGGTGTCTGCAAGATGTTCCACTGGTCAGCCTTCGGGTCGTAACACTCGACCAGCATCACGTCTAGGTGAGAGAAGCCTGTGAGAGGAGGAGGACAATAAAAGGCCCTGAATACATATTATTAGCCTCTTACTGAATCAGAGATGGGTTATCACAGCTATTTCTGAAGGTGATGTATTTCTCTGAGCTCTCCTTTACTGGAAGTGGGAAAAATGTCATGAAAAAAGGTGATGTCAACAATGAAGCTGTAATAGCATCATCACATGCAGTTCAATACGAAAGAAACCTTAAAAACGTTATCTCCCTTTTGTTTCTCATGGCCTCTAATGCCTTTTTGATGAAATCTGCAAGCTTCTGCTTTTCCTTCTTCTTCCGCTTGTACCTGGAAATTGCCAAAATCTAAGGGCAACTTTATTAATACAGTACATTGCATTTGGAGCAAACTGTGTGTGTGTGTGATAATAATGTCAGCATCTCTTTTTTACACTGTTCTGCAACAAAATTCAACTTTGACCTGTACCTGATCGGCGCGAGCACTTACCTTTCAAATGGTTTCCACCAATAGCATATAGGCGATCGTTCATTCCAGCCAGGGCATGAATAGCACGCTTTGTGTTCATATCCTGTTTCCTAGCCCACACATCCATTATGGGGTCATAACAGTAAAGCCAGGACACATACTCTCCATTGTGCACTCCTCCTGCAACAAGAAATACACAGCTTGAGGCCTCCAATACTACGTGGAAATACATACCTCAGATAAAAACTCTGCCTGCTCATGTAATATAGTATCGTATAGATTGATCTATCATCATTGATAGATAATGATTTATTATTAATAAATGAATACAATACCAGGGTTCCGATGCTGAATATTTACATGTTTTTTTTAACCATAATGTTATAACTATCATATGAATGAAAAGTATACCTTTTTTTCTATAATTTGAATACTATACAGTCCATAAGTGTACACAGAGAGGCTTGTTGGCTCTTTTGAAACTTGATCTTTATATTTCTGGCTTCGCATTTTTTATTTTTTTTTATGAACAGACCACAGTGCGTCGTAGTTAATGGTGCCTCCTCTAGCCATCTCTATTCAAGCACAGTGATGGTGCCTTTTTTTCCCTTATTCAAGTTTTATATTGTAATCACTTCTGTGGTGCATAATACAGTAGACTAGTCACGTCATAAAGTTCACCAGTGATTCAGTGCTAGTCTGCGTTAGAAAGGGGAGGATATTGATTAATGTCTCCCTGCGTTGGAGTGAGTCTTTGACTGAGTAAAGTGAGAGGTATCATAAATACGGGCCGTATAACTGTTACCATGATTGTATTTACCTTTGGTTTTCCATTCAAAATGAAGTTTTAGATAAATGTAAAAACACCCACCCAAAACAATCTGCAAATGATGTAACACCTTTCATAATCCCCACAATGCATTAAAGGTCCAATTTTTCTACCTTCACCGCAGAGTTTTCAGCTGGAAGTATTAATGAATGTATCCTTATTTTTTAGAGGCTGTGTAATGCACACGAGTTACACATTTCAAAGACAGGATTAATGGTGCCTGGTGGACAGCTTCTCTCACCTGATATGTAGATCTTGCCGTTATGTATTGCTCCTGCATGGGCGGCCAGAGGCTGCGGCAGGGACGACACGTAGTTCCACTCATTGGTCTCCAGGTTGTAGGACTCCACGCTGGAGAGGTAACCCGACTCGTTCCTACCACCGATCACGTACAGGTGCTTTTCCAGGCGGCAGGCGAAGAAACTGGCTCTCCTGAGGAGCGAGTGTCAACCAGGCAACATCATTAAACCGCCAATGACAAGATTCAGGGGAGGATTTTCTACAATTTCTGTGTGAGGAGTAGCTTGTAATTAAGACTCTCTCTTTGGATAAAATATGAAACTGGTCCATTATCAACCAATTATTAATATCATGAAATTATATAAATCGGTGGTTCTCAGCTGGTCTAGCCTCAAGACCCACATTTTTCCTTCATTAAATCGCAACCCAAAGTTATGAACCACTCAAATTAATTTCACAAAAAATAGTGCAGTCATACACAATGCCTTTATATATATGCTTCTTGGAACGCACTTTTATCTAAACTGACCAAATTAAAGTACACTGTATGGTCTGATGCAACGGCCAGGGCCATATGTTGGTTACAGTCCATCACTGTCTGCGACCCAGTCAAAACGGCTTGGCAACCCACTTTTTGACCGGGACCCACCAGTTGAGAACCACTGACAAAAATGAATGTAAGAATGAAGAATTAACTATTCAAATACAAGGCTTACCTCTCCTGCATGGGGGGCAACTGTATCCAACTGTTGAATCTGGGATCATAGCGGCTGACAAAATTAGTGCTGTGCTTCCCTGCAAGACAGATTTAAAAAAATCAAGATCAATGAAACTGATCACCTCAAAGTAGAATTAATTTAAGGGAGAACATGGCCGTGTAACTAATAAGTCAAGTCTTTGCCAAAGTCTTTGTCATACACCAATTACTACAACTATAACTAAGTCTTCCTTACAAAATAAACATATGATGTAAAAATCACTTGCCAGACATACTGAAGTTATTTTTTGCGACTTTTCATTATAATTACAGTCAACAAGTGTTGTTTTTTCAAATCGTAAACTGATGTGATGTTGTTCAAACGCCTTAAATGATCTCTGATGATGTGTGTTGGTTTTTACCCTCGGTGCTAAATAAACCCTGCTGATTTCACCATGTGCACAGCAGTGCAGCCGTACTATTGTATAATTATGATAATTGGTGAATTACGAAAAACACAACATTAATAGCTTGCTAGTTGTAGTATCATATGTTACACTAGTAACAAATACATTTGCAAGACATTTCATTCTGTGATGTAACAGTACCATTGGGGTTCCACTGGTCCTCTCCACCCATCAGCAGCAGGAAGTTCTCGACCTCCACCACGCAGTGATGGGCACTGTTGTAAGGCATTACTAGACGAGAGAGAAAAATCACAGGCGTCAGACACGGAGGCGGGACAATGATAGAGGGCAGGAGGCATAGAGCACCCTCAAGGGTCAAATCTGGCCCTCCAACGACACTATCTGGCATTTTCATATGATTTTTCATGAATAATAACACAACCTTAATCTATTTACTATATTTCTTAAGTCTCACAAATGCAACTGCAAGTGGATGTCAAAATTGCTTAAAATAATGGAGTCTAAAACAACAGTCCTGCAATAAATCCTACCTTAATGACAACTATAATGTTCCGTTTTTTAGTGAAACAGTCTTTGGAAAGCTGTCTGCTCATTTTTCTTTTTTGGTGGCTTCAGTTTTATAGTGGCATCGAGATGTGTCGTCATTTATGGACAGCGGTTTCTATTATTTTGTCCACTCCGTTTGTACAAATGAAGATGAACTAAATACCGGGTGGCCCATCGTATAATGCAGCAGCACCACAAACTGCATCCTGCAAGTTAATTGTGCAGCCGAGTGAGCGCTTCTCTAAAACAACTGCAATAAAACTCTGATCATTAAAACCTTTGTGAAGGATGATTTATGACAACTTTTACGGTCGTAGCTTGACGTACACAATAAAGTGAATCTGTGTACCATAATGGGGAAAAAAAAGTTACATCTGCCCTGAAACGAACGTTGTTTTTTTTAATGCTACTATTTTCTTAAATGAAATTCTGAAATGAATTAAATCAATAGAATATACAGTAGTGTGGCAGGTGGCTGCAAGGGGTGGGGGGGGGTGATCAGGAGAGCAGTCCCAGGTGTGTAAAAGGACGCGTCTGAAGTTAGTCAGCTAACACACCTGAAGTGTGTTGGGCCTTTAAAAGTGAAGGATTCATATTTCCTCCTCCTCCGATTTATTTCGTCACCAAGCCTGTTGACTCTTTAACTGGAACAAATCGAAGAAGGAGGCAGCGTTAAGTCAGTCTATCTATCTATCTGATACAACGCAAGACCTGTCCTTCGTGGCTTGTCTAGACTATGGTATGCCACGGCAGCCATTCATCTAGGAATGATACTGATCGTTATCTCGGCACAGGTTATGGCAGGTGGCTGCAAGGCTGCAAGGGGTGGGGGGGGGTGATCAGGAGAGCAGTCCCAGGTGTGTAAAAGGACGCGTCTGAAGTTAGTCAGCTAACACACCTGAAGTGTGTTGGGCCTTTAAAAGTGAAGGATTCATATTTCCTCCTCCTCCGATTTATTTCGTCACCAAGCCTGTTGACTCTTTAACTGGAACAAATCGAAGAAGGAGGCAGCGTTAAGTCAGTCTATCTATCTATCTGATACAACGCAAGACCTGTCCTTCGTGGCTTGTCTAGACTATGGTATGCCACGGCAGCCATTCATCTAGGAATGATACTGATCGTTATCTCGGCACAGGTTATCATAAACTGCCCACAGACGCAGCAGGACGCCTCGCGCAAGGAACATTCCCCCGTGTGTGTTTTTCCTCCGTCTTCCGTTTTATTTTTTTTTATTTTTGCCGAAGTGACCCCATTGAGATGTAGAGAAATGGTCTTAGGTGACAGTCATAATGAACATGATCGTGCTCACTCAATAAATCTCAGGCCCGGTGCTTTTTGAGCACAAATCAGTGAAATGTTAAAGCCCACCTGTCTGCCTCCATCAGTCATTTCCACTGTCACCTCCCCAGCGTCTGATGGATCACAGTTCCAGCAAAATTAGACAGCCTCGAATCTCATTTCTTTCCCATTGGTCTCTCCCTGCAATCTCGCTCTGGCTTGCTGACATGTGCGGCTCCTGTCTGAATTGGGGGGGGTCTCAGATGGGAACTAATACTACATGCACTAAAAACAGATTTATCTCGAATGAGGGGATTAGGGTGCTTGCCTCCAGTGCACCTCAAAGACAAGTGCTATATGACTGCCACATTCCCTTACATGCTATTTACATTATTATTCAGTCAGCAGTATATAGGACACGGATGGGCGGCTTTGTATTTGATGTCTCGTGACTCGCGCTCTCACACTAAAAACCCTCTCGTGCCCATGTGAAAAGAAGCCGATGGCTTTACAGTATGTTGCAGGCCACAGTGTGAGGGGCAGCGTCGGAGGCCTGTTTCCACAGGTGCCGCAGATACAGGTGAACACTGGGATAATCACCGGGATATAATAACAGTCTGTATAATAAGCCGCGGCACTGATGCAGATAATGCGAACAATTATCCATTTACAATGCGTAAGACTTTACTGTGAAGTATCGCAGGAGAAAGAGAATAAGAGCAGTCAGCCCGCTGGTCGGCTCTCCCCTCACGTCTCCCTCTAACCCCAGAGGTGAGCGGCCGTGGGAGGGGGGCCCGGGAGGAGCACGTCCTCCGCGAGATGGACGCCATCGCTCCGGTCTACAGTGAGCTCCCGGGCTCACTAGAGGGAGTCAGAAACCGCCGCATAGAGCCGCGCTCGGGGTCGGTTGAGTGACTCCACAGCTAATGCACCACCGCTGCTCCGGCTCTGACGTGCCTCCAGCACCGTCACGATTGCATCCCGCCGAGCCGGATTCCTTTGTTCTAGGCCACGCTGCGTGAACGAAGGGGGGGCCGTTCCCCGAGTGTGACATTTTTTAATACCAGGTCGCTTCCAAGAAGAGCAGGGGAAGAGCCCAAGCGGGGCGCCTGCCTTTGTCTCGCGTTTGTCCACGCTGGCGCGGGTACACTAGATGGCAAACTTTGCCCTGGAATCCCGAGCGGCGGCTGTGTGTGACACGACGGCTGGAATCAGATTCTTTTCCCAAATTGTGTTGATGAATGTCTTAATCAAAGGCTGTCCCTCTCAGGTTTCGCCTCATTGAAAAGTTATGATTGAATGTTAATAATCTTCCATAGCACATCCATTGTGTGCAGGCTACATCAGATGGTTACTGATGTGTTAAGGGATGATTTTGCAGTTTTGTCCTTCCACTTGGCCACGGACCATTTGAGTGTTAACTTTTTAGTTATGAGTGATGGAAATCCCTCTTGACCTTTCGCTCGCTGCAGTTTATACCCAGGAGTGTGACTTTAATGAGAAAATGACAATATAAACACCAGTGAGCTTCGGGCTGTTTTATATATATATATATATATATATATACACTGCATGGTCCCTGTGAGTAAAATGAACCCGGAAAGATTTCGACCAAAGGGAGCTAAAACAACGAGACGAACGGCAACACTTGAAGAAGCCGTGTCCAAAGACCCAACGGCAGACACAACCCACCTGAACGGAGAACTCGCGCCACACAGAGTGAGAATATAAACTGCACCGTGCCGAGCTGACAGAGAGCCGACCCGACAGAGAGCCGACCCAAGGCTAATGTGTACGAATGCAGAGACGCTGCGCTGAGATACGTCTCCAACCAAAACAAAGGGACAAAAACTCGATATGTCCGGCGATGATGATGCGAGGGACAAATAGGGTTTCCCATTAGCTCTAGTTTGACCTTTGCAGTATGGCAACCATATGCTGTAGTGGTGAGCCTCAAAAGGTCAGGGAAGACAGAGAGAAAGGAGAGCATGGTATACTTTTACAGAGGTAAATGTTTCCATATTCACAATGGCTTTTCGGATTTGTCCTCTACAGACACCGAATGTTTTTCAGCGGAACGTATGTTTGTGAAATTGTGAAAACTGGCCTTCAGTATGATATAATGAAAAAATAATGAACTGTAACCCCCTACAGGTTTTGGGGGGCGCGTCTTTATTTTCTTTTATTGGTATTATCATTTTTGCGACGTCAATTCAAATCCAAAACGTTAACACTGCAGCTGCTGCCCTTCTGACCTTATCCGCTGTCGTTTGCTTTACCTGACATAAATCCAATATCTACAGTGACACCAGGTCAACGGGTTAATTCTGTGTCGTGTATTCGTTCGGACGGGAGTAGTTCCATCTCATGCGTGGATCAATGGAAGGGAAAAATCAAGGTACCACCTAAAAGTTATGCTGGAAAAGTGTCATTCGTTATACTAAAGTTCCATCTCTGGCACAATAGATCATTAGATTGAAATCAATCTGATCATGCATCCTGCCAGCATATTTCAGCAAAAACAAGGGAAACCGGCCATGACGCTCCACAGTGCTGTAAAGTCACGCTCTGATTCAAAACTTATATTAAAAGGGATAGTGATACATTATTACCTGAAGGATTTAGGGAACTCCTTCCCCTCATTTTCGGTGGAAATTAACCTGTGTTAAAGTCATCCATAGGAACAACTATTTCTCATCATAAAATTCACCCACACAAGATGCCCCAGGTAAAAGAAAAAGGAGAAAAAAATACGAAAAATAATAGGCCGCATAGCCTTTGGCACTCACTTGTGAGGATCTTCCATGTCTTTTTCTCGTCGTCATAGTACTGGACCAAATTGCTGGGGAGACGATCGGGTCCAGGAGGCAAACCACCCACCAGTAACAGCATTCTCTTATTGGAACGGATTCTGTAATGTCAAAAGTGTGGGTGTGTTGACAAGCGTTGGGGAAACAGAGAGCCAACCAGGTATAACGTCTGGAAATAAAACATCCAAAGGCAACAATAAACACAACCCGCACCTGAACACCTTTCATTGTCTGAATACGTTTTAAACAATTATTACCAGTGCAGGTCCAGTATATTTCGACTCTGCGAACGCAAAATGTGTGAATACTAATACCTTACTAATCAGTGAGTGAAATAAAAAAAACTAAAAAAACAGGGTTGAATGAATATCTGCTCCTTGTCCGAGTAAAGCGGCAGAAGTTGAGGCTACACTATTGGGCAACGTTTATTATAATTAACAGAAAATCTGCTCTGCAGTGCACTTGTCCTTTTGATGTGTTATGGAACGATTATTGCACTCTAGAGAGTTTATTTTCAATAAGCTGTGAAGTGAGGGCCATCCCGGCGGCTGCCATGCTGGGGGCCAAAAGCACAATTGAGTACATAAACCTGCCTATACAATGTCTCCATTTCATTGGCTACGGTGATTCATGTGACATCCCCGAGCCAGTCGTGAGATATCTCATGCTGTTTGTATATGATATATAAGCTCAAAGCTGCACTTAACTCCACATTAATGACCATTATCTGGCTCCTAATGGATTTCAACGCAAATCCACCAATTAATCACAATATACTGAAATAAAAGATTAAGAGTAGCTGGCCTTTATGTTCCGACACCTCCGCCCCCCCCCTTTTTTCATATTTTACTTTTTCGCGCATGGGTACATCGCCATTGTCTCGGTACATTCTCCCTGCTACTGGCCCACTCGGAAGTGTTTGGGGGTTATTCGTATGCAAATGAGCCCCTGGACATAGATAATAGTGATTAATTGAGAGGAGAGAAACAGTGGCATGTGAAACTAATTATGAGGATTCCTGATTCCCGGCTCATTTAGGTCCATATGTGGGGATAGATATGTTATTGGGATAACGTGGGGGTAGCTATACACGTGAAATGATTCCACTTTGAGATTTAATGTGCAGTTTCTTTTCATTCTCCAGTTTCAGCTGTCGGGTGGCACAGATTTAGTTTCCCCTCATACATACACATTGTTTTCTAGATTTGAAAACCGATGCCCTCGCACCTGAAAACATTTCTTACCATACAGTCAGCTCCGTGACGAATCTGACAACAACACTACTGACAATGCCTGTCTCCTTGCGAGCCTCTAAAAGTGCTGATCAGGACCCACGTGGGAGCGAGAGAGACACACGTCTCTAATCCGAAGAAAAAGCCTTTGCCAGATTGAATGATGAGTTAATGCTGCATTTTCCCATCATGCACACTCATCAGATGCGTTCCCATCCACTTCCCTATATCTTTTTTGTTTATTGCAATGTCAGTGACAGGGTGTCTTTGTACTGACGTCCAAATTGTTTTTACCATGTCGTTCTGGTAATGATATCATTTCAAATTGGATTTGTGAGAGTTGCCACAAATCAAATGCATAACCTTTATGGAGTTTGCTGCATCTTGTCGACACTGATTAGAGCGCAATTACACAGATGTGTGAGGATATAAAAGACTTGTTTTTTCTTCACTAAAACATAAGGTAACCTCGTGATTGTGGATACAGTGTAGCATGGAGTGGATCAGACCCCCTTGGCAGCTGGCATTGCTTTACAGGAAAAGGCTCACCATTTTTTCATTACATGGGCTTCAAACCTCCCACCTCTGACTGACCACCTACACGGTCTAGACTGCACATATCGGGGATTGAGTGGGAAAAGCAATTTGTTCAAATTTACAAAGAAGGAGACATTTAATCACCCTACATCCACTCTCAAATGGCTAATTTCTGTGTGTGTGTGTGTGTGTTTGTTTGTCTTTGGCTCACCTGCTGGCCGTGGTCTGCCTGCAGTGCTGCCTGAAAGGCATCAGGTGGTAGTTCATGGCGTCCATGAGCAGCTTCTGGCACACCGGGTCACTCCTCATGAAGTCAACCGACTGCACCCTCTCCACCAGCTCCGGGGCAGGTATGAGGGCGAAGCGCAGCCTCTTCATCAGGTCCGGCGCGTGGTGCATGCGAGTGTCCCGGTCATGCTCCAGCCAGAGGACCGACATCTGGAAGAGGGCCAGCTCTGACTCCACCGGGGGCGGCAGGGCATCCAGCATGGCGCACATCTCCTCAAAGTTCAGCAGCAGCACGTCCTCCACCAGGTACTTGTTGGCCAGCTTCTTGGTCTCGTCCAGGCCGTGGAGGGCGGCGATCTTGCAGATCTGCTTGTAGTTCTGCACGGAGATCTGGTCGTTGAGGAACTGCACGCTCAGCTTGGTGATCTGGGGGACGTTGAGGATCTTGCTGACCGACAGCACCTCTTCCACCGTGTCCAGCGAGAGCGTCACGTTGGCGGTGTAGAGGTACTCCAGCACTAATCGCAATCCAATGGAGGAGCAGCCCTGGAGCACCAGGTTATTGATGGGCCTGGCGCCGGGGGTCACCAGCTTGTCGTCGGGGGAGGAGGACGGGGTCCCGCTGCTGCCCTGGTCCCCTTTGCTCCCCTCGTTGTGGATGACATTGTGGGAGGAGAAGAGAGACCTGAAATACTGGGAGCAGGACGCCAGCACGGCTTTGTGGCAGTGGAACTGCTGTCCCTGGGCGGTGAGGGTCACATCGCAGAACAGCTGCTTCCTCCACAGGAGATTGAGCCCGTGCAGCAGGGTGTCACTGTGTGTTGGGTCAAAGGTGGATGTTCTATCACCCGATCTGGACATGACTTCCGGACTGCGAACGCCACCTAGGCAACAAATAAACCATGCAAGCCATTAACCCTCGGGTCATTTATTGTGCACGACACACGCAGCCCCGCAGACGCCACCCGTCCACTACAACCAGCTATAGGCGACGGTTTTCTTGAATAAGTCATGGCACAGATCGCGCGCGTCCGTCCGGCGGATGAATGGAGGTGGAGGTGGAGGAGGAGGAGGAGGAGGAGGATGAGGGGGGTGATGACCGAGAATCGGCGTCCTGCGCGGCTTTTCAACTTTGAAGCTCCGGTCGTACAGCAACAAACAAAAACGCAGTAGTTCCCAACGCGTGCCACTCTTATTCATTCTTAACCCGGGGGGTAGGAAGTCTGCTGAGGGGCGCGGGTGGGGGGGGGGGGGGGGGGGGGGGGGGGGGGGGGGGGGGGGGGGGGGGGTATGTTATCTAAATGGAGGTTGAGGTTGTGAAGGGCGCTGTCAGAACGACACGAGGGCGGACGGAGGCGCTGCAGCTTCGGCCAGCGCGGCTGAAGTTGCCCGGTGAGGACGGAGGGAGAGGACCGGCGGAGGACACGCGGCGTTCCTCCCTTCTCCCGTTATACTGCCGCCGCCGCCGCCGCTGCCGCTGCTGCTGCTGCACACCTCCCAACAACAACAACAGCGAGGACATTACACACCGCACACATTCACGGAGTCATACAAAAGCAATTAGTGTTGTCTCCGAGCCCGAGCAGCGGCAGCGGCAGCGGCAGCCACGGCGGCGGCACCTTTCAGCCGTTCGTCCACCCGAGTTGCGCGGACGTGAGTACCGAAAGAGAAATACCCGCCGGAACGCGAACGGCAGCGTTCGAGTAAAAGTTGAACGCCAGGCAAGGTGCATTCTCCGGTAAAAAAAAATAAATAAAAGAACGCAAACGCGAGTCGCAATGTGCCTAATGCGTGCAAAGTTGACACGAGCGTGCGCTAACGTTGTCGCCACATCCACTAACTACCAAAAACGCGCCTGTCACAACTAAATGATGTGAGCAGCTTCGCCCGAGATGGAGGCAAACTTACCTGACTTCAGCTCTGGGCAGGGAGGGGGAAAAAAATGGAAAGTATAGCTTCAGATTCCCAAATAATCTCCACTTGAATTTCCTCCTTTGTTCTCCTTTCTTTTCGTTTCTTTCCCCCCCCAAAAAAGAACCCCTCAAAAAAAAACCAAGATAGTCCTTTCCTCGAAAGTCTACGCTCGAAATAACCATCGACTCCAACTCATAAAGTCACTATTTCTGGTTATTTGTTGACGTTGATCATTTGTTCTTCTGAATTAACAAGAAGTGTGCGAGTGTGCGAGAGGGAGCTGTGCTTTCTGCAAGAGAAGAAGAAGAAGAAATATACGTGTGACAAATTATGCTACCAAGAAACAACACATCATTATCCTTGGGCCTGGGGCTCAGTGAGTCGTAACGAGAGTAATAGGAAATCCACGGTTGGGGAGAGAAACGGTCGTGCATGGCCGGTGGAGAGAGACCATGCAGGGGTATGGATGCTGGAGAGACTCGCAAAATTATGGCTCAAGGCTATTGTAAAAACTGTCGAGCGTAAATGACTGCGATTTCAAACATCTATGGAAGAAAGAAAGGAGAAAGGGGGAGAAAAAGCGAGTCTTTGCCTCGCTGTTATAGAGAGAACCGTCAAGTTTTAGTGCGCATTGCTAATTAGTCAATTTCTCTCTGCCTTCACAGCCCGACGACTCTGCTGCTGAGCTGAAACTGCTAATTTCTGGGACCAGCCTTTTTTTGGCTGTGAACTGGATGGATGAATGGCTTGTCTCGCACAAATGACAAAAAGCCCCTGCCTTAATCTCCATCGCCAAAATAACCCCTCGTCTCATTCTGCTCCTGCTATAGTCCTTCAAAAAGAAGGTGCTCTCTCTCTCTCTCTCTCTCTCTCTCTCTCTCTCTCTCTCTCTACACTGACTCAAGTTTCTTTGTTTTTGTTTTGCATTTTGATTTATAAACACTCCACACACACCACAATGTCCTGACGGTGTTTTATCATGTGGAATTAAAACATATGAAACCTTATCCGCCCCCCCAAAACCTTATCCCCCCCCCCCCCCCCCCTCTTTTTTTTTTTTTCATTTCCATGTTAGAAAGCATCAGAGCCAAATGCACCACCAAACCACACACACACCAACACATAACCAGAGTGATAAGGGAAGTTATACAACGCCAACACGCAGGCAAAATGGAAGTTTTACGTCGTGTATGTGGGGTTTCTGTTTCTGTGCTATTATCAAGGCAGATCAGGTCATTGTCTCGCAGCCCCGGAGGCCCGGCTGCAGGCCTGTAAACACAAAGGGTTGAAACCTAATACAACATCCGTCAGTGCACAGTAGTGTGTTACAGCGGAAGTCCTGCTGTAAGATGCAGATTCCCCACGCCTGCACCTTTTCTACCGTGAAAAAAAATAAAAAAAGTTTCATTGAGCCATTAACGAGTATTGTACATTACGTTTCTAATGCATTACTTCATTTACCTCAAGAACAAGTGTTCAAACTCCCCTCCGATGCCTTATGGCCAACTCTGCTGTCTGGCCGTACAGTTTAGCATTCTAAAATATAAAGACATACATTATCTAAACTAAGACTGGATCATCCCTGCGGCTCTCCCCATGAATAATCAGCGAATGCAATCCCGATGGCAAGGGGGTTGTCGCTGGTCGGTTGCGTGTTTAAAATGACATACTTGCAAAATCTAGTCAAACACTGTTTATATACCTCTTATTAGGACAGAATGAACTGTCAATTAAATAAAGAGCTCAGAGTACACAAAAAAAAAGAAAAAAAAAAAACTTGCAGGCAGGATTCCCACGGGACAGGAAGTGACAGATACCTCACAAGTTACGAAATGACAGATAAGGATAAATGGGTTCGTATAAATTGTATTACGAAATAGAGCAACACCAGGCTTGTAAGTAGTAACAG
This sequence comes from Colistium nudipinnis, assembly GCA_016785305.1. Taxonomy (NCBI): domain Eukaryota; kingdom Metazoa; phylum Chordata; class Actinopteri; order Pleuronectiformes; family Rhombosoleidae; genus Colistium; species Colistium nudipinnis. The sequence goes on along the minus strand of JAFBJU010000709.1, from coordinate 583,371 downwards.
GCCACATACAGGCACCATTTAAAATTGACAGAACCAGAACATTGTTTTTAGGTTCCGAGCGATCTTCCACTTGCGGTCCCACTGCACAAATTCACTCTGCACAAACTGTGAGAGGTGATTGATTGGATTGTGCGCGGCATCTCAAATGATCATCATCACGGAAGGAAAACTTCCCCACTGTACCACTAATTAGTGGCTTGAAACCACAAGGAAAGCAGATTGCATCGTTGTTTCACATTAGAATGGCGCGGCCTCACATTCCAAGGGCTTGTCACCACACAGAGCCATACAGTAGTTCACCGTATTATACTTTGGAGTCACAGACTGTTATCGTTACCAACTCTCAGTTAGCACTACATTACCCAAGTCTCGAGCGAGCCATTCCAACGCTATAAAATGACCATTTCCAATTCTTTCAGCTCTTTGTAGCAACTCCGTCTCCCGAGGCCACTGGTCTTCAGATTGCAGGGCGTTTATGGTTGTAAGTTGTTGCAGTGTGCAGAAGGAGGCGGAGGAGGAGGGGGATGGGGGGGGGGGGAGGGGGGGGGGGGGGGGGTCATCAGATAAGAGAAGAATTTCTAGACTAATTAAACCCTTTGAGACAAAGAATCACACTACAGTGATTTACAACTCTCTGTACCAGTTAACCCGACTCATATTTATCTGTCATATTACTCAGATACCATATCTACCTCTACCAGTTGAAAATACAATACTCTACTTAACTGTTGTTCTCAACAGTATGGAAACACGAGATTTTAAAGATATTGGCGGTAATAACCATCGTCGCACGAGATGCAAAAACAGCCGTTCACGCACGTGTTCCGATATATATGTTATCGGCAAGAGAAAAGGTTCACAATGATGCCAGCTCCATACAGTGCAGTGGTATAATAAGATTGTTCTTTTAACCTCAGATACTACACAACCTTCTCTGTGATGCTTACAGAGTAGCAAATATCCTCGCTGTTTATAACGCCACCATTTTGTGCATATAACAGTGCATAGAAATCAAAGAAGAACAAAAACAAAAGAAACTGTAGTCATCATTGTGGTCCTTGAACAGCCGATTAAAGAGCAAACATTTAATCTCATCAGTGCAATGAAACAAAACAAGAAGAGAAGCTCCAAAGTTGTGAATAGCAAAGTCTACCAGGCATAATTCCTTTTGCCGGCTGCTGCAGAGGGGTATGCTAAGATAGAAAGTATTATTTTCCTAAATGGAAGGTGTCAGATGGTCACGGAAATGTGATCGGCTGTTCAAGATCACTGCTTCCCATCTGCAATTTGTGACGTGTGAAAGATTCAGCCCAAATGTGCTCACCAAGCGTAAATCCTCAGCACTTTTTCTTATCGTGGAAAAGCAAGATAACCAGCTGTTTACAGATCAGAGAACATATCATATTAATATCATGGAGAGGGTGATATCATCTTGTTTGTAAAATATTTTGCTAACTAAGTGTGGTGTGGTAAAGCAACCTACAAAGTGAATGTTGTAATTTGTGTTTTAGCAAAGCCTATTTATGATAAATAAATATATATATATTAAAAGGAAGAAAAGAGATGATCAAGAGGGGAGCTTCTTAAACAGGACTTAAGTGAAGCAAAATGTAAACGTAGACTACAATTTAAGGTAAATACTAAATGATAAATCTTTCAGCGGTTACAATAAGATGACTTAATACAAGCAGAGCGGCGTTAATATTCTATCCGATTTTTTCGCAGATACGTGAGAAATTAAACTGTAACGTAAAACGTGTGCTTTGGATATGGAAACAGTTACCGTACAGTATCTTATGGGGTCTTGATTGGAGCGGTTTCACCTATCCTACACTTTAACAGCCTGTAGCAATGGTTTGATCAGTTTATCATATCCCGAGAGTTGATTCCACATGAGAGGAACACGTGAAGGGACTTGCGGCACTGGTACATTTATGTCAAGCGCAACATTTCGAATCGTCTTCCACGATGAATTAGTTACATTTTTACTCCCGCAACTTGATCATACGTATTTCTTTGACACACATTTTGGACCCCGGGAATGATTAGCACATGCTTGTCATCCCAGATCAAACTTAGTCAGAGAAGATTCATAAAACGTCCGCTGTGTAATAAATGGGATGCACTTATATTTGCCATTCGGGGAGTCGGGGAGGCCTGCTGTTTTAAACCCCCAGATCCCCACACATGGCGTAGCCACCACAGACACGGCTCAGAGAGTCAGCCGGCAGCCGGGAGGTGAGCAGAAAGGAACAGGCGGTGTCCCCTCCAGAGTGAGCGCAGGAGCATGTGTGTGTGTGTGTGTGTGTGTGTGGCATTCTCAAATGACAAAGGATACCAGTTGTGCAGTTCAGGCAGGGAGGAGACGCGGAGGTGGTGTGGAGACTCACCTGAGGGAGAGTCTGGGAGTGTTGGCACCAGGGCTGGACAAGGAGGGCAGGGGATGTGTATGGGGCCACAGGAGGCCACCGTGCCGCGGAGGAGGTTTTGGGGGGCTGGAGGGAGAGATAGAGGAGGGGAGGGGGGGCTGTTGCGCAGTCTCCCCAGCGTGATGCATCTACCTTCAGGGTGGCAGCAGGCGTGGAGTGGGGTGCGTTGGAGCGAGCCCGGGCTCAGTGGCGCGGTCACCTAGGGACGCTGGAGCTGCTGTAGCAGGACTGATAGTTATTTCTTGGGAGAATTGCAAGATGAGCCCCATTGTATTAGCCGCCCCCTTCCGCCGAAAATGGCATCAATGCTCTCAAGTCTTTGCCCAACAAAGTTGGGGTTCAAAATAGCTGACACACATCTGAGGAAGCAAATACAGTGTGGCTTTATGTTGGGCAAAACAGACATGCTCGTTTCCAAACACAGCCGATGTTGTTTTATTTACCAGACAGTAATTAGTCATTAATACTTAAAATGGCAAATGACATTTAGGGAAGCTGTACGTTGTCGCTGTGAATCAGAGTGGCAATATTCTGTTAAACTTCAGTAAATTCCTTTGGCAGTGGCGAGACAACAATTTATTCCGCACTGATTTGAAATTCTCAGACAATAAGCTTTTTCCTTTCCAAGCCTTACTTTTGTGTCGCAACCGTTTGAGTCGTATCTGTTGGAGGAAAAAAAAAAAAAAAAAATGCTCTGTGTCTAATATGGTCAGCACTCCCAATTATTCACTCCACTGACAAGTGAAACAAATGGGACCAACCAGTGCATTCTGTATTATCTACACCCCTTGGATTCCCTGACAATAATTAATACAATGGCAAGCCGCTGTTACCAGCCCCCGACGACACGAGCCCTACAACATAAGCTCTCGCTTTTGAGAGGAAATTACATCCAGCAGTGAGGCCACAGACACCGTGGCCACCAGCAGCCGGGTCATATCGTACCAGTGTCTGGGAGCCCCGATCAGATACAGGTCCCATTGTAGGGTGCTGTTAACATTATCAGGTTATTACTCACACCATTACACCATGACTATAAGGTGCACGGGATATGTCAGGAAATCGCATAAATGTAGGCCTGACCACAGAGAGAGAGAGAGAGATAGAGACATATATATATATATATATGCACGGGATTTAATAGCAAAGGCCGTGCCATATATAACAGGAAAGTGCATTCGTGATCTTACCGAGGCAGCGGTGCTGACGACCTCACTGCAATGGTCACACACCATTATGTTGCGTTACTTCATTTCCTCATAATGCAGATAAGGAAGGAGACGAGCTTACGAACATATCGTATAAATTGCATATACTCTACGTGTGCAGGTCATTTAGGTGTATATGCATTTTTTAAATAGAAACAAACATGAGTCTAATGATAAAACAAATAAAATAATTATATTCATAAGAAAGTCCACTTTTGGGTGCACTGAATCCACTGACCAATATGTCCCCCCTTTTAAAGAGTTGACATGTAATAATACTAACCCTCTCTTATTTTAGTCTAGATATTAACAGGTTTTTTAATTATAGAGGCACACATTCCTCCGACATCCATTAAAGGAGCGCAATGCTAATTTTAAATCCTCGCAGCGGGCATTGGCATCAACAGAAGAAAAGTGGATGAGTTTCTCTTTAACAGCTGTAATTTGTGTTTTCCAATCACCATGCTGATTTCTGCTCATTATACTCTGGTTTCACACCGGTAAGTGGGAAAAAGTTTGGATTGATTGACTCTAATTAACTAAAAAATGTTCCAAGCCATGGATTTATTATCATGCTAGCTAGCCACAAATGTCAGAGACTTTCACAAATTATTATCCTGTTAAGATAAATATCGTCGAAATCAAACGGAGTGTGAAAGCGCGGTGAACATGTATTGTTCAACTGATGGGTTTGTTTGGCATGTTTTTTTGTTTTTTTTCCGGTGCAGTCCCACATTAAAGACTCACCTGGGCAAACACAGTTCCAGTGTTTTGTTAAGCCGTAGAGTATGACTGAGTGACAGATGCTGTAGTTGCCTAAACGTTAAAGGAACACACAGCCTAATAACGTACCGTGGTGTGTGCACACCGAGGGGAACGAACAGCAGATGATGTATTGCGTTTTAATATTAAGGATATTAAGGACAACCGTACGCGGCAGTGCAGGACTGGCCGGGGCCTTTTCTATGTTAAGGTGAAGAGTTGCTTCCCTTTGTGTGTTCCGGGAGCTGGCAGCATCTCCCTCATTGATATTTTGGACACAGTAGCACCTCTCTCCACTCCACATCCTTTTCCTGGTCCCCCCAAATCAGCTCCACGGCTCGAACCCTCCACTTGCTCGGGAACAAAGACGGGGCGGCGGGAGCCGTCACCTTCTGCTCTCTCCCCGGGTCTTCGGGAAAAGATCTCGAATAAAAAAAAAGGGGAAAAAAAAAGGGGGGGGGGGGGGAATTTTGGTCAGGACGTCGCTCTGATTCACACGGCTTCACATCAGCGATCAGGGGCGGTCGCTGAAGGGAAGCCAAACGAAACGGGTCTGCCCCGTGTTGCCAGGCTGAGAATCATGCTGCCTGTAAATCAGATTCCACAACCCCCCCCCCACGCCTTTGGCAAAATAGGGCCTTTATACAAAACCACAAAAGAGAGCCTTCTCCTAAACTCGCACAATACAACAAGACAGTGAGGCTTGCGCCGTAAATTCAATCCAAAAGCGGGGTGGACGAGAGAAAATACGTCTCAGCCGTCCACGAGCCCGCCCGTCACTATTTTCACCGCTCACCCTCTTTAAAGTAGCAGCCTGTAGCAGTGTGTCCACTTGGAGGTACGCCTTCGGATAAATGTGAAGACATGTAGCTGCGGCTCTCTTTCATTTATTTCCGAGGATTGATTAGGCGCATGCAGCGTAGATAAATGTGTCGGGGAGGCTCTGTCTTTTGAGAGATGGCCACGCAGTCAGTGAGGAATATGAGGCAGGCTGCACATTTTTCTCTTCGGGGTGCTTTTGGAGATCTGGCGGCACCGCAGCTTTATGGGCAGTCGATATGAGGCATCAGGTTAGTGTGTCACCGTACGATTTCATAGAGTACGATGTAGTGTAGTATAAGTTCAAAGCGAAAGAAGGCTTTACTACGAATACTATATATGGAATAATTTCAAAACTGTTATATATCATATATATATATACATTCTAGATTGTATTATTATTGACTTTGTAATAATGAGGAGAAGTGCTACAACAACAGGACGATAACAAACTGGACCAAGTTGCAGTCAATAATGTCTCTTCAAGGTTGTGTTATCTGTGCGGCCCCCCCTCTGTCTCCACTAGTGGGAGAGGCATCCGGCAAATCAACAAAACAACAGCGTCTCTATCAAGCCGACACGGACAGAGGGCCGATATAAGGAGAAGTCTGAAAGCGCCGACCTTTACGCCACGATAAAATCATAAAGGATATCAATAGCACTTGAACTTTTTCAAGAACTATATCACTATTATACATTTCAGATTCGTATTCTTTTGGATGAGAAATACATCCTCAATACACACACACACACACACACACACACACGCATTATCTGTTACTGCTTTGTCCTTATTGGGTCGCAGGGATGGCCAATCTCAGCTGTCTAGGCGAGATGGCGGGATACACCCTGGACAAGTCGCCGGGTCTGTCACATAGAGACGGACCACCGTTCACTCTCACACTATTCTCAACATGTATACGTGTACAAATAACTTTTTAATAAACCTGACCCTATTCAGACAACTCTTGTTTCCAGAAATTGTTCCCAGAAACCCTTTGACTTTTCACTGTTTAAGGTGCATCAGGAGCAATGTCTGTGTTGTCTGCCATTAGTATGACATTGCAGAAACATGATGGGAAAAGAAGCAAAAATCAATTTTCCACAAGTAGTAAATGTGATTCAGTTAAGATACCAAATTGAAAACAAGTGTTTCCCCAGGGTTCTTTAGAAAAGCCAGTGGATAGCGCGCACACAACATCCTTTTGTGCACACTATTTACCCCTGGATTGCTTCAGGCTAATGTCTCAATAATTTTCACTCCTTTCTCAGGTCCTTCCCACAAAGGACTTAACTAATGATCCATGGACAAAATGAAGCATTTAAATTTATTCATTAATCATTCATCTCCAGCTCATTGAAAATGCTAAACTTCCACAAAATTAAGATTGAATATTGAAAAGTGATTCAGGGAGACAGCTTTCCGAGAAGGAGGAGAGGGAAGAGAGCGGAGGGACGCGCGGAGCGACTGGCGGAAAAAAAAAAAAAAAAACCCCGATGAAGAACACCGCCGACGGTGGTCTTCATCGGGAATGGTCAAGGTGGCCGAGGTGGACTAAGTGCTAGTTAAGGTCACAGGGTTTCACTAGTTGTAATTAGATCTCGGAATCTGGAGAAGCGTAGAATTTCTGTCAACACTGCCTGTAATTATTCTCTTTTCCAATTAATGGTGACATAGATTAATTATCTGATGAGGCAAAGCCAATTGCAATCATTCACCCAGCTAAAATTAGATCAGTCCTGACAGCAGCATGAAAGTCACCTGTTTCATTGTTATGGATCTGCTGCGAGCGAAGAGGGGGAATAGCCAAGCGTGCTAGGGTAAGTAAGTTGTCTGGTACAGGTGAATGTCCAATTACACTGACGTTTGAACGGAAGGCTTCTACCCATTGGATCCGGCGGCATCTGGACGGGCTTGTTTGTTCACCCCGGCAACGTCAGCGGTAGTAGAGTCATCTGTCACGGAACGCAGGAAGGCAGCGATGAGCCGAATTTCGTCTGACAACCCCTCCTGTTTGAATAGAGGTGCGGACAGAAACGAAAAAGAGCCTAATTAAGAACATGCATTAAAAAAAAAAGGCAATAACACCAGACCGGTGCGCACGCCACAATTGTGCGGCGCATCGGTACCGTCTTGTTCTTGTTTTTGTGGGGAAGGAGAACAAGGGGCTCCTGGTGAACCGCGTCCAGGTTCAGTGCCCCTCTGTTTTAAAAACCTCAGCATCCAGTTTTTCTATTAAACTGCCTGGCACTGTCAACCAGCTTGGGAATCTGAAGCGGCCTAGCCATGCAGAAATTCTCTGACTAACAATTATATCAGAAACAGGATCTTGGATTACTGTCCCCCGGGACTGGGCCAGTGGGCGTCTGCTCCAATCATTACTGGCCATTCAACAAGGCTCTGCAGTGCTCTCCGCTGTTAGCCATTGTCAATTACGCCATCCCTGGTGTAAACTCGGAGAACACAAAGCTGAACTGCCAGTTCTGGCAGGAGTGTAACAGGATGACAGCCCGCCCCCCTTTCCACTACCCACCCACCCACCCACACATATACCCACCCAAGGGTTCCCCCGGCCTTCCTCCCCTCCAGATACTTTGGAGAAAACTGCCATTTGGCGTCTGATGCGAGCACGCCTTAGCCGTGAAAGCGCCGACTTGACCCCCTCGTACGTTCTGCTTGTGAGGTTAAGTGGACATGATGGATTAGTGCAGGCCTCAACAGGATCCCCCCCCCCCTTTATTTTATTTTATTTTTTAACTCAAGCTACAACTGGAATCAGTTCCATCGATTACCTCATTTCTCTCTTCTAAACTGGCAACTTATGATCTGTGCAGTTGGTGTAGTTGGTCCTGTCCGGCTCCACCCAAAAAAAAAACCCCCCAACCAAAAAAATCAGGGCTTTCTCTCTTTCACCGGCGCGTTTCTTCACGGATCACATTCAAGGTCTTAATATCAAGGTAATCGTGCAGATTGTATGTTTGATCCCCCCCCCCCTTTATTTTATTTTATTTTTTAACTCAAGCTACAACTGGAATCAGTTCCATCGATTACCTCATTTCTCTCTTCTAAACTGGCAACTTATGATCTGTGCAGTTGGTGTAGTTGGTCCTGTCCGGCTCCACCCAAAAAAAAAAACCCCCAACCAAAAAAATCAGGGCTTTCTCTCTTTCACCGGCTCGTTTCTTCACGGATCACATTCAAGGTCTTAATATCAAGGTAATCGTGCAGATTGTATGTTTATGCATGCTCATAAACTCATAAAGGTTTTTCTCTTTCCTTTTTTTTTTCACTCCTAAAGGCTTTTTGCTCCGTGCATGTGTGTGTGTGTAGACCCTGAGCCGGGCCGCTCATGAGGAGCCTGTTTAAAGTGAATGCTGCCTGCTCTGATGGACCCTGTGCTGAGCTGTGACGGGTGACGGTGCGGTGCGCTCGAATACACCGGCTCTTTTGTCCTTCACACTCTGCAGCGCGCTGATAGCTCCTCCCCCTGTGCCCCGCTCCTCCCCGCCTTGAGCTGTGATCTGCTGGGGCCTTTCGAGGCTGGGCCGGCGAGGCACGGCAGCTCCCCGCAATGTCTGGACCAGACCCATCGAGAAAAACACGTCGGCAGCCAGAGGAGGAGGAACTGAGAAGGGAGGCCACTTAATTGCACTCAGTGCTTCCCAGAAGAAAAAAAAAACACTCGTTAAATGTTTGCATATTTACCCTCCGGCATATGTCAGATTTGAGTAAATTGAAATTGAAATTGACCCAACCAGAGGTATTAGGCAAAATCAACACAAACATAGGTACCTACGGTTTTGGGACGCCCAAGTGTAAAGGGCTCCACAGTGTGGTTTTCACGCTGACTGGCTCTGCTGTAACGCTGGACGGAGCGTTTCATAAAGATTCATCACTGTCCCTCTGTCCGCTTCGACCTCATCTCACGTCACAGCGCAGATTAGACACCGATTATCCTCTAATTGAAGACCCTTGCTTCTCAACCTTGCAGACTACGCCGCCGCTCGTCTGCCAGGCAGACAGAAGGTTACTCTCGGCGCACGACGGAAGAAAAAAGAAAAAAACGAAAGCGAAGCCGCGATACAGACGTCCACCGTTTACGTTTCACTCACTCCGGAATGGACGTCAGCGGCATAAGAGATAAGATAAATAAAAAAAAGAGAAGCCCCTGATAAACAGAAAACGGGCTCAATCGTTAATGCAATGTGACCAAACACAATGTGTTGCGTGTATGGAGTTATCCAGAGAGGCAGAGCCAACCTCAGACACGGGGTCACTGCCGAGGCACTCTGGGAGACACCTCATCCATCACGGCAGTCTGTGATCTCATGAGTGGATGTACAGGCTGCAATGTAAGAGTGGCATCTTTAACTCCACAACGGCGCCTCGGTGGACGTCTGCCTGGCTGCCCTTTGCCTTTTTCAAAGAAGACACCAGGCGAGGGAAGCGCCGAGGCTGGGCAGAACACCCATGCCGACTGGCACAAAAGTTGATTAAAGGGAGCAGCCGTTTCAACGAGCGGCGGTGGCGGCGGCGCTTTCGAGCCTGTTTCACACGTGCGACGTACAAAATACCTGGGCTGTTTTTATTCTCCGGCTGGTCTCCCGGGAGAGAGCCTGGCACCGGTCCAGTTCAGCCCGGCTGCAGAGGCTGCGTCGTTTGAAGTGTTTCGACAGAGCTCTGTGCATCCTCTCCTGCAACAAAGAGAGCTAGGGGGGAGAGAAGGCAGAGAAAGGGAATTGGGAAGGCAGGAGAGGAAATTAATGGCAGTGTTCAAGAAGAATGATGGAGGGGAATAGAGAAAGCAGTCAATAGCCCATTCTGCAGTACACGGGCCTGACAGGAATTTCACAGTCTCTTGGTTTCTCTGCCCACTCGTGTGCACTCATCAGAATCCAGTCACATCTGGCTGCCAGGATGGGGGGTTAATTTTCTCTAAATGCTTCAGCAGTTTTGTTCTAGCCGAGGCAAACTCTGTGACTGCAAAGCTGATGAGTAAAATATTTCTACTTCACCCAGTTTAACTTTATACCAATCCCCTCAAGACATATTTTACACATACACACAGAGTCATGAACCCCCCACTGAAACCAGAAATTATTCCTAGTCTCTCGGAAAGACATGCTGCTTGCTTTATTATTTGAAACACAGTTTCAAGCAAAGAGGTTTAAATTCTGATGGATGCCGTTGCTTTCGCTTCTCCCCCTCCATCTCTCCACTCTCCCCACAAAGCTTATCATTGCCTGGCAATGTGTTCCCCAGTGCATTGAAAACCAAAGCGAATTAGCTCAGTCATCAGCTCCTGAAGGAAAGACAATAACAAGAATGCTCTTTATGGCGTACCCTGTTAAAGCCCAACAGATGAAAGCCTCCCCATAAACGAAGCCATGCTTACATGTACAGTCGATTCGAGAGGGTTTTTTTTTTTTTTTAATAGGAGGTGCATAGTGGCAAGTGCTATCAGACGCTGAATAATTACGCCTTTTTTTGTTTTTTACACAGCTAGAATTTTGCATATTTCCTCAATACTTGTTGAATTTTGATCAACTCCACGTGACTCAAATAGGTCCTCGCACCCTCGCTTTGAAAAAAAAATTCAAAAGGCGAATGGAGAATCTATACCCGAAAGTGTATATAGTCATTTCAAGTAATATAAGGTGCGATTATTCAACCTGTTGTCATTGAGCTAGTGTCGGAATCTTTTCTCGTTTTCTTATGCGTTATCACTTTGAACAATTAAGCAAGGTACTAGTGGTATTGAACAACGGATGTTATAAAGTTTTCAACCATCATCTTTCTTTCGTATCTTTACTTTATGTCATTATATTTGAAGCGATTTTTTTTTGGTGGCGGTCGCTGTTTTGAAATCATACCGGAGGTCGTTTCAAACGTGTCACCTGTTCTGTGTCAGGGATGCCTGCTCTCAAGATTATTTTTTGAAGGAGATGGGTTTCAGCGTGTCCCTAAGTTGAATACAATAAAGGAGATGACATATTTTACATCAAATGACTGGTGTGAGGCCACTCACGCACATGCATTAATGTCCTCTATTCTCTCAAGTGAACCTGACCACGTTGAGGTTACATTTTTGAGGGCATTCAAATTGCATTGTATTGTGTTATACTGTATGTGTGCCAACTGGAACCTATATATCTATGCAAACATTTCAAGGATAATTGGAAAATTAAAAGAGATAAGAGGAGTACTTCAATGTTCCTGTTTAAATCAGATGAAATTTAATAGACCTGCCTCTAGATTTCACAAACATTACCGATTATAAGCTTATTATAATATTATAAGGTTATAAAAACCTAAATTTAGGCATAAAACACAAGCCTGAGAGGCTGCTGCTGGAGAAGTGTGGAGTCGGAAAAACAAACAAAAATGGTGAAGGCTGAATCCGGAGTAAAAGAAAATCAGGCTTTGATCACGACCGTGGAAAATCCTGTCCACAGGATTTCATTTTTGCATGCATTTTTCACTTGATAACATTCATGCAGTTAGATGAGGAATTGCTCAAGTAAAGGTATTAGTCATTTTTTTTGAATAAATAATATGTGTTTTTTTTTCATTGCGGGACCAACATGGCTTCTTCGTCGTGTTAATTCCACTGCAGCTAAACAGCGTCCAAAACTATAAAGATTTAAAGACTAGTCATTTCCTCTCGATGCTGTTTGAGCACTGAAGGCACACTTATTGTCTCATCTTGACATGTGTGCGCTTCTGATCCCTATCCAATATCTTTAGTCAGCAGAGGCACATTTGCAACCCAAAACGTCTCCACTCTGACCACCTTACTAAACAAAAAGTAGAAGTCACGGCATGTGCATGTACCATCAACTTCCAGCTTTACTCCCCTGGGTGGCAAAACTACATAGTTATCATTACATTATGTCACATCCATCATCCTCCTCCACTCAAGTTATCTAATCGTGATTAGATTGCTGTAGTAACCTCCTCGCTGGTTCCCATGCTGGAAGCTTCTTAAAATCACTGCCCATGCACACAGGAGTTATCTCGGGCTGAGAACACTAACATTGATTAGAGTCTCAGGGAAACCCCTAAGTTAAAAAAGCGGCAATCTTCAGTGTTCGAGCGCAGTCCAGAAATAAAGAATGTGAGTACAGCGATATATATAATAATATATAGGGTTGCATAAGCCTTACCTGTGTTTGATCGTGAAAAGATTCATGCGCACGGTTTTTCTGGCTGGATGCTGACACTGCCTCTTGTTTGGCCTCCACCAGGATCTTCTTAAGACCTTGGTACTCTCTTGCCAGCCGTTTGTTCTCCTTCAGCGCGGTTCGTAGTGCTTCCTGCCACCAAACGCATGACAACAAAAAGAAGAGGTGAACGATATCTTTACAGCAGCTCCTAAATACTTTCTGTCTCCCGGGTTCCAATCTGACACGGTTGATTCTTTTTTTATTCTTTTTTAATTCTATATACCTTACTACGTGGACTAAATGGATCACTGTGACCCTAAAAACCTGGCCGCTGGGACTGAACGTGTCTCACGGCGAAAGCACTGAATTTGACATTGACAAAGGGACCGTATTTCCAGTAATGTGCAACAGTCACATAAAACTCAAAAAGTTACAATGGGTTGGAACCAGCCTACTCTACAGTAGCAGTGAAATGTGAATTTCACAATGTGAGCATTCGCTGTTGGCTCAGCGCTAGAGGGTGGACCACCGCTGAAGGAGACGACAACAGCTACGGCAGCAGTGGATTAACTCCTGGGGCAGGTCAGATATAAAAATAAAAAAACAGCGGATAATCACGCAGGTCAAAGTGGTCGTGACTCACAAGCTGCCGCGAATGGACAGAAAAGGGTAAAAAAAAGATGAACTGGAGAATCAATACACTGTACAGCACTGTACATAGTGTGTGGTAACAATACAAGGGTTCCTTTACAACTTGCATTAGTTCCTACACTGCCCTGCCACGTGTGCCGACAATAGGCACATTCCGTATTCGTGCTGTTAATTAGGACAATGGAAACCTACAACAATGGACCCTTTTTCTGGGGGACCGAGCAACTAAATCACCGGGAGTCACGCGTGTCTCTCGGCATGTCCCCCTTCTCATCCAAACGGTGTTCCCCGAGTCCTGGATACGAGATTGGTGATTGGTATCTCAACACTACCTGCAGACATAATGAAGTGTGTCTCTGCAGTAAAACAGAACAGCACTAAAGTGATGAGTTTAACCCAGCAGAAAGAGGGGCTGTAAACATGACAAATGCCTGCTATTGATTTCAGGTTTAATTACTCCATGCAGCACTGACAAAGCCCATCTGACGCTGTTGTGAAGTGTAAATGGGACAAATTACACTTCATTGCCCATAAGAAACTGATTGCGTCGGCATTCTGCGTTGTTTACTTTGTCCTCACCAAAACGACAGGCCTCGATCAAATGAAAGAAAACAAAAAAACAGATGGTTGGTGATTGAATGGTTTTAATAGAAATAAGCAGAGGTTGGCCTATTCCACCTCGCCATACTCTGTGTTTGTATCTTCGGACATGACAATCTGCAAGTTGCATGCAACTCGGCCTCACGCAAGCTCCCATCAGTACCAACTGGTAACTGATTGCGTTTTTAAAGAGTGGCTGCGACCTATGCGGGAGCTCATGGGGGTTTAGCCCTGGCTCAGCTTCTTTGCAGGAAATCTCATATTTGAGAGCGTCTGACCATTCTGCGTCATGCACTGTGGTTTCTCGACGCCCGCTCTGCTTATTACGTTATGCTAATGTGGACATTATGTGATCTTTATATCAGTCCCCATGATTAAAGTGACCAATTTCCTCGGAACCCGCGACTCACTCTGATCTTTGTATCCGTCGAGGTGCATTGTTGTTATATCATCTTATTTTCTTCAAATGAAAAGACTAAACCCCCTTTTTTTTTTCTTTTTTTTTTTTGCATGGCTAATTTTTATCCGGCTAATGGGAGTTGTCTATGAGGAAGACTTCTAATTCTTAAACTGTCTCACACCAACAGCTTCTTTAAAGTTGCTGCACTTGGATGCATGGCAGCTTAAGCTCCATTGCCTTTTCTTGTTTTGAACTAATGCATTCTTGATCACCGTTTAATGAAACTATATACCACATGGCGATTTCACATTAGATAAGCCATGTGAAACCCCCATCAGCAAAGAGGCTCTGGCTGGGGCTGATAATCCTGCAGATGAAAACCTACAATAAACAGGGGCTTCTCTTACAAAGGAATGCTCAGATACTTGCCATTTTGTGCACAGTATACTCGCCATTCTGAAAGAGCCCATTTGTGACACTAATATGAGTCCAGATCATATGCTTATTTGATATCGGGACGTGTATGGAAATTGCTTTTAGAGAATGTTGGCCCACAGGTAACAAAAAAAAAAAAAGGCGAAGCTTCTCGCCACGATACGCATCATCAAATTCGTCCAGACAAAAGACTATAACAACAGTGAGTTGTCATTTGTGGGAAAAGCACTTAAACAAGATGGCCATGGCTTGTAATTTTAATTGCACACAGCTCTTTTTCTCTGCATCTTAAGAGAAGTATAGTGACAAGCAATGTGCTGACACTAATCCACAAACAAATAAACAACGAGATGTTTTTTTTGCAGCTCGCCTCTGTCGGCACAGTGTATGACACACACACACACACACACACACACCCCAAAAAAAAAGAAAAAAGAAGCAGATAGAGTTACGATGAACAACATTTGGTTACCTCGGTTTCTCCCATTTCCTTTTTTCTGGCTTTTACATGAGCAGTGTGTGTCTGCATGGATCGCTGTGTTCGTCGTTGGCAGTTATTAATATCAGTCTGCAAGATGCTCATTATGAGAGCAGCTGATTTGTTTTTGAAATCCAACACATCAAACACACTCCTGGAAGGAGAAATCAGACCTATAAATGATGCCTCTAAAATTGTTATTACTTCTGCTTTCGGCAAAAAAAAACATAAACAAAACAGGCCGTTAAGAGAAAAGGTAAATAGTAAAAAACCTTGTAAATGGTCAATTTGAATATTCTCCATCAATTGCAGTCATTTCCTTAATCTAAATAATCTTATTGAGTGTTTTTCGTAAAAGTGAAATCTTACTCAAGTTCTGCTATGACTTCTGGTAAGCCTTCCACTGCTTTCTCCATTCTATCTGCAGCATCTTGATATTCTTTGCACTTCTCCATCAGGCCACTGATCCTGTCCTGAATGTTGTCATATCTCTCTATAGTCGCAGTGTGTAAATCCTGGAAACATAGATTATTTTGTTCAAAGAAAGAAAAAAAAGAAAGAAAAAGGACATGGTAAATAACTGCGAGTGGCCTAAATGCTCAACGAGCAATTCTACGTAAACCTGACTTAGCAACTTTAGAGTTGATTTTTTTTCACTTCATACCTGGGCAGCTTTCAGTTGGTCACCTCTGAGTTGTTTCTCTCTCTCCAGGTTGAGTCGCGTATTCCTGTGCTCCCGCTGAACCTTTTCAAAGTGTTCCGTCATTTCCTTGATTTTCTTGACGGAGCAAAAGGAGATCACAGAGGCAGTTTTTATACATCCACTTATCGGTTATTTTTAGGACGGGAAAATCAGAAATTGCAATCAAACTTTATCAATACCTCGATCTTCGTCTCCAGAGCTTTTGTCGCTGAAGACGCATCTTCAAAATCTTTCTGGAGTTTTTGGTTGCATATCTCTGAGCTCCTTTTCTCTCGTGTTAGTCCTTCCTTCATTTCAGCACACTGACCCTGACACGAAAGAAAATACAAGGCAGAGAGTCATCATCCGTACGTCGAACAATGCAAACGCAATATGTTATGTATGGCATTTATAATGTTCTGTGTGTGCAGATAATGTGCTTTGTAAAGCCCTGTGTCACTCTGAGAAAACACTGTGGCTCCAAGCTTATGCCACCAAAGAGTGCGATAGAAATTGAAACGCTTTCTGAAAATCGTAAATCCTCTTCGAAATGACATTTTTCTCTTCCTTCCACTCCCAGCGCCGGAGCTGAAGCGCCTGGTGAATTCACCTTCAGCAGTTCCAGGGCACTTATCCGACCTGACAGATCTTTCCTCAGGTTTTCGAGCTCCTCCTGCAGAGCACAGAAAGGGCAACGGGGTAACACCGGAGCAAAGGGCACTCGGTGGCTCACATTTACATACCAACGGTGACCCTTGCCGTGTACATCGAACGTGTACACGTGTTGCCACTGACCTTGGCCCCCTGTGCTTTCATGAAGGCGAGCTGCCGCCGCTCGTCCAACTTGGTCCGGGCGACACTGTGCCGGGCTGCAACCTGGGTCACCTCCTCCGCGGCCGCTTCCCAGCGCTCGACGTTGTCGGCGATTGCGCGGAGCATCTGCTTCCTCTCCGTGCGCATCTGCCCCACTACTTTCTCGCTAAGACGCACATCGCGCGGCAGAGTTACGACAAACGAGCATGTGGCCAGCTACGGTGTGTGTAGCTATGGGCGATAAAGGTGGTGGCCTGTCTCTCTCGGCTTTGACAACGTACCTCTCGGAAATGTTGGTCTTGTAGTCCTCAGCTCTCTGCTCGGACTCCATGTTTTCGCGGCGGAGAGATGCAAAAGCGTCACATTTTGATTGGAGCTGCTCCTCGATGCAGGAAACCTCTGCTTCCCCATTGAGCCTCTGCGGACAGCACAACATACAGTGTGCCACTGAATGGCTGCACTTCACTGGGATGACACCATTCTCAGCCATGGATGGGACCATTAGCAGCATGCATAGCTCCGGCGAGAGGCCACTCACAACCTTGGCAGCCACAAGCACTGCCCTACGAAGACTCGTATGACATGGCATTCATAAGTAATGAGGCACTAACAATATCGAGAGATGACTCGTAAGTGTGGTTCTGTGACTTTCTTTTGATTACTGTAACAATACTCACACATCTCTCGATATCTTCCTGCAGTGCGCGTAGCTTCTCGTTTAATGTCTTATTCTTTTGCATTTCATCCTCAATTTGAAGTTTCACATGCAGAATCTGCAATAAAAGTTGGGGGAAAAAAAACAGAATGTGATTACTTTGTAGAAATGTGCAATCTTGTGAATGGAATTGAAATATTGACAACGCAAGTTACCCTGTCTTTTTCATTTTTCTCATGCTCCGTCATCTCTGGGGTGCGTTGCATCATGGTTGCACACTTCTCTTCTGTAAGAGCAACTGTCTTTTCGGCAGCCTTTATTTCAGCACATAGACTTTCCTCAAGTATCTTCAGGTGATCTAAATCTTCCCTGGATGGAAAAGCAGGTTTGCGCTTTGTGTTTTTGTGTTTTGGGGGATAAAGGATAAGAATCATATGGTAACCCACAATGCATTGCCACCATGATATTTACCCCATGAAAGCAATGACATCACAGCCCACATGATACAATGTTTACTGCAAGAATATAGAATACGACACATCTCACCTTTAACTATAAAGGCCTTTTAGAAAGCGGAAATCAAACGTATGTTTTATTTACCTTATTATGATGCACTTTCAGTTGTATAACACAACAAAAACATGATCTGACCTCATTACTGTTAAAACAAAAATCCAACCCCATTATATTTGTATATTAGGACGCCTACACCCTCTTTTAGTCGGTTTAACAAATGGCTAGGTTGCTATGGTTACAGGCAGTTTGATTTACCTTGGCTTGTGCACTGATATAGAACTTTGATTAAACTGTCCTGTTATATGATATTAACAGACACCTGCCAACCAGACAGACACAGGCGCTCTCTATGACCACTGCATACATTTAAATACAAAATGCTGTAAATTACAATAACATACAATGAAATGTTCAATGACGATAAAGTGTATGTTTTTAATGCTAAATAATTGGTTACTGAAATTGAAAATTGGCTAGTAAGCGGTTAAGATATCTAGGAAATAGCTAATCCACAATGTCGTTACAGACTGTGGAGCTGTGTGTTTCTACCATTAATACTGATTGGAATTATAATTTTAGCTATTCAGACATTTTATGAAATATGTTTCTGCCCTCCTCAGCTGTACTACTTTAATGGCAAACCTGTTTCTTTTTCTCCCGCTGCAGTTAGTACACATACTCACAATCTGCTAGCCAGCTGATTCTTCACCGCCAACAGCTCATGGTCCAATGATATTTTTTCATTGCTGGCATCCAGTTCCATCCTTTTTAACTCCGTCTGAGACATCAGGAGATCACTTTGTGTTTTGGAGTATACTTCATCAGCCTAATCAAAGAAGGAATGGGTCATAGGCGTATTACTTGTATTTTTCTTTTAAGTTAGTTTGTGTGTAAACATTAAACCCAGGCTTTACCAAATTGAATGAAAATCCACTCATTAATAATAATAACTTATATAGCGCTTTTCCAGAACGGGGGTCAAAATAACAGAACCGAGAGCAACAGAACACAGATGGCAGAAATACACAAAAGTGACACAATTATAGGTCGAAGGTGTTCTTGAAATGGCGGGTTTTACGGGCCGCCTTGAAAGTGGCAATGGTAGGGGCGTTACTGCTGTCGTATGGGAGAGTGCCGCAGGGGGTGGGGGCTGCCACGCTGAAAGCTGGTGGAGAAGGTCCGTTCGGTACAGGGGGGAGAGGGCATGGAGGGATTTGTAGGTGAGGAGGAGAAGTTTGTATTGGATGCAAAAAACTGACAGGAGGCCAGTGGAGTTGGATGAGGGCTGGGGTGATGTAAAATAGAGATTTAACTGAAAGTGGTTGATGGACACTGGGTGAAAAGACCAATACACATTACAGTCCCTAGTGCCAACAGAGTCAGAATAGAGTGAGTGGGTGAGAGAGATAGAGTTAGAGTGCATGGGAGAAACTAGTCTGTATGAAACTTGGAGTCTGAAAAAAAAAACTGAAACTGAGAGACCGTCATCACATTCAGCTATAAACTACTATCAACTATACATTAACCTCGTCTACTTGGTTTTGTGGCTTAAGCAATGAACACTTGGCAATAGAACAAATCAGATGAGAAGCTACCTCTGCTTGTGAAGAGTTGATTTGATTTATGAAGGTTCTCTGGAGGTCCAGGTTCTCGGTCACAAGGGCGATTTGGTTTTTGGCAAAGTCGATGTCCTCGCGCAAACGCTGACCCGACACCTCGGTGTCCGAGAGTTTCCCCCGGACCTGGTCGCGCTTCTCTTTTTCCAGTTTGAGTCGCCACTTCAGCTCAGCGATGTCTCTGGCGCAAGCCTTGTGCTCTAGAAAAGCGCGAGTGACAGGCTCACTGTAATTCACGATGAACTGGTGACACAACGAGACGATAAACCCTGGCATCATCACTCGCTGACCTTTCTGGACAACAAAAGAATGCTCCTGTTGCTTCCACAGTGAAACATTCTCGACCTTGCTCTCCAAAAACCTTTTTCTCCTCTTCTCTTTGTGGAGAGCTTCCTCTGCATACTGCCGATCGGCCTCCAGCCGCTCAATCAGATACACCACCTCTCCAAGGACGTCATTTATTTTCTTCAATAGTGACGACAACGGGCAACTTTCTACAGGATGGAGAACTTTACAAAACAAAACAGGGACTCGAAATCAGTTTGAATTCACTTCATGGTCTTTGAAAAAAAAAATATATATATATACTGTATATATTTACCTCTTGCACTAATTGCAATGCCTTCCACAAACAACTCTGTCGACATCATTGATTCCGTGTCCGTGTCTTTGGGTTGAAATCTGTTCAAAAGCAGTTCAAATCACATAATGTTATTGAACCTCATACTGAATTTAACAAGGAGGGAATAAAAACAAAAAAAATATTTGACCTAAAAGTTTTGCTGCATTGGTACTTGGTCTGGTCGATCCGTGGCTGATATTTTCCATCCTAGATCACACAAAAGAAGGGGAAAAAAAAGCCCCCCAGGATTTGACTCTAATCGGGATGTTTGGGATTGATCACATTTGACATCGGTTTACCTGTTGACACCAATTTTCCACAGTCATCTTCAGCTCTTGCATATGGTGAATTGCATTGTTGACATACGGTGAGGGACTGTTGAGCAAAGCACACGTGCGACGTCTACCCGAGCAAACGACTTGAAAATCTGCTTGATCTTGAGGAATAGAAACAGAACTTGAGGACAATGGAGAAGACATGACCGTAACCAACTCCGCCTTCAGTTTTCTTAACGTCATGGCACAAATGATCTGAAATACACTATAAATAAAACCCTGGCACACTATCCATCAATTTACGCTTTTCTTCTAACTCATCCGACAACATTAACTTTATTTTGAAAAGTAATGACGAAATGTATTGTATGTCTGTCGGGGGTGTTCTTTGTTTCTTTTATTTCTCTTTGATTCAGTTTGCATAGGCTGCAATATACACATGGAAGCATCAATGGAAGAGCAGGGACAACACATGTGAGCATCCCGAGACAAACCCAAGGGCACATTTCTCTGTGGTGAAAGGACGCCATCTGGCGGAAAAACGAAAAACATACTGTGGTGCAGCATGGCAATCTGGAACCTGGTGATTGCAGTAATGATTTTGACCTATATTGAGTACATTAAAAATAATCACAATACTGTGTATTATTTAAATATACAGTACGTGCTACTGTGTCTGTGTTAGTGTCTGGATATGGTCATTAGATAAAAGGTAGTAAAGTACAATGAAAAAATCAACATTTTAAAAAATCTGACTCTTTCGGTAGTATAATATTATGAGTATAACACATAGTGCACAATACAACATATCACAGATTCTCGCTCATTTCACTTGTGAGCTGCAGTGAAAGTTATCAGGTAAGACAGAAGTAATAGTTTGAACAGATCCCCCTCCACTAAATCCACCAAATGCATAGGGCTGTGTTTAATAACATGTACAAAGCTGATATATGTTGAAGGTTTGATAAATACCGGCAAAGTCCGGCTGTATTCGCGCCCATTAACCACGGATGTATTTATGAGTAGCATTGATTATTTTGGGGTTATATTTTGAAATCCAGGAATTGTTTATTGTATCTTGTGACAAACTGGTGGGGGATATGTCCTCAAATATAGTGTAAATGATTTTGAACAGAGGCAAGATGTTGTTGTTTTTTATCAATTTTTTGGACTTAAGCTTTAATCTTAGATAAATGAGAAATGAGAGGTGCACCTCATTCATTCAGCTCGCCTCTAGTACGAACTCACACGGTACCACATGTTCAGGAGGGACTAAAATCTCCTCCCCTACATGGATGAATAGGTTAGTGCACAACAGGAACATACATTGGGTCCCTTGCACCACTGACCTCAAGTCTGCAAACCACGTCTAAGAGGACCAAGGTGTTATTCATGTCAGTGACATGCCAAGACATTTATTGTGGCCTGGGAGCATTTTATGGAGAGCATCACATGCGTGGAGTAGTTAATGGGCCCTTTCATTCCAGTTTTCTGGCTACTGTGCGAGTCAATATGATGCATTGCTGCTACGACCTAATCTGTCAAAGACCGGCAGAGAAATATGTGCTCTAATAAGTAAGAGTTGCATCTGGTTGAAGCTTTGAAACGGAGCTGACACACACTACCATTATTCTCCATTAATTGGCCAGTGGGAGAGCTGACTCAGACCAATACATGAGCAAATTCAAGAAGAAAAAAAAGAAAAAAAGGAATAAAAGCCACCTGTTGGCGAGCAGTTTAGATGAATAATACACACTGAAAGAAGCAGGTGGGGTAGCAAAGCGGCAAGAGAATATGTCAGCGGCAGGCTGAATTAGCACTATATAATGGCCGGGTGTATTATAGCCTCAGAGCAGGCCCATGCGAGTCTGAGGGGCCAATCACCTGCCAGTGATATAAGAGATCACGCACTTACAGTACATGTCTTCAACACCATTCAGTCTCATTACATTAGTCGTTGAATGGTCCGCAAAAAAACATCAAATTGTTTTTGTTTAACATTGAATAAAGAACACAACATCATAAAGCAACACATGTGTTTGTTTTGTGGAAGCTCTCGTTAAAATGAAGAGATTTGTTAGGCTTTAAAATGGCTCAGGGTATATGACTTGTTACTGAAAGTATTCAAAGGCAGTTTGGATTTAGAGAAAGGGAATGAATGGAAGTCGAATTAAGGTGTCTTTCAATATTTATTTTTAGTTTATTATAATAATGTATTAAATGTCTAACCAGTCGTTTTTTCTCACCTTGCTGACTCGGTCGTCCTTCCCTTGATGGATATCTGGGAGGTTCCACGTCTGGCATCGCTGCAACTTCCACGATATTAATGATAATATCTTCGATTGTAGAGCAGCTTTTCTTTTACCCACCTGAGGAAGAGAAGAGGCACTATTTTAAATCCCCTGAATATTTCCATGACTCCAGAATGACTTTCACCTTTGGATTAAAAAGAACTTCCAGATGAAGTGGGCCACCATCAGGTCACATAACGGCTAAGAGCTTCACTCATCTCCGGATATCTGGCTCTCTTAGCTAACACTAAGTTAGCGTGTAATTAACTTGGCTAATGACATATTAATGAGCTGGGGGGGGGGGGTCGTTGTCATGGCAGAAAGTGAAAGGGGAAAAATGTCTGTCCATCAAACTCACAGTGCGCAGGCGAACCGTCAGCAGGTGTGTGCCTGTTCTCCTGTGTGGTCCACGCTGCTGTTGTTGTCCTGTGAGAAGACTGAAAGTTGTCCTTTTGTCCAAGTTTTGCCTTCATGAATCAACTGCACTTCCTGTCAATCTTACGGATCGGTTGCTAGGCAACAGGGGGCTGCGCCGCAAGAGAGAGTTGAGTTGCGTTCAAGAGCAGCATTGAACATGTGTGCTTTTGTGTTTCGGCTCCAAGAGCTGATTCCTACTCGCTCAGGAGGAAGCTATATGAGGCACGTTTAAGGACCAGCGTAAATCCAGTCCTCCGCACCTTCTCAGAGTGGAAGATCGCTGTAGAGACTGGGGATCTACAGTAGTGCCATGCGCACACATACGCAATCTAACACTAACTGGAATGAAGTGTGCACTGGTGTCACTATATATCATCCTTTACCCTCAAGTGAACACTACACTATTAACAGAATACATTCAATGTCCTGTATTCAAAACCATATTTCATTGTATTTTATTGCAAAATATCAGAAGAAAAAGAAGGTCGTGTCCTAATGCACGAACGTGTCCCTGACAGTGTTTAACTATTATATATAATGTTTTCTACGTTAATGTGTGTGTTGCATTTTACTGCTGAAGCCATGTTGTTGGAGGTTGCACACAATTTTGACCTGGAGACGTTGCACACTGTGGGGTCACTTCATCATATTCTATTGTGTCATGGTGGGGAAAGCAAAGATGTTACTGATAACATGAACAATGGCTCTGCAGTTCAAGTGTCCCGGTGAGACAGCATGCACAATACAGGAACATGACACTGAAGCAGCAACATGGATGGAATGATTCATTTTGAAAAATCTACACCTGTCCCTTTCCCACTGTGACTTGACAACATTTTCAAAATATAAGATTACAATGTGTTTGGAGCATCGTTATCTTGGTGCATCCTCATAAAAATAAGCCAGATTTCATGAGCTAAGCGTAACTGTTCTCAAACTCAGCTTTGTGACAGTGTGTGTTCCAAGTTTTTGTTTGGAAATTGTGCATATAGGCTAAGACTCAGGAGAATGTCATCCTTCCATTCATCCAATATTTATTTATTGACATTAACACGCACGTTGAATTGGCATTCAGGTGCTGAACACGATGAGATTGAAATATTTAGCATGACAATGTTTCAACAGTTGTTCCCACGGTCGAATCATGCATTTAAAAATGATACCGAGTTACAATATAATATTATAGATATGAAAGATTGACTGAAACACTTGTTTGTTGTTTTAAAGGTATGACGTCATCCTCATACGCCATACGCATACATAAAAACGCTTCAATTTATTTCGCTTTAAATCTGCCCCCATCTTTTTCATTTGCATCCGGAACACACTGACGCAAGTGAAGAGATCCCGCATTACGTCATGGCGAAGGCCACACAGTAGTTGGAGGTGATCGCGGCGCTCGTGGTTCAGCTCAGCCCCGAAAAATTTCCACAACGCGAGTGAGTGTGTGCGGGAGACAGAGGGAGGGAGAGAGAGAGAGAGAGAGAGGAAGAGAGCGAGAGAGTTGCACGACGAGCGGCCATGCAGCTTCCCGCAACGAGGAAGCCGTGATCCGCGGCGCAGGACGCGGAGACAAAGCGCCGATGGTCGCGTGTCATGCCTCGGAAAAGCAGATTGTGGTAAGTGTTGTGCAAAGTGTCGTTGCTGCTGCTGCTGCTGCATCCGCTGCTGCATCCGCAGCTGCTGCTGGAGTCGCTGGCGACCTCGACCGAGTTTGTCACTCCGAGGTGAAAATGAGTTTGTTTGTGTTTATGTTTTGTTTTTTGTTTTTTTGTGAGTTTTTTTTTTTTTCCAGCTTGCGATCTAAGTTCGAGCGATGAGCACACAGTGCGGCTGAGGTGGCAGGTGTTGTGTGGATCAGCGGGACATTTGGTCTCTCCTCCAAACAGGTGTCTCCAGAGCTTGACAGGTGATGCTCCAGCTGATCATCAGTAGGCGCCTGTTGCCTGTTCGGCTCCGCGTTGCCTTTGCTCAGCATCCCCATGGCTGGATTTGATCGTATTATTTTACAGGTGCAAAACATCACACATCCATATGTTCGAAAGTGCATCGTCTTCTCCAGCTTTGGGTTTTTGACCACAGTTGCTGGCTGTCACGTCGCACCATTTTGCGCAGGGGAATATTCGGTTCTTCCTTGAGTTCAAGTGCTTATTTTTATTGAATTGGTGGACTTTCCCTTGAGGGTTTGAGGTCCAAAAACAATGTCATGTCCTGCAAAGATTGAAGACAACCAGCAAGTTTAAATGTGTAGCTGCGCTCTCGTCTGACATCAGGGTCCCACAGTTTTGGCCTTTTGGCAGCCGAAACCATGGCGATCACCAGCAGGCGACGGGGGGGACGGCTCTCTAGCAGACATCGCCGACTGGTACCAGCCAGGGAAGCAATTTCACTACACACCTACGACAGCGCAAGTGATTTACTCTTAAGTCAATGGTGCAGCGTTTTTCTTCCCGTCAGGGACACTCCGATGCCAGTGTGGTTAATAGACTTCTGGTGTAAAAATACGTTGGGCCCCATCAGTGGGAACAGCTGCGATGAACCGTCCCGCGCCGGCCAAACGCAGATTGCTCTGTAACTCTAGTAAGTGCTCGTGTTCGGACATAGTGCATGACGATCTGTCCCACGTACATCTGGTAGGACATACATTAACAGCACCGTCCACCATGTTTTATTAAGCAGCCACAGAAATAGAGTCCGATCATAAATAACTCACAAATAAGGCATCATTTTGTCGCTGGCCTGGTATGCAGAGGGGTATTTGGCCTGCAGAAATCCAAAGGCAGAGTGAGTCATCACTGTGGGACTCGTGTTTTGGTTTTTGGCAGTTTTTCGCTCTACCAGTTTGTTAGTGGTGAGTGAGGATTTGCTCTTTTAGGGGCAGTTATTATTATTTTTTTTTATGTTGCCCACGTGACAGGGCCACAGAGAGAGAGAGAGAGAGAGAGTAATGTTTGCTGGGCACATGCCAGCTGTGAGGTTTGGGGTCTGCAACTGGAGAGCCAGCAAAGCCGTACAAGAATGTAGAGCCTTCTCATTTGTAGTTAAAGATAGAGACAGCACGGGCCCTATCCTCGCTGACAGTTTCTAATTTCAGATATCTTCGGCCAGGCCCCTCCGTTCGGGCGCCCTTTGTCCTAACGCTTCCTTGTTAGAATCGCAGTTGTGGACACTCCAGAAGCAGAAGCAGATAACTCAAGGGGAAAAGGGTCTCACAATGGTGCAACACCAAAGGTATTGTGGATCATGCGCACATTTTCGGTCGGGTCTGCTGGTTTCATATCTGCAATAGATTCTATCGTTCGTAGTTATTTCCAAGGCTGAGAACGAGCCGCAGAAGGTCACATAAAGCTGGCGCTCGGGAGGTGATGCGGCGTAGGATATCGATGTTAATCTCTGTAATATCATATATTTGTTGACTTTTTCCTTTCATTCACTCTGCAAGTGATGAATGGGCTCGCACGTGTATGTATTACTTATCAAGATGACACTGGGCTACCGGCAGCGGGAGTGGGCCTCACGTCTAAAGTTGCTATTTACTGTTGCGGGTGCATTTATCATCACCTCGACCCCGAGTTTATTATTTGTGGTATTACAGGCTTGACGTTGGCTCCATCACACTACAGTATAAATCCCGAAGTTTCTTTGACGTGTCGATGTTCTCGGCAGGGTGTCGTGCCATTAATGTTTACATTATGCCCCGTTTTCTGCGGCTCTGAATGCTGCGGCGTGAGGTGCTTATCTGAAATGCTGCACTTGATTCCGCAATTCCGGGTTAAGTTATTAGCCTTATCATTTCCCTGTGGAACCCGGCTCTCAAAAATTCATTGAGCCGCTGAATGCTTTTTACTGACTGAAAGCCAGAGGATGGATGGCAAAAAGCAGGGGGGGTGGCGGGGGCGGGGGGGTTCAAGAAGTATGCTGTTGTTCGCTTTTTAACACCAGGCCAATTCTAATTTCTGCACCGCGGGTCTCTGCAGCACAATATTTAGGTCGAGCAATTACTGTCAAAGTCATTTCAAATAACATGCCCGAATGAATTCCTTGCAGAAGAAGTATTGTCGAGCCACTCGCCCAAGAAGCGCCACTATCGTCCCGCGGAGCGTTATCACACATTTAGATGTTTAGTAGCGCACCCAACTTTCCTTCTATAAACTTTGCCTGTCTGCATTGGGAGGTGTTTTGTGTGTGTGTGTGTGTGTGTGTGTGTGTGTGTGTGTGTGTGTATGGGTGGGGGGGGGCTCTGTTTTTACAAACGGAGTGGCTGGGATCTTTGCTGCCATGGCAACAAACCACATGACTAGGTGTATTAGATTGCCTCGGACATTGTGCAGCGAGGCATGGTGTGAGCATTCTCTCTGCTGCTTTGCCCCTTTGAAAGTCTTGTCCTTTGCTTTCTGAAACCCCCCCCCCCTCCCTCCCCCCCCCCCCCCAGGGCCGAATTAACCTGCTCTGTGGACCAAATGGACCACATGGCCCAACGTGTCCCCATCGGGCACAATGAGCTGTGGTGCCCCTCTGTCTTTCCGACTTAATGCGTGCGGTATCAGTCAGTCAGGTGATTTTACCTCCTCCCTCAAGTGGTGATTTGTGCAGCGGCTCGACCTGGAAGTTCCGATTAACACGCCCTCAATCAAACCCGCTCGTCGTGTTGAGGTTAACGAACGCGCCGCTGTTTATGTCTTCCGCATGGGTCATCAACTGGCGACGATGCGTGAGAGAGTTTTTACACGGGGCGTGCGGCTCCAGCCATTTCGCCGGATAGCGTGTACGTGGCCCACGTATGCCCATTGAAGACCCTTTGTGCACGATAGTTGAAATGAAACGATTTATGCTTTTCTTAAGCGTGGTTGTAATCATTATTTGACTTGATAAAACCGTAGTCAAAACGTAACGTTTGTAGGAAATGGACTTACATTTACTACACTATGTTGACCATGTTATCAAAGAACTGAAAGCTGTAGTATTCACAGTGCTGTTTTGCTTCGTGGTTCATTTATACAAAACAAAGCAGGAATTCATTTGAAGTGTATAATCAGTGACTGAATAATGCATTATTTGAAGCTGTTACTGTAAAAAAAAAAAAAAAAAAAAAAAAGAAAACTGGGCTTCACCAGCGCTGACGTGACTTTCTCTCGTCCCCCACCAGAGTGATTGAAGACTGCGGGTGTGAAGGTGACAACATGGCAGATAGACGGCAACTGTTTGTCGAGATGAGTAAGTTTGCGGGCCACGGCTCGCTGCGATCTATGCTGCGCTGTTTTACACACTGACCGTAAAAAGGGCAAATTCCTGGCATTGCACGCATCCTCTCATTATCCTGGAGACAAGTGTGCACATTTTCAAATGGAGCTCATGAATGATTGTCATTTTTTCATAATGGCAGAGGAATTGCTTAATTGGACACATTTTGCCGCACGTTTGTGACACAGCAAAGATGTTGTCTGTCAGACCAATTTGACATTTCCATCATTATTTAATGACTAATTCCTCCCCAGGGGCCCAGGATTTGGACTCCATACGATTATCGACGTACAGAACTGCCTGCAAGCTCCGATTTGTGCAGAAGAAATGCAATTGTGAGTGTGACGCTCGTTCCATGCGACGACGACACTGGGCTCATTTTTCGCCCGGCGAAAGTTTTGTACTAATCTGTACTCTTTGCTCTACAGTGCATCTGGTGGATATTTGGAACGTCATCGAGGCTTTTCGAGAGAACGGGCTCAACGCGGCGGAACTCAGCGCCGAGCTCTCCGTGGCTCGTCTGGAGATGGTACTGTCCACGATTTTTTACCAGTTGAACAAACGCATGCCCACCACCCACCAGATCCACGTGGATCAGTCCATCAGTCTGCTGCTCAACTTCCTGCTGGCTGCCTATGACCCGTGAGTAACCCATCACATGACAGTCTGCGGCTGGTTGTGTTCTTTTACCGTGAGCTAGTGTTGTGTGTAAAAGAACCCCCTGAGCGTCTGGTAGAGTTCAGTGAAAGAACAGAGACTATTTACTTTAAAATGAATGAATTAATATTACTGTCACAGTTCAACTTTTTTTTCAAAACGATGAAAACTCTCATTCAGGTTGGCCTTTGAAGTTTTTTTTTTTTTTTTTTTACAAAAGCAGTTGAACTATAAATAGGCCATAACAGTGTCCTTTAAAAGAACCTATGACCTTTGTGTAAAATGTATGTCCTCCTTATAGGGACGGCCATGGCAAGATGTCTGTCTTTGTTGTGAAGATGGTCCTAGCAACCGTCTGTGGTGGGAAAATTCCGGACAAATTAAGATGTAGGCAACACAACAATTTCCTTATTTTGCTTTTAATTGTGAAGAATGAAATTAAAATCTGCCGTTTTACCTGCAATAAATCAGCTAAATGTCTAAGTGTCTGTAAAGTTCACACAGTTTCTAGTCTAAGTAATGTGCAGCTTTAGAATTTAAAGCACACACTTATTTTTGCTTTATTTCCTAAATATGCTTCTGCCAAACCTCCTGCTCGTTAAAGTAGTGGAAGTGCTGATGTATTACATCATCTGCAAAATCTTTTGGGTGCCGAAACAAGACTTCATGAATGGGGGGGGAAAAAAAAGGAGGACTGTGTTGTGGCTGTATTACAGCAACTGATTTGAATAACTGCTTTGCTTTGATTTGTTTTCGCAAATAAGTGGGATGATTGCATTGTGCAACGCTATCATTACCCGACTGTGTTGGCAATTAGTTTGATTCATTTGTTTAACGTCTCCCCGCGCTGTTCCCAGATATTTTTTCTCAGCTATCGGATCCCGCCGGAATCATGGTGTACTCGCAGTTTGACCAATTTCTGAGGGAGGTTCTCAAATTACCGATGGCGGTTTTTGAGGGGCCTTCTTTCGGTTACACAGAACAAGCTGCGAGGAGCTGCTTTGCCCAGCAGGTGAGGGGCCCTTTTGACCACACTGGGTAGTATTCAGCGAACCTGTGAATGTTTCCGCCGTGCCGTTGTGGCTGAATCCCGCTCTCCCCTGTGCTGAACCTCGACAGAAAAAGGTCTCCCTCAACACATTCCTGGATACGTTGATGTCAGACCCGCCCCCTCAGTGTTTGGTGTGGCTGCCGCTCATGCATCGGCTCGCCAACGTGGAGAACGGTAAGACGCCACGCGGAATATTTATCAATGGGCACAGCCAACAGGGCCGGCAGGCTGTAAAGTTCGGCTTTGCGTCATAATCTTGAGTCAACACACGCACGCACACGCGCGACAGTCGAGCAGAAAAAACACCGCAAAACACATACCCTGGGAAGACTACGCAAAGGGACCTTACACCCTGTGTATGAGTGTGTGTTTGTGCGTCCTTTTGGATCGACTCATCGTCACAGGCCACCTCCGAGTGAGCGGGGGGGATCGCACCGGGACCTGCTCACGCACATTCGCTAAATCATCAAAACTGGCCCAATATCCCAGCGCGTCCGTCCTTAAATTGGAATGAACCCTCTGCATGGCCAGAAATGTGCAAAATATCCGGGTTTGTCGCCGCCTCTGTTTAAGGGCGCGTGACGCATCCGTGGGCGTGTATGCTTGTGCGTCTGACCCCTCCTCTCCTCCCTGCAGTCTTTCACCCGGTCGAGTGCTCCTACTGCCATACTGAGAGTATGATGGGCTTCCGCTACCGCTGCCAGCAATGTCATAATTACCAGCTCTGTCAGGACTGCTTCTGGAGGGGGCATGCCAGTGGTTCCCATAGCAACCAGCACCAAATGAAGGAGTATACGTCATGGGTAAGGTGGTGGTGGGGGGGTGGGAGGGGAGGGCGGGCCTTGGGAGGTGTGTCCGCACTGGGCCAGTCATTGCGGGGTTTTTTTTTTTTTTTTTCGCTTGGCGTCACCGCTGCCCCGCAGAGGCGGCGAGTGTTCGGTGCAGGTGACAGCGGCGCTGTCGTGGTGCCGCGCGTCCGGGAGAAAAGAAGCATGGCCGCGTTCTCAGCATCTGGTGTCTCCCTTCTGCGTTTTTTTTCTCATTTCTTTTCTTCTTCCCCAGAAATCCCCCGCTAAGAAGTTATCCCGGGCCCTCAGCAAGTCACTGAGCTGCGCAGCCAGCAGAGAGCCTCTTCACTCCATGTTCCTGGAAACGCCAGAGAAGCCTCTCAACTTAGCTCACATTGTGTAAGTTGATCGTCCCCTCTTTTTCCCTGCCTTCACAACGCGGAAACAGGGGCACACCGGCCTCTGCGGCCAGAGAGGCGGGTGGCACGCTCAGGGGCCCCGGGATTTCCTATTTTAGATGTTGGAATGCACGATGTCAACCATCAGCAGATAGTTGTCCTTGATAAATATGAAGACATTAGACATTACACCAACGACTTGTAGCGCACGGACGCCAAATTGGATATTGACACCTAAAGCCATGTCTGTTGTTAGTAGCCGCAATACTAGCTTAAGCGCTTGTTTGCGCCAACTTAAAGATATTTCTGACCTTTGATCTGAAATTTGAAGAGATTCTATGAACGCAAGGGTTAGGCTGGCTATTTTTTCTACAAATGGATTTGCATTTTTAGAATGACTGCAACTTTTAACATCCATTGTAGTAAATCAATGATTTCCATTCCTCTCCTTGTCCTTTACCTTCCTCAAAATAAAGAGACACGTGGTGAGTTTGTTTTGATTCTTTTGACCCTTTGTTTTTTTTGTCCGTTTTTCCAATTGACGTTCTTTGTACCCGCTGTGCTCAGTATTGCACCGTCCTTCCTCGTGCCCCGTCAGTGTCCCATCAGTGGTTTCCCGCCGCGTTTGCCCTTTCCTTCATTTAATGCATGTTTCCATTGCTGACCGCGCCCTGTACAACTCTATCTATCCTACGTTGGGGCCACGTTGCGATGCGTGTATCGAAAGCAACCTCGTCCGAGTGAGCCAGCGGAAACGGGAGCAGCGGCATTTTCTGTCCTCGTGTCAACAATAACGTTTGTGTTTCCTCCCCAGGCCGCCAAGACCGGTGAACTTCACCAATGACCACTCGCTCTCCCACTCCATGCCTACGTCAGGGAACCCTTACTCCACCAAAAAGTGAGTACACGGCGGCAGGAGCAATGGCTGTCCTGGAGTTTTTACAACGGAGCCTTTCGGTGTGCCGTGCTCCCTAAAGGCTCCGTGTCCCGTAACCTCTGCGACCCAGGCGGTATTTCCTTCCTTAGTGTGTGTGTCTGTGCGTGTGCGTGCACATTTGTGTGCCGTTTTTTTTTGTTTTTGTTGTTATCTTGGTGCTGAATATAAATGGCTTGCCTTACAGCAAGAATAATGATGTTGGGCAAAGAAAGCCCTTGACCGGGGCAGCTCCACATCTGTTCCGAGGGAGAGGGTGAGTGACACAGGTGTGCACACGGGAATGAAACGCATGTGTGAACTAACGCAGATAATAATCAACGGGCACCGGGTGCTTATCGCCTTATGGAAATGATTAGCGATCTGGTTTTCACATTGTTGTACCCGAGGGGCTCTTTCAAAGACGCCAGACGAAGTATGCGAATGCATCATAGAAAGATCGCTCGCCATTGGTTTAGAGCGTCTCTTACAATCTTTTCAATCAAATCATATTTTGTGTGTGTGTGTGTGCGTGCGTGCGTGCGTGCGTGCGTGCGTGCGTGCGCGCGTGCGTGCGTGCATGCGTGCGTGTGTGCGTGTGTGTGTGTGTGTGTGATGAAATGGGATTCCCATTTTTCAGTTGCCGCTGTATTTTTGGCAGGTTCCTGATTTTTCCGGCAACTAAAAAAAAAAAAAAGTTGAGCTGCTCTGCACCTGGATTCGATGAAAAAAAGTTGTTGCCCGAGGGGAACACTACTCCCCTTTTATAACTTATATAAAAACATGCAGATTAAGAGGAGTGGTGAGTGATTGGTGTTCGAGAGGTTATCCTTGATGTGCATGTGAGAGCACCTGACACCGCGGTTGCTGTATGCACGGGCTGAGAAACGACATAAAAGCACAGGGCTTTCCGGCGATGCTCCCTTTGGAGGGTGACTGGCCAGATTTTTACCCAGCAGGAACTGGAGAGATAAAGTCGATATTAAAATAATACATGTGGAAATAAAAATGTAGTAAGGCAAAGTTACCAACCAGCCAGTGAACATGGTGAAACATTTTGTGGGCTGAAGAGCCAGATCAGCTGTTGGTGGTGACGTAAAAGAAATGCGAGGAATGCTTCGTCTGCCTGATGCATGAATGGGCAGCCATTTGCAAAAAAAAAAAAACTTTCTCGCCGTTAGATCTTTGCGGTAATAATATGTCAACATTTTGTTTGCGGCTTGCTCTGCTCCCAGCCAGACCAATAATATTTGAACACATAGCTGTATGCAGCGGCGAGGCCGTTACCTGAGATTACACTGAGCCTTGCGGAATGGATTGTCTTCCTTCATTCTCATATTGCCGTGGCTAATTCCGCCGTGGCGCTCCGTGGTGGTCGCCACGTGGCGGCGGGCTGTGATGCGGGTGGGAGACGGAGGAGAGCCTCCTTGTGGCTGCCGCTGCATCCATAATGGGACTGTGCATGCTCCATGGCTGAATATTTGGCTCGAGTAAGAATTCAAATTTTCAATAGATTGAATGATCGATGATTGAGAGTGATTGATGCCTGCAGAACGCGAGGCGGGCGTGTCGCTGTTAAGAGTTCAGGGGCATGTCCTCAATCGTGCTCCTGCTCTTCATCAGCGCCGTCTCTCCTGAACATAATACGGCCTTGTTCCTCTCTGGTCGCCCGTGACGGGCTGCTTCTCGGCCCCCTCTCCTCCTCTCCTCTTTTGTGGCTTTCTCTCTCTCTCTCTCTCTCTCTCTCTCTCGTCCCCCTTTACCTCTGTTGTTGTCACCTGTGTAACGTTTTGTCTTGTGTCCTGTGAAACCCCTGCACTCTTCCAGGTTGAACTACAGCCTCGATGTTGCCGATAGACTTGCTGACGAACATGTTCTGATTGGCCTCTATGTGAATCTACTCCAAAACAACCCCAACACATGGTTAGTTGGTGGGCCGCGGCGTTTGCCAAACACCAGTGGAAACTATGTGCTCTGCTCCAACGCAGTGGCCCCGCCCCCCTCCCCGATCTAACGTCACTGTGATTGTGTTACGGTGCTAACGCTGCATGCTGTCTGACAGTTTGGCAGAATGGTTACAATGACCTTTGACACTTCCGTCAACACATCATTGCCATTCAGCAGTAATCAATATTTGTTGGGTGACTGATTTGTATCGAAAGGATCCAAAGAGAACAGTATAGGTCAAATATGCCTCCATATATATATATTGTTTTTACTTTTCATAAAACACGGCGAAGTGCACGTGACCTGTCTTTGGATGTCACATCTGTCATCGTTATGGAAGGGTGGTTGCCTTTGTCTCTTATTTGTCACATTGTGTTGTATTATTCCCAATACCCAAGACATATTTGTTAGTTAATTAGCATCAAGTCATTTAAAAACTTGAAGCTGATGTTTCCTCGGATTTGACTGCCTCCTTACAAACTAATCTCCAAAATGTGTCTGGTACATTGCTCTGTTAAATGCTGCATATTAATGGGAATACAGCAAATCATCCCCCTTTGATGCTTACTGATGCTTATAAGGAACAGGAAAATAGTGTCGCCTGTGTTTTCTGTGTGTGTGTGTGTGTGTGTGTGCGCGCGTGATACTACACTTGTGTGTATCGGTGGCGTTTAAGTGCCATCTATCGTCTTTGGCTACCTGTGTTATAGATGAAGCTCTCTGGGGCCTCTGCTGTCAGGAGTGAAACGTCTGAAGCTTGTCTGATGAATCAGACCCTTGAACAAAGCAAACTTTTTGGATTCCTTTTCATGCATATTTTGATCTCACTGTCGCTGTGTTATTATTAACCGTGTCATGTTGTGACTCCCATCTCTATTTTCCCCTTGATCAGTTTGCTAGAGAGCAGTAACCATCAAGATGAAGAGCACAGTCTCATCGCCCGCTATGCTGCTAGACTGGCTGCTGATGCTGCGGTGAGATAAATACATGAATGAATATATATACAGTATATATATATACTTTTTGTGCCCCCGTGAGACGTGAAACGAAATAGTGGATCACGTCACGCGGAGGTAGGGCCACGGTTGACTCTTTGGTTTCACCAACAGGCTCAGCAGCAGCGGGTCCCCACGGACCTCCCCTGCCCTCTGGACGCCAACAAACAGCAGCGGCAGCTCATCGCTGAGCTGGAGAGCAAAAACAGGTGGGACTGCTCACTCCTGCACTCCTCTTTCAATATTCCTTAATTAGCACGGAGTAACGTCATCATATTTCCTATCAACTGGCCTGAGAGTGAGAGTGAAACCCGAGGAGAGGAAAAGCTTCAGTTATAATCTAAAGTACTTTTATAATAACAATGGATCATTGGCCGTGTATGAGGCGCTGCGTGAAACAATAACCCACAGAGAGCGTTCGCCCCACCCTCCTTTCGCTTTAGAACTGTGGTAGCGTGTGCGCCCTCCACACAGAGGACATTTTGACATGTCACAGTGAGGGGGGGGGAAAAAAAGCACTGGTGTATGTAACAAAATCAGTGAGGTCTGAATTTCATTTGGCCCCTTCAGTTTCAATGTCCCGGTGTCGTTTATGTTGTTTCATTGTCACGACTCACTGCGACAACGCATCCGTGGTGAATGATATTGCTGTTTTTGCTCCTGTGACGAGTCAAAAATGCCTTTTTGAAAAATGCCCGTGGCAGAAGTTTCCAGAGGCAGCAGCCAAAAGGACAAAAAGACAAAAGTTCACGACTAGGGGGAGAACATGCAGATATTTTCCCTTGGGGGTATTAAAATAGAGCCAAAACGTTCATGCTGGACCATGGTAACGTTACACTTACCAGGTGGAAGCAGTGCTGCTTCATTTGCCAAATACATTTAATCACTCCAGCAGCAAGTTAGATTAGGATTTCGGTTATGGATGGCGTTAAGGATAATCCGGGAAGCTGTTCTAAAAGAAAGCATGTCAAATATGTTAACTTGGTTTTTGCGTTTGCATACGTCGGTGCCCGGCAGAGAAATCCTACAGGAAATCCAGCGGCTGCGCCTCCAGCACGAGGAGGCCTCGCAGCCCCCTCCGGACAGGGGTCAGCAGAACCCCACGCTGCTGGCCGAGCTTCGTCTTCTCAGGTCAGCTCTCTCGCCGCGACCCCTCCCACTGACACTTGCAAATCCGAGACCGCAGTAGAGTCTGCGCCCGAAGCAATTCGACAACATGGGTTGGGAACCTCAGGCGCTCGTGATATCTATCTTTTCTTTTTTTTTCTTCTTCTTCTTCCTCCCATTGACAGGACATTATAACGTCATCAAACCACAACTTGCTTTTATTCTTTATTTTTTCCAATCAGGCAACGCAAAGACGAGCTCGAACAAAGAATGTCCGCTCTGCAGGAGAGTCGCAGGGAACTCATGGTGCAGCTGGAGCAGCTAATGATGCTTCTCAAGG
Organism: Colistium nudipinnis; assembly: GCA_016785305.1. NCBI lineage: Eukaryota > Metazoa > Chordata > Actinopteri > Pleuronectiformes > Rhombosoleidae > Colistium > Colistium nudipinnis. Next base: position 547,098 of record JAFBJU010000709.1, on the reverse strand, counting down.
TACCAGAGACGCGTCTTTCAATCTCGCTCACCGATATTGTTGCCTTGGCGATGGCCTCAAGGACGACACACTCTGGGCCCGGTGGGGAACGCTCAACGCGTGGCGTTTTTTCTCTTCTTGGCCCTCATCAATTAAGCTGAACTTTAAGTGTGCATGTTTTCCTTGCGCTGCTCTGCGGCTCGTACGTTCCGTCGCTCGTATCGATGCAGGTGGTACGCAATATGGCCAGATGATGAATGAACCTTGTATTACAATTCCTCCCAGCTGTGGGCTGATCACTCCAGCTAATGTAAAGCAAACACAGCATTTTACAGATGAGGGAGCGGGAGAAATTAACCAACACGTCCGTTAGAGTGCCTTCGTCCTTGACGGCCAGGCTCTGTTAAAGGCCCGCTCACTCTTTTCTTACCTTTTAAAAAAAAAAAAAAAAAAAAAGAAACGCGAAGCTCGCAAATTCAAGTTGACAGTGTCGTCCGTCGAAAAAAAGGAATAAGCATTCTTGAGTATGATTTGGTTTTAGTTCAACCATATCTTCATTAGATTTGATCATGATCATCGCATCATTTAGTAAAAAAAAACAACGAGGCCTGTCCATCAATTTAGGGTGACACTTGTCTGTGGCGAACTGGGCTGAATACGGACTGCATCTCTATCTCGAGAAATACTCGATGCAGGGGTTGTTGTTTCACGAGTCGCTAAATGTTTCTTTTTTTCAGCTGGAGGAGGAACGGAAACAAGCCGTAAGTGAGAAACCAAAACGGGTCTAAAACTCGGAGGCATGTTTGAAAAAAATACTCTGCCGTTGTCGGTCGAACCTCTCATCTAAAAAACTTAAAGCTTTAGGGGTAAATGTTCTAGAATTTCCTTACACTGTGTGTTTGCTAAGGAAAAAGGAGTTGGCAGTTTGGTTTGTGGCCATAATTGGACTAGTTTAGGGCGAAAAGCATGTTAAGGATTTGAATAATGCCATGTTATCGCCGCGTAATGACCCTGCATACTTTACGTTTCTAAAACGTGTTTTATGCTTGCCTGTTTGATTGTGGTGTGCTTTTGGAGCCTCTCGGTATACTTTCGGAACTATTCCACTAACCATTTTTGTTTTTTTTTTGGGGGGGGGTGGTTACATGGAGTTTCTTTGCTGTGCTTTAAGCCCTGGCAATGAAAAAAAAACATTTCTCTCGTCTTCGGACTATGTTGCATTATTCTGACTGTATTTCTGTTATGGCATGATTTTCAACCACAAACACTAATAATAACTTTCCAACTACCGGAGGATGGAAAATAAAAGGAATATAAAAAGGCATAACGCTGAAAACAATGTGTTACAGACTCAGGGTCCCGGCTCTCCACGCTCCTCCCCCAGCCACACCATCAGCCGGCAGATCCCCACACCCATCCACTCGGACTCCGCCGGCACGACCCCCACTCACACGCCTCAGGACTCGCTCATGGGCGTGGGTGGGGATGTCCAGGAGGCCTTCGCTCAGGGTAACAGGCTCAAACACATAACCATTTGGCTATGTGTGGTTGCTTAAGTCCGGTTGGGACAGCTGCGCGTAATCATATCACAAAAAAAGTACCCCTCCCTTTGTCTGTCTTTAAGGTCCGAGGAGAAATCTGAGGAACGACCTGCTCATCGCTGCTGACTCCATCACGAACACAATGTCGTCACTGGTCAAAGAGCTCAATTCAGGTCAAAATGATTCCAAAAGCCCTCACGCTTGTCCTCCTAAACTTTTATCCAATGGCTGATTTTTAGGGTTGTTTTTTTTTTTTCCCCCACAGAGGGTGGAAGTGAGACTGAGAGCACCGTGGATTCAGATTTGGGACACGGCGACCTGTTGGCCACACCCTCCTTAGATCCCTTCCTCACCTACAAAGCAAGGTTCGTGTCGGATCCATACCATTGAATATGTCATCAATGAAGAATACAAATAGCTTCCACACCCACCAGGCTTCAGACTGGCTTCACACTGCCTGTTATCTCCTGTAGCAGTAGCAGCGCCAGGGCGGAGAGCTTTGAGAACGCTCTGGAGCAGCAGCTGGAGGACGAGCTGAAGTTTGAGGAGATCATAAATCACAGGCAGGAGCCAGACAAAGCTTGCATGGTGAGCACGGAAGTCGAAGAAAAAATGAAAGCTGCATTATTGTTTGAAACTATTTGATTCCTGCCCCGCAGTTTTAATTCTCATCTGCTGTGTGTGCTGTGGTACAGGTGACTCTGCAGCAGTGACTGCGTTAGTCCATGCTACTGGTAGGTTTCTGAAGCGCGGTCTGTTTTCAAGGCAATGTTTTTAACACATACAACGCACATTATTGTCATATGTCAAACTAGGGCAGCTACTATCCATTATTTCCATTATTTATTAATCTGCTGATATTCAATACTGCAAAGTAAAGCAAAAAATTAATAAAATGGTGAGGAATTCGCGTAAGACTATTTTTGTTTTACTTCAAATAAAAAAAAAAAAAAAGCAAAAAGCAATTATTTGGAATGTTTTTGCTTAAAACGATTATTCAGGTAGGAGAATAGTTACCAATTAGTTTTCTGTCAACTGACTGCATAATCGTTCCAGATGAAAGCTTATTTTATGATTACCAAATTTTTGCACATTCCAAAAAAAAAAAACTCTGCAGTAATGTGGGACACAGAATCTCCCTTCAAAATGCAATATGTACATACCGTCCCTTGATCATTTATCAATGCATTTATGCAAGCAAGAGTCTTCATTTAATCGACAGGCTTTTTCTTCGCTTGAAATATGTTTACAGCCATATGAATCTCCTGGTTACATAACATTTAGTAAATCACATTTACATCGAACTTGAAAAATCTGGATATTGAACTGCCTGTGTGCATTCTGAGGGTCTCCAGGTTTCTGACAACAGTCGGTATCAGACTTACTCTCTGGTGGACAAAGTCTGCAGTTTATTTTTGAAATGCGTCATGAGTTAAATGTGTTTTTTGGTGCACCAGTTTCCAGGTTTTGCAGCAATTTTGTGATTAGTCTCTGAAACATTGATATGACGTGTACATGAGCAGAGACATCATGAATTATAAACACATTTGTCTTTCACTGTAAGGGATGAAAGCTGAGCATGTATTTAATGTCATGCTGTTTTCTTAACAGGTCAGCAATATGAAAAGCAACAATAGTAGAAGACACTGGACGGAAAAAAACTGGGCCGATGTTTCCGACCACTGAAGAAATGAAGAAATGAAGTTGACAAAATAGCTTGATCCAACCACAGAATACATTTATGTAAAGATATATATTTTTAACCAACCACATATTTAAAGTAATACTGTGAGCTGATGCAAAGAGATTGAGGCTGTCTATGATACCACTGGTGCCATAAAAACCACACGATTTCTGTCCTGTTTATATGAGTTGTGCAACAATGCTGTCCGCACATGGGAGGCAGAGATTATTCCTTCGAATTGGGGTGTTTTTTTTTTATATAATTTCTGGGGTCAAATGAACCCGTTATAAGTGTATGTCAATCATCTGGTTTATTATGAAAACTATATTGGATTTGAAGTTATTGACAATTTGCTATCTTTTGTGTAACTCTGGCCTGGTAACTACGAACACATGATATCATTATTACATAGATTTCTCTGTCTTTCTGTCAAGTGGCTTTTATATTGTTTTGGTTTGTTTACTTGTAGTTGTTTTTGGAGCAGGCCAACTGCGATTGATCAGATTGTTTGTTTGTTTTATTTGATACTTTGCTTCTAATAACTCACACTGCCTTAGTGGATTGGATGAAATCTCAAAGGAGTTCATTGAAACTCTCAACGCAGCATGTAGCTAACAATTCGATCAGCAGCAATGTTGAGCAATGATGTGCGCCTGGAAAGAGGAGGTTAAATGATTTAATCTGATGCTAGGAAGGGATTTGGTCCAAATATATGTACACTGTCGACATATAAATGATCAATTACACATAAGTTGTAGATGGTTTGAAAGTGTCATGAACACTACAGTAACTCAGAAGAGTTCCAAATAGCTCCCATTCAAAGGTTTACATTGGTAATTGGCATTGAACAAAATTGTGTTTACTATCAATGGTTTATAAATTAAGGTTCAATCAAAGATCAATCGCCATCGCTTCATTTGATGGTGTCAGTGCTCACCCCGGAAATCCGGTGCATGACTTGCACACCAAAATACACACTCTGGATGTATTTTCTGAGTGTGCGTGAAACTTTACTCAGTTACTTTGAGAAAAGTGGCAAGCCAATCTAAAATCATAAATGTGTGAAATATATCTAGTTTGATTTTTGAGCAAGTTCATAGCAGTGATTTTGCATGGTGGTGATGCATAATAAAGTGTTGACACAATATCACAATTTTTGCCTATGAACTCCTTTTCTCTTTCTTTTTCCATTCCAGAACGGCACACTTCAATTGGCTTGGTTTGGCAGTGCACATTTATTATCTGTCATAAATGCACTGTTGGCTGCCCTCAACCTATTGTCTATAATTCATCACACAGACCCACCATCTGAGGTAACATAAAAGCAGCCATCCAGCTCTGAATCTCACATTCATGTGGATAATAGGAGGGGGGATGTTGCTCTCAGGCTCAGGCATTATTATCAGCATATGAATGAACTAAATAAAAGGTCTCATTATTACTAATATCAGTTCTAAAAACAAATACAAAGACCTGCCCGTTCAAAAAAAATGCATTTATTAAATGCACTTATAGCATCCATCACTAGATCTGTACACAGTTGCCAGAAACGGGATCCAGTATATGGAATCTTACCACAATATGTTCTTTATCTGGTCTTCGTTGCGCCTACTCTCTCTGCACACTTAACGAGCTGCTTTAACCATGACGAATCTTAGACCAAGCTTCATCTAGTCTTTTATCAAGTGCATGACTGCACCCTGGTGTTAAAAGAGGAGGAATACAGTTGTGTGTTCAGCTGGTCATTAGGAGTCTCCCAACATTAAAACATGTTGCATCAAACAACACAGAGGAGCAGCACATTAACATTACAACTCACATGAACGCAGTGTTTGCTAAGAGTGCTATTTACCATGAGTATTTTTTATTTTTGGTTTATTTTATTATATTTTTAATTGATTCATACATGGGGGTCAGTTGAGTTTAGATTAGATGAAACATGTATTGATCCCCGTACTGGGAAATCCATGTGTCAAAGCAGCAACATTACAGGGTGAAATGGAAAGAAATGCAAGATGTGCAAGAATAGAAAAACAACAAAATAGCAACACAAACAAGTAACGGCAGCACTCGATTTCGAGAAACATTAATAAACCTATATATATATGCAACTGCAGTTTTGTGAGAATATAAGATAAGTATAAATTAAATTGTCCAAAGTGCAAATGCAAAACAGTCAGAAGTGGAGTATTGCAGGTCCGTATTCCATAGAAGTGTTCATGTGTGGGTGCGGAAGTGTTTGTTAAGTAGCCTGATGGCTACTGGAACAAATGACTGTCCGAGGCGTTTTGTTGTGTGCCGAGGAGGGATGAGTCTCTTCAAGGCCTACTACAACAATGAAATGCTGTCTACAAGTTAAAGTCTCGTAAAGAAATAAACAGGCACCGTTTGGAATTAGGTATAACAAATAGTAATGCACTGCAACATAATTAAGACTGCATCTTGGGTACTTCATCGTTTACAGTGTAAAATAATATTTGTGTGAATATATGTGCATATATATATTTTTGTATACAACTGCATGATATTACTTTAGTACAGTGTGCTAAATGTAATATTATTATGATAACAACGTTATGATGGAAGAGTTGTGAAAATAATTTCGCGTGTTCCAGGAAGAAAAGTGAAATGACACCGAGCAAGAAGGCGGGCTCAGCGATCAACGCACCAGGGCGTGATTGGCCAACTCCGCGGCAGCTGTCCGGAGTCGCCCAATCAGTTGCCACTACGATGACTCCCCGTCCAATCAGGTGACAGCTGTGGGCTCGTCGCGTGGCGAGCGATGGGCGTTTTGAGGGTGGGGTGACTCAGCCGGAAAACAGCTTCTTTTAATTTTTTTGAACGGCTTGAAACCTGCGGAACGCAGCTAACGGGTGAGTCCCGATGTTTCTGCTTATGTGTGTCACTCTGTGTGTGTTTTTTTTGTGGGTGTGATTTGGAGGCTACGACGCGGTGTGTGCACGCGCACACGGGCTGTGTGTGGACGTGTGTGTCACCGGTTGGCGGACGGTGCTGGTACCGGGGGTCAGGGCATATGTCTGCTGTCGCGTCTCGGGGGAAACTAGCTTAGTGCGAGCGTTAGCTTGGACAAAATGTTCCACCGTCAGTGTGATTAAAGGCTGGTTGGATTAAACACCGTTCCACGTGTTTTTACATTGATTGCTCCTCACTCGGTGTCATATTTTGTCAGATGAAGTTGAGCTAGCATCATTCATTGCAGTTAGCTGCTGCCTCGTTTTAGATCTTTTTTGTCTCCTGTCCTCACACCTACTCCACTTGAGTGGGGGGTGACACAGGTGCTACACATAGCTTTTTTGTTGTTCTTTTTCAAATATCACGTGTAACCTTTTGTGTCAGGTCGTGTTTCTAATGAAGTGTGTGATTGGTCCTGACCGTCCCATAAGGAGATTATTTGAACATTGGGCTTCCACTCAAAGTGTTTCTGCACAGCCTTGATTGTAAAACATTTATTTCTGTCATGAATAGAATTGCACTAGTAATAACGCATAGGATTATTATACATTGTCCAACCTTAAACCAAAAGTAACAACATTTAACATGGTTCATTTTCAAAGCTGAGGGCTGGGTGTGCCGGGTGGAGCTCCTGTCCTTCACCCACCATTCTGATTGTCTAGTTTTTGAGAACCATTGGTGGGATGTGAATAGAGAAAAAGCCTTTCCCTTTTTTTTTACCATTCGCAAACTGTGAAATATCACAGAAATTTGCTGTACATTACCAACAGATTAACCGATCATTTCATCATTGACAATAACCAACATTAAAGGAGAGGCAAGACAAAGCGGTTCTTGATTTCTCTTTCATTCACCTGCGCGATTGTTGAATGTTCAGCTTTTACCATAACTGGCACACAATTGTAATGGTGAGAAGTGCACAAACCTCAAAGTAGTAAAGTGTGCGCTCATTTGAGAACATTCAAAATCACCCTTAAAGATTTAAAACTGCTGGAGCATCATGCTGAGTTATCGAATTAAGGGATAAACACCAGAGGTACAACAAACAGGGAGAGAAGTCCTAGTGTCCAGTGCTTCAGTCACGACACACACTAACATCACGACAGACGGATGCTTCAAATCAGTCTTTTCTCTCTCTCTCTCTCTCTCTCTCTCTCTCTCTCTCTCTCTCTCTCTCTCTCTCTCTCTCTCTCTCTCTCTCTCCCTCTCCCTCTCCCTCTCTCTCATTGTGGGTTAATATTCACATACCTAAATCCTTGTCTTCACAATCTGAATGTTTCTATTTTTAAACGGTCCATACATGCTGCACATCTCCTTAAGGTCCTTCAGATTGGGAAGTGGCAGGTTCACGGTACATCAGTCACAACCTGGCTTTAGCTTTTCCATCCGACGTGGCATTTAGCTGCCTCTGGAGTTTGACCATGTCATACATCTGTTGCTGGCAGTTGTGTAATTGCGATGAGACCAATATGCTGCAGTCACTTTCAGGCAGTTAGGGCCTTTATATTTACTGTTGTAGTAATGCGTGCATGCTTTTGGTTCTTAGTGGTTCCTAGCGTTAGGCCATTTAATGAGATAAGTACTTGGTTGTGCCTTGTGTTTGGGTCTGAAGGAATGTGTGTAACGACTAAGGAGTTGAGGGGGCTGAATTATTTCCCTCTGGATTTGCAACAAGAGAGAGATTGATATTCTGCATTTTGTCCACTGCCTTGGATTTATTTCAAATGCTTTCAAGTATTTCTAAGACTCTTCATACATTAGGTTAAATGCACATGCCAGTGTTGAGCTGAGTTACTGGGGTCACAGTCAAAGGTTTAATCTGAGGGCTTTACTGCACATCCGCTTTGCTGATGTGACTTTTACAAGCTCCAGTGAGATTGGTTGTATTAGAATAAATGAGACTGATGATGAACACAGCTGGAACTTATTAAATGTGTCTTGACATCTTTAAAACAGGTCATGACTGGAAATCCTGCATAGATCAACTGAAGTTGACTGCATCCAGTTTTTGCTGAGTGGATAAGTAATACATAATAATAATAAATAACGATAACTGCCAAAAGAAAAGGTTAAAAATAAGATGTTACATGTTGGGAAAACTGTTGTGTGTGTGTGTGGTGATAAATGTTGATAAGTTTGTTTAATTATATTTAGTTTGTTAGATTTGTCTTAATTAAGCTTTCCGAAAATGCGTTTTAAATGATTTGAAGTCTGCATGTGAAGTTGTTGGTAAAAATGTGACATCAACTTTGGCCTGATGGTGGCACTAGAATTTTAGAGTTTGAGTAAGTACACAGATTGTTGTTAAGTTGCCAGTGCTTGACATCTGTGAGCTTATTTTAAAAGCAAAAATTGACAGAAATTGAAATATTGTACTTTAATTTGACTGAATGGAAGAAAAAAAAAGTGGTGGCTCTGCAAATGGTGAATGTTGACATTGGATCATTGGTCGGTTAAAGAAGATCCCTCAAATGTAAACTGTGGTCGGGTGCCAGTCAGCTTGTAGCGAAAGAAGCCCCAAAAAATAGGTATTAATCTAATCTACTAATCATTTTTCGTCCTACTTGTTGGATTTGTGTAAACATAACATCAGAAGAAAAAACACTGCTGACACATTCAAAAAGTATCACTGGCCAAAATCCGAGTTGACCTTCGAGCTGTCAGATGCTAGATGGATCGTTGCATTGATCTCAAAATGTTTACCATATGTGTACTCCTATATCTATGTTTACATTTTAAGACATACCGCTATTTGACTGCAGGAAATCCTTCAGAAAAAGTGCCAACTGAAGTCATGACACGATAAGAAAATAAATCAAAGGCAGGATAAGAAAAAGACCATGTAAAAAATCAAGGCAGTGAAATGAAATTAAAGTTTTGTTTTTCTAAATACATAAACTCTTGACACACCACATTAGTGATGGCTGTATATACGTTACATACATTGCATAACATTTCTTTATGAGATGTAGCAGTATTGTATTAGTTGGTGTTGTGCCAGTTAAATACTGTGACCTGCTGGTTCACATTTTGCTGCTTATTTCCCTTGATTATTAAGCATGTATACATGAAACAACCAACTGCTCCCATTAGGAATGGTTGCTTAGCAGTGTACTACACACGCACCTACAAAAAGCAGCACAAAAACAACAGATGTGGCAACAAAAGCAGGAGGTAGCTTAACAACCGTAGAACAGAGCTGTTAAAATGTTTGGCCATTGATCTTTGGTCATTTTTTTCACAATTTTCCTCTGGAAAAATATCTGCAGATTCAGCTGTTCTTTTCACGATTGATTCCTCTGCTGATATATTCATGATTAATCATCTGGCCAATACAATTTAACAGAAAAAAAGCTATTTTATTTGATTATTATCATTTATATTTATATGATAATAATCTCTTACAATTCATTGTATTGTCATCAGTTATCTGTTCATATGCCAACCTCCATTTTAAACATTAATGAACATGTACCTATTGTAACCTATTATATAAAAAAATATGTCATAAACCTATAAAGAAAAAAGGGGGAAAGTCCTCAAGTTTCCCGCTTTACTATGTGTGGTATATAGTCATGTTAATATCTTTGGGTTCTAGATTTTATTCACTATTTCTATTCCCTTTATTGTACAGCCAATGATTGACATTAGAAATAATCAGCAGATCAGTAATGAAGCTAATAGTTGCTACCTCTCTTTTAACACTTTAGTGTGCTTCAAATCACCGCTTATAAATGCCAGATAGGGTGTTTCCAAACCATCTTCATCAGTGCCATGTCATCTCTCTGGAACCATCTGCATTTTTTGGTGCGTTTCCTTAAAGACACATCTGTTGGTTGCTATGATCATCTGGGCATTTTGAAGGGGTGAAACTGGGTTGTTCTGCGTTTTCCTTTTTTTTTTAATCCAATCCATCCTCGCCTATTGATTGGGTTGTTTTACTATTATTTATTGCGAGGCCACTCAACAGACAATGCTCCAGAGTCGATTTGCATGTCAAAAGAATCGATCACAGCGGTGCTTATTATTTCCATTTTTTTCTTTTTTTTAAAACACTCAATTGATCAATGGAAATGGGTGTATTGAAACAGCCCACCATAAGGAGCACGCAGCCAGCCCCGGTGGTCACGTGGTGCACAGGGTGCAGCGACGTCACCGGGGCAGAGATTTGTGGAGAATAAGCAGACGGAGGCAAAGATCCTCGGAGCTGCGGCACTTTCTTTACCATCTCGCATCGCTCCTTGTTTTTTTTTTCGGGGTTTTTTTTTATTCCCACCCCTGCCAGACAGAGAACAGAGTATCTGTTCAACATTTTAGAGACCCAAATGCCCGGTCCCACCCAAGCCCTTTCCCCAAATGGAGAGAATAACAACGACATCGTCCCGGACAACGGAACCAACATCATTCCTTACAGGAAAAATACTGTGCGGGGAGAGCGCGCCTACAGGTAAATCTTCGTAACGCCGCACTCGATTTCATTTGAGAGACACCAGCACATATTCGGTAAAGAAGACTGAAAAGAGCAGACGGTACACCGGTGCAGTCTGGCCTCCTCCTCCTCCTCGACGCTTTTGCTTCGCACTCATCCGCTGCGTGTGTGTCTCCCGGTGTCGGCTCACGTTAGCTCACAGACCGCGGCGTTAAGCTCTCGTCATGTCGTCGTAATACACTGCTGCTGCACGGTGGCACTTTGTGTCCACTGGTTTGGCGGCTGATTATTTTTTTTCTCCGTATTTTTTTTAATTCGATTTTTTTTTTTGAGGAAGAGGAGGAGGAGGAGGAGTGGGTTGAATGACAGGAGGACGCCGACAGCCGCCCCTGCTGCTGCTAGAATTGTCCTCATAGACACCCCGCCTCTCTGTATCACTGTAAGTGTGTGTTTGTGTAGTGATGATTTCATGCACACACCCCTCATTACCTGCCACATATGCCCGATTATCCCCTCCTCCCTCCCTCTGCCCGGGTTCAGGCATCAGCCCAGCCCCGTTTGGCTATCCCTGCACCGGCTAACAAAGCATGCTAGCAGCGGCGCATACATCCGCTTTGTTGACATGGGATCCTCCGGCCCAGTTTCCTTCCTCCCCTCAGAGCCTCTGCTCCTGCTCGCGACAACGGGTTATCGTCCCGCGCACCCTGTGTGTTTCTGCTGGCGGACGATGATTTAGCGAGATTCAAAAGCGTGCGAGTCGCTGCCTTCATCCAGCAAGAGGCAGGTTTAAATGCAATCTGAAGTGGTCAGGCCAGAGGAACGGAGGAGGGACGCAAACTGCGTTTATTTATAGGATGGATGGTACTCATTTCTTCTTTGTTGTAGTTGCTAGGTTCGTCTGGTTAAGGGTGTGCAGTTTTCTTTTTGCTGGAACTGTGTCCGAGAGGTGTCCATTCGTTTTAGGGGGTGCCTAATTATTCAGTGGAAGAAAACACTTATGACACTCTTTCATTCTCATTGTCTTACGTGTGCTCATTTTGTCGAGCCCACGGCCCAAAGCTAGAGATTACACGTGCTGTCACGTGAGAAAGAAAACGCCAAATCCTTGGATTTTTTTTTTAAATCTCTGTTTTTAATCTCCAACCCTCTGTGATATAAAAAGGGCATCTCAAAATAACAACTGCCGGCGTAATGCTGTTCAGTACGACTGCACCACAAGCTGCAGGCTCCAAAATGAACACACCGTTAAATCAATCCCTCTCTAAAAACACTTTCAATAAAAATTGATCATTGTAACCTTCATGAGGCAGGATTCATGGCAGGACCTCTGTATTAGAGTGCATTACTTTCAGCTAGGCGTGGCTTATAAACTGTGAACTGTATTTATGCTATTATACATAAGGTACTGTTGCTATGGACTGACACCCACAGAAATGGCCCATCTATAAAAAATGGTCAAAGTGTGTTTGGGCGATTTAGCAGAGACTGCGAAGTAGTGTTGTTGTTTCAGTGATTTGCTGCCATCTTATTAGCAACTTATATGTTCCATGCAAATCTATTGAAAGGATACAGGCACACATCCAGAAGGACCCACTGGGTCACCTACAGCCCAGATATCCATATAGTAAAGGTTTATTATCATATATTCTTTGTTCCCTGAGATTTGTGTGTATGGAGACCTTTATTTTGCAAAAAAAAAATAGATTTGATGAAATTCAAAAGCAACACGATAAAATGACTGACACATTTATTACCACCACGCATCTTAGAGATAAGAAGCTGTTATCGAAATACTATTGTACTGTTCAGAGAGATACTTTTGGCCTAAAATTGTCAAACTGGTGCATACCTTATTCTGTCCAACCATATTGATTTAAATTGAAATTCTGGACTAAGTGAGTGTTTGCATAATGGATGACGCTTGGCACTTAGACAGCATGGGATGCATTGGGTGAATAGATACTCGTACTATGACATGCAGCGATGATGGGTCGTCTGTTGTAGGGGGCCTTGTGCGTCATCGCCGGTCGGTCTGGCCATGTGAATAAATGCCAAATCATATCGTATCGTGATGCGGCCTCGCCGTGTGGCTCCCAGGGTCGAAGAGTAGACCGAGCACTTAATTCGAGTGATTAATGAATGTGATATGAGCCAATGTGTCAGTACGTTTGAATACAAATCTTTGCAGCCCGTGCAAAGTAGTTACACTTGCTTCATTTGACATCATGCTTTTATTTCGCACAGCTCCTATGTGTTACTGCATCGCTTCTCTGAGTGTTTATTTCCCCTCTGTTGCAGTTGGGGGATGGCGGTCAACGTATATTCTACCTCAATAACCCAGGAGACTATGAGCAGGCATGACATTACTGCCTGGGTTAACGACATCGTCAGCCTGAACTATACGAAAGTGGAGCAGCTCTCCTCAGGTGAGGACCGAAGGAAAACCGCGGCTCCCTGTCAGCCTTCATCTTCTTCACTTCTTGTTTCCCAAGTGGCTGTTTGAGAATGGGGGAACGTGTTTTGGCGATTGCATCTTCTGGGTTCAAATCCTTATTTTATTGCGTAAGCCGACGGTTCAAAGCAACTCCCCGAAACGCGCTCACCTCTCTTGGGAGGAGAGTTTGTCTATAAATAAACTTGTTGCCTGCTGTGCTCTCCTGCTGTGACCATGTAATCCAATTTCAGTCACTCGCTGCCTAAACAAACAGATTTGCACAATCGCATTGGTTTAGGTGTAGGCCCCTTTTTTAATGTGGTTGGCTCCTCCCGTGCTCTCTAGTTGGATTTGTGTAAGTGTAATCTGATTCAGTCGCAACCAACCAGGTTCAGCTGGTGCCCTGCTTTTTCCAAATGGTTAAGCGTTTATATAGCTCTCAGTTATTATTAGCCGTGCTACCTAAGAGCACGCACTAATAGTTTTCTTTTTTAAGGAAACACGGTCAGTGGTCTAGACACAGAATAGGCCCCCAGGTTCTTTTGTTATTCCAAGGGGTTTCATTCATGCTAAAAGAGGCCGATTTGATCAATCCCAGCCTATAGCTGGAATCACTTTGTTTCAGGTCATATACTCAACTAACCTTTTTTTATCACGTGTGCAGGAGCTGCCTATTGCCAGTTCATGGACCTGCTCTTCCCTGGCTGCATCAGTCTTAAGAAAGTGAAGTTCCAAGCTAAATTGGAGCACGAGTACATTCACAATTTCAAACTGTTGCAGGCATCCTTCAAACGGGTGAATGTGGATAAGGTGGGTTCCGTAAATCTTGCTTCAATCTTGCTCCAGTTATCTACAGTGTTGCATAGATGAACTCACTGTTCCACGAAATAGGTTCCGCTTACTTTTGCCTTCCTTTTTTTTTTTACCTACTTTTGACCCCCTGCACCTCCTCCTTGTCCTCGATTCAGATAATCCCCGTGGAGAAACTCGTCAAAGGCAGGTTCCAGGACAATCTTGATTTCATCCAGTGGTTTAAGAAGTTCTTTGATGCCAATTACGACGGTAAAGACTACGACCCGGTCGCAGCCAGACAGGGTCAGGATGCCATTCCCCCACCTGACCCCGGGGAGCAGATCTTCAACCTGCCAAAGAAGTCTCACCACGCAGCCAGCTCCCCTACTGCAGGTACATGAGAGATTCGTGTGGATTTTAGTTGTACGTGTTTGCACTCATTTCTTTTGTAGAAAGTAGGATTTGTAACCACGCCCATGTTTGTCTATCTATTGTGTGCCTGGCCTTGAGGTGCCTGCTGAGATGGCAGCATCTGTGTCAGTCAAGTATTTGTTAGTTCGTTAAAATTTTCATCGTTGCTTGCAGGAGCATCAAGATCAAGCTCCACGACCCCCAAGTCCTCGACACCGACATCTCGGCCCTCATCGGCCAAAAAGATCCTGGGAACAACGACAGCAACAACTCCTGCCAAAGGGGAGAAAGATCTGGATGTACAGGTCACACATCTCACCGAACAGGTCAGTTTTGTATGTGTACAGACGCGCGCAGTCGGTGTTCAACACGAACCCGGGGAATGCATCACCCTGTTAATACAAAATACAATACATGTGTTTCTGGAGCTTATTTATTCATCTCCTGTACTAACTCTGCCTCCGACCTGCCCTTTCTTTCCTTTACTACTAGCTTCTTGCCCCGCACGCAGTAGACTCAGCCAATTAACAAGTGTGAGCTAATGGTTTAGCTGTTGGGTGTTTTCTGTGGCTGTTGTTTGTCCTGTGGACATTAAACAACAGGAGAAATTGCAACTAAACATATTGTATACTTGTCAAAAAAAACAGTGCGTCGTGAAAGCCTTTTTGATTATAATGGCTTAAAAACAACAACAAAATCTGAGAAGGAAAAAAGCGCTCACTTACATGTATTTGCTTTAAGCTGTAACTCAATAAAAGTGCTCATACTGGCTGCAGAGAAATAATATATATATAGCACAACAAGACCAAAACGAATGCATGCATCTCTTTTTTTTTTTTTTATGACAACAACATAGAAATGAACCTTGGTTCGTCTCAGTCATCCTCTCCGGATCTATTTAACTTCTGAATGTTGAATCGAAGAGAAGTATAAAAAATGGTTGTATTCATTGTATATGTGTGTTTTATATTTATGTAGGTCATAGTGGAGCATGGTGGAACACATTTAAACCTGCCAAAATGAACTTTTGTCATATAGACACTGCACGTGGCTAAGTTTTAAAATGTAGAGCTGCACACTCCGATGGAATGGATTTGCGAAATTTAGACCGCTTGTGTCCGTTCTGCAACGTTTAATCTAATTTCTGCGGAACCTCATGTCCAGTTTGTTCGAGCGAGGCACGCGTCAGATTAAATGGAAGCCTTGTCTCCGCGGGTGGTCCTGCTCATGCGGTGACTCTGGAGCTAAAAGTAATGGGATGATTTTTTATTGTTGTAGGTGGACACATTAAAGTTGGCACTGGAAGGCGTGGAGAAGGAGCGGGACTACTACTTCAGCAAGCTGCGGGAGGTGGAGCTGCTGTGCCAGGAACAGGGCGAAGAAAACGCTGTGTTCGTCGAGCGCTTAATGGAGGTCCTCTACGCCTCGGAGGAGCAGGTCAGTCTGAGCGGGACTCAGAAAAGTTTGGGGCTGTTTCGCTTTTCCTGATTAGTTATCGTGCCAGTGTACGCCGACAGTACGCGTGAGTGCCATTTTGCCTGGTGGTAACATCACGTGGAGATCATTTTTTACGGTTTAACGAGATAAGAACGCGGTCTTTGTGTGTAATCACATGTGTCTGCCTCAAACTGTTCTTAGTGTTTTGTTTTTTGTTTTTTTTAAAGGAAAGAGGGGAGTTGGCTGAGGGTGACGGACAAGAAGTGGACCAGCAAGCCCACGATGAGGGACCAGATGATCAGCAGGAGGAACAGGATGAATACTGAGTGCCGTCGTCCCTCACTGCAACTACACCCCTCTTTTTAATATGTGAGAACTGTTAAAAGGACTTTTAATTTTTTCCTCATGGTTTATTTTTTGTTTTCTCCAAGACTGAGCACATGAAGCAACCTCCTGAATAGAAGCACCATCACAGTTTTTTTTTATATCCCTCTGCTCACTGTTCAGTGTTTTTTGTGACTTTTGGTGAACTGCTGTGTCAGGTTTGTGGTGATGTCCTCCACCAGCAGACATGCTCAGACCATCGCAGATGTTTCCAAGGACTGTGTGGGTGGAGGAAAAAATCTATTCAAATCCTGCAGTAGATGTGATCAAATGCTGAAATTTAGACAGGTAACTCTTACCTGTAAAGTGTTAACTTCCCCGCTTCTGTCCATTTTTATTTTATTTTTTATTGTATTCTGTTTTTATTTTGCATATCAACAATATTAATCACAAGAATGCAATAAGCAAAGCCCTTAAAAGGGCTCGTAGTAGCTCTTATTTAACCTCCTTCCATACGTTGCACTGACATTTGACTCTGTATTGGACAATCTGTCCATAGACCCTCTCACCATATTTATTATTGTAAAGCCTTAGAAATAGTGCAAGATTTTGAATTGCATCCTCATGAAGGGGGACAACACAGTCGATGAATTGTGAATAAAATGTAGTTTAATGGCATTTTGTTGACAGACTGTTTCACATCTATCCTTCAAATTACAAACATTTCGGATGATCTCCATTCTCCACCATTGGAAGTAGGCAGTATTAGAATTTCACTTGGTATACCATGAAAATAGGGCAAGGAAGAAACATAATTGTGGACGTCTTGTGGAAGTCTTACTATAGCACAGCGTTTTCATTTTTAAACCTCAGCTGGAACCAGGGGTCTGTTCAGATTTCAGCAGGTTTTTTTTTCAGCCACAGGTCTTAGGGAGATGAGTCGGTTCACTGAGTAATTTGCCATACTATATTCCAGTAAGAACGTTGTATACCCATTCTTAATATTGCATTACTAATATTGAACTGGGCAGTGCACCATGATGCTTTAGTCATATATTATTGTGTAAATGAAAAGGAATGTAAACTTGTACTGTCAATAATTAATGAATGGTAAATGTTTTTTTTATGTCCCACTCATAATGCATTCCCCCAAAAACGTGTTGCATGTTTGCCTTTTATTTGTGAATAACTTGACCTGCTTTTTACATATTTAATAAAAAACCAGTATGTTAAGTGAGCTTTTGTATGTTTAACCTGCTAGTTGAAAGTTGTTGAGATTCGGATGGATTTGCTGTAATAAAAATTACGTTTTGAGTCCATGTGATGGTCGTCGTGTCACTCCAGACTAAGTCAGAATAGTCAAATTAACTCAAATACCAGAGTTTTAATTGTGCATTTAAAGTATACAGTGAAGCGAAGTGGTGCTTCATTTGCTGATAATTTAACAAACCTCTTAACAAATGGCCCAACAAGTGGGCAGTGTGCGTACTACTTCAAATGCACTTAACTGTACTTAAGTAAATGTAATAAATGCTTCGTATGCAAAAGTGATAGGGAATACTTTCTATTTTAGTGATGCATCTACATTTGTAGAATTTTAATTTGAAGCATTTCACAAGCATCTTGATGAAAAACAGGTGGGTAAAGCGAAGTCGTACTATTTGATATCCTGTGTATTACAGTTGAATGTCATATTTTAAAAAGCCCGAAAAGTGGAATAACACGGTAGAATACTGAAAGAATACTGGGGTGGGAAGGAACATTCTGTATTTATGCTCCAGATTGAGAAGTACAGACAACTACCTGGGTGCAGAAATGTAGTATACATGTATAAAGAATCAGAAAATGCACTGAAACAAATACTCGGTCATGAACCATCAGCTTGTTGTTCACCCGCCTCCGGTTCACGTTGTTGGTTAATCAAACACGCCCCTGCTCAGATTGAGCAACAGCCGCAACTTTGTTCTCCGTGTTGTGTTGCTTCACTTTCCGGAGAGCGAGGAAGGAACTGCAACGCAATGGCTCCGTGAAAAAGTGTACAGATACACCACCATACGTTTGAACCACTGCAGAGCTCTTCACTTTGACCACTCACTCGCTATGTCTGCCAGAAAGGTGAGTCACCCTGCCGGCTAGCTGCCGCTAACTAAGTTGCTAGCTTGCAGACGCTAACTTCGCCGGGCTAGTTAGCTTTAGCAGCACCCGCAGCAGCTGGGTGCAGTCTCCCTGTCGGGCGCGTGCTGCAAGAGTTATGCAGACGCACACGGTTAGTGACACAATGGGGATAAATCCGTGAAATGACCGTCCCAGTCATGATCAGATCCAACGAATCAAGCAGGAGCTATTTGTCAGCGCATCATGTCGTGGCCCTTCTCCGCCGTTTTAATCGCTATTATTTTCCCTTTGTTTTGTAGCGCAAACGGTTCCTAAAGGATCTACAGGGTGTTCTCTTTCCGGATGATGTCGGGGGCGGTGCACAACAAGAGAGGAGAGAGCCGACATCCCTGTCCTCCGCGTCCTCAGCCAAGAGCTGGGAGAAGTGTGGGGACAGCTTCTCAGATTCTCCGATGATAAAGGTGCAGATCGACAGATACAAAAAGAGTAGTTATTTTGCTCTCCTCAACTTAAGGCTGAATAAGATTCTAAAAAGGTGACCATTAATGTCAAAGGTGCTGATCAGGTTTCGCTTCATGCTTTGGGAGGTGACTTTAACATGAACCCTTGGAAAACTGTTGCCAGAATGGGGGAAAAAACTGCATAATGTATATGAGCAAAAGCGTAAAATATAGCACATTTCTGCTATTTAAAAGGGTCTAGGTATGGATGGAGTGGGATACAAATACATACGCATTGAGGTCATGTTAAGTGATACATTACCAGGAATTATTGTTACACATAGCTGGGTATGGTTGATAAAACCATTTTTGTGCTCCAAAAAGCTCTTACATTTGAACAAAGTGAACACTGCATAAATACTATTCATCTATTCCCCTTTTCTTATGACACTGATGACGATAACGAGAACATTCTCATTTCAGAGCCTCAAGTCATCAGGAAGAAAGCTGTCTGCCATACGGACATTGACACACACCTTTCCTTTGGGTAATTCTTTGTTCGGATCGATTCATTTATCCAGAAATGTATTGATTTGTTTTGTATTGATGTTTAATCAACATTTTTCGAGAAAGTTTTCTAGTTTTACATGGTACTTTAATCATTTTGTTATTTTTGTTATTAAATGTGTATTTTTAAGTATGGTTAAGCATATTGTTACCAGCATTGAAACGCATGTATTGTCTAAAACGTAAACTGCTATTGGGAAAATATCAAAATAGAGCCATTTATGATTGTTGTTCTCAATTTAGACACCGTAAACACGGTGTATTGCAGAAACAGAAATGTGAGCTTATATATTCCGGAGATTGGAGCATTGATTGTGTGATTTTGCAGAGAGCTCCTATCTTTTTGATTGTCTAGCTTTACTTGATGATGGAGTATTACCTCCTGATGTTTGTGTTTGCCCAGTGCAGACCAAGGCCGTTGAGTGCAATGAGGATCCGGTGCTCATTACGTGGAGCTCCAGTGACGGTGAGCAGTCCGAGGGCGAGACCCGGAGGCAGCGTCTGTCCAGAGCTGTTGCACCGCAGTGTCCACGTAGACCAGTTAGACCGAAGGCTCCCGTTCAGTCTCGCACCCGAGAGCTGTGCGCGCTCGACACCGACAAAGGTGATTACGAGGAGTTATGAGGGCTTCTTTCACGGATTTTCAAAGTGTGGAGAATTGTTTTAAGAGCAGATCTTGTTCGTAGGTGTCCCACTACACTGGGTCTGTAACACTAATCCCTATTCCTATGCCGCAGGTTGCACAATACTTCTTGAGAAATAGACCCACTTTTTGGGGAATTATGCTTTTACACTTCATATTATATCATGATATTTGTTGAATACTGACAGATAAGTATATTGATACCACCAATATGGCTTTATGTTAAAGCCAAAGTCGTTTTGTGTTTTCTTGCTTTTTTTTTTTTTATTATTCAGTTGCCATCCTGTCTTCTCATTTTTTATTCTTTTGTTTATTTCTCTTTTTCTTTCTCTTCTCCCCTTAGATGACCTTCCTGCTATTGACTCAGCCAGTGATCTGGATGTGTCTGCGGAGGATGTGGAAGAAGACAGTGGGCAACGTATCTCTGACTGTGAATCCCAGTCTTCCGATGAACGGCCCGAAGACACGATGCCTAGAACTACAAATGTGAGTCAACCAAACGGATTCTGATAGAAGATAAAAAATCATATCCACGTTAGTGCATGATGAAACCGTTGGCATCATTTTTTTCATCGTTATCGCATTGGGGATTTTTGTATGAAGGGACACTAGATGGCGCCATTAACTTTCTTAAGCTCTTTCCGGATTATGTTCTCTCTGTCAGGCTGGTCGATGGTTTTTCTAATCAAAAGCGTTCTGTTTACTGCCAGTGCATGCAGTCATCCAGAGAGGGTACAGAAAGTTAAGGAAAAGACCGGATAACATTATATTTATTTTGTACATAAGACCAAATGAGCTTTATTTTTAGCTTTTACTTGGACTGCATGAAACACTATCTTTTGTATACGAAATGCAAATTGATATTTGTAGCCATTATTATTCTTTTTTTTTTTTACTGTTAGTTTCACTTGTATGATTGGCCGTTTCTCCACAAGATGGAGTATTGCTCTCATGGTTGCACTCGTGCCCTCAAATGGCCTGACAGGCTCCAACCAGCAGCTGCACTGAGCACTTTTTTACGTTCATGTTCCAAGTTCCTGTCAAAGTTCACAAGTAGAGTTAACAATAAACCAGCGAGGTACTGTGGGGGGACAAGTTTACACTTATTCTCTTATCCACGGCAGATATCGACACAGTGGTTTGTCTGTTCATGATGAAGAATTGATATTACCTTATTGGAGACTGGAGCTTCTTTTGATGGATTGAATCCAGATTTGGGAGGAAGTATTTTTCTATTAATGGGAGCCAAAATATTGCAGAGCTGCGACACAGATTAACACGCATCTATATTATTGACTGCTAAGTCATTATGACCTTATTTTTTGTCCTACGTTGCAGTAAATGTAATACTATTTTAAGTCCAAACAAGATAATAACAACCTATTCCATCAAATCCATATGGCGCCCATAGTTTGAGACCATAGCCGCAAATCACAATTTGCCTCATCAGGCTTAAACAAGCTGTGCAGGGTGTGACATCCTCTGGCCTTAACCCCCAACAAGAGTAAGGGGGAAAAAACACCTTTTAATAGAAAAGTGTTAATAGAAAAGTAATTAGCAATTCATTATAGATAAGCATGGCTATTGTACTCAAGTAACGACATGCACGGACTGAGTAGTTTAAAGAACGCTGGGCATTCCCGTCGCTTCAGTGGTTACTGGCGCTGAAGACGTGGATTGACTGATGCCGAGGGAGCAGTGTTTGTGAAAGGCACGACTCGCTGCACAAGGAGTGGTGAAGGTGTTTTGCGCTCAGGCCAGAGACCACACAGCGCACAGGTTTATCACAGCGTGTCATTGATCAGCCGGATGTGGCCGGATCGCTGAGGCGATGTGGCTGTTCAGATTGTGCTTTGGCAAAATATCATTGGAGACGTTTCGGGCCTGTGATCCCCCGAGTCACCCCAGCACAGCGGTGTGCCCATTAATGAAGTGTATTAATCGTGCCGTGGAACACAGGACGACTTACCGCTGTCTTGTCTCCAAGCTACTGAGTTTGCAGGCTGTTTTTTGTTCAGAGGAAGCCGGTGGACAGATTATCATATCCCCCACAGACCCACCCACTTCCTTTTGTCACAGTTTATTTGCTGCTATCAGCTCTTTGGTGTCAAAATATGATACGAGATGAACGCACCCTGGGGCTCATAAGGCCCACTTTGAAAAAGAAGGATTCTTCACTTCCTCAAATATAGAGGTTTTGAAACGTATGCACGGCAGATTTTATTGACGGGTCGGAAAGTTCATATTCACTTACCGTATTTTGCCGCGTAGCAGGTGGATTGATTGTGCGCCTGTGTACCTTTTTTAGCACAACATTTTTAGTACATACGCAGTAGATTTCTGGATGCCACAGGAAAAGCAACATGGACAAGTCTAGTTTCACTTTTGGCTTATACGCTGCCAATTGTAAATCAAAATGGTCCTAACAGGATACAGAGGGGGTGATCGCTGTCCAGTCCAAGAGTTTATTATTTCAGATAAACGCATGGCTGACTCACCTACATATGTCTGCCAGATTTCTGTGTTATTGTGCTAGCGCTGCGAGTGGATAGGTGGAGCTGTGCGCCTTCCCTCGGCCCCCCGAAGATCAACCTCCACCAACACATGAGTTTCTTTTCTTTCTTTTTTTTTTTGTTGCTAGATTCAAGGCCGAGCAGGGGCCATAAACGTGGTTTTACTACCGTTTATTCAGGTAAAGACGCCAGTGGATGAGGCGGCACGGTGCAGTGCACTCACAATGCTTTCAGTGCCGGGTGAAAACATTTTTGAGCCGGGGCCAGGAACATAGTGTTCCTTTTCTCTCTGTGGCTGGTTAGAATGTGACGTCTGCTGGCTCCGAGCCTAGCGGGGTCAAGTTGATTCAAATAGGAGAGCATGTTGGCTGACGAAGCCTGGTATGCTGGTCTTGTCAGCACATGACAGGAACTCAGGTTTCTCATGGATTTTTCCATGAGAACTGATTCCCTCAGGTGTAGTGAGCCGTGATGCAGCAGAAAAAAGTCTGTTCTGCTACCATATCTCGATGTGTTTACTGTCGGTGTACCATAACCCGGCGACGCATGTGAGATTATTGATTCAATTGAATTAGTCTAAAAACGTCAGGCATTTGACTCGCAGTTTAACACTTCAAGCGCAACATTTTAAAATTGTAGCCAAATGTTATAATTATTAGTAGTAATATGGTGATGATTATTATTATGATGATGATAATTATTATTATTATTAATATGATGATGATGATGATGATTCTTATTATTGTTGTTGTTCTTCTCTATAACGTCATTATTCAAAATACACAATTTTTGCATTTTTCTTAGGTGACAGAGCTGGAAAGCTCAGGCCAAGTTATCGGTGACTCAGTGACCCCGAGCAGACTGGACTCTGAGAGCGTTCCCTTCCAAACGGCTGAGGGCAGCAGCCGGTCAGTCAGTGACTGGGTCAGGTCTGCTCAGGCCATGCTGCACACTCCTCAGAAAGTGCTTGACCGGCAGTCCAAGACCCCCGAGGACTCCGCCAAAAAGAGAAGAAAGCTAATAAGGTTGGATTTATGCTCCTGTTTGGAATCAAGGATGGCTCTGTCCAGGGTGTTTCAATATCCCAAAACCCCCGCCATTGTTCCCTTTTCCCCAGATTTGCAAATATTGTTTGCTTTGATGAAGTCATTTTTAATGACCGGTAACACGAGGACAAAGACTGGTGTGTCAGCTGCCTGATAAGACTCGCAGTGTGTGTAAGTGATTGAGTAAAGCTTTATAATGACATAATTAAAGAGGCTTTATCTATTAGGGTGGATCAGTCATGTATGGCCGGTATCCAAGCTGCTTGTTTGATTTGATCATTGACCACTGATCACCCTTTCTCAGGTTGTACACGCATACACAAACTCTGTGACAACTTTATTATGCACTCATGTAAACGCTAACCCGAACATTTCAGGTCCTCAGCTGTATATTTTATATTTGCTGATTTTATATTATTGGATACTGTCCGTCCTATTTCTACAACTATGGGGCTGAAGTTTTATGAAACATTTTCGCTAAATGCCGCCTGGTATAGCATGCCCACAAATGCAACTTCATTTACGTAACGTGTTGGGTAGGTATGGCTGAATTGATACCTCTGCATTGCAGCAGGTGACGAGGAATATTTCTGTATATTCATCGCATAGCTTCATAATAGAAACTGAAAAATCAGATGAGACGCACGGCTTCTCGCCGACCTTGATTGCCAAAGTTTGGGCACAAAGTTTCCACGCCAGAAGTGACGATGAAAGGGACACCTGGTGTCGTGATGCGGCTTCTAAATGTCATTGCCATCTCCCAGTCCTTTAAATCTGCCAGATGGCTATCTGTAGTCTTTGCATCCGAAAATCGTCTCTTTCCTCGAAGGGAACAGTTTTGCATCACGTTAACACAACATATCTACGTTTGTGTGTGTGTGTGTGTGTTTGTGTGTGTGTGCGTGTGTGTGTTTGCGTGTGTGTCTGCCCTTTTGTCACACAGCGGCGGTCTTGCTCAGAGGCTAAATCGACTCCAGGGCAGAGAGAGGTCGGCCATTAGCTTCTGGAGGCACCAGTCCATTTCTGACACCTCAGCAAGAACAACAGGTGATGCACATTAGACCACTCTACTGCGTTTTAACATCACATCAGAGTGTTACACACACACACACACACACACACACAAACAAACACACACGTATGAGCAACCGTTCAAGTTTAACGAATGAACTTTGATTTGCGTGTGGGATGAAGCTGAGGATGAAGACGAGGAAGTGCCGGCTGTAGGTCTTGAACTATGTATGTAGGTGACAGGAAACTGCCTGCCTAGGTCTCTTTTTCTTTTTTTTTCCTCTTCCTTTCCGTGGTGTAACCACTTCTCTCGATGTCGAGTATCTCCTTACACGAGCGGCTTTTATGTAACCGGTGATTGTGGAAAAGGAAAAGGAAGACTCCCACCTGATTCAACCGATGACTTTGTGGTCACTCGACGTTTTGATGAGTAAATGTGCCGGTTCGTACTGACTTGACACATTTTTGGTCTGATCAGCACCCGCACACTTTGTTCACTTGTAGGAGGCCTCTATTCGTATCTTGACACAACGCACTGCCTGCAAATCATTATAGGTCAAGAAGAGGACTGAACTATTATATCGGTGCTTTGGCCTGCTGCTCTCTGCTGGTTTTTGTAATCTGGGACCTGAATGCACGCTGCACAAATGTAGCGCTTAAAATTCATGTTTGGACAAATGCATGTTAAAACTTAATAGCTCTCTAGCGATGCTTTTGATATGATTTATTATGCTTATTATATTAGGATTCTCCCCTGTGGCCACATTCCGGGATTAATATACACAGGCACTTAACTACAATGGCTGCGCTCTAGTGCCGTTTTCACAATTCAGCGCAGTCAAGTTAACACACAAAATCTGCATATAGCCAAGTAGCTCTCTTATCTCGGTTTGATTTATAGCTTCGGGGCATTGTCTTGATTCATCTCTCGTCAACTTTATTTATCTTATTTATCTTTGTCAAACGTATTCTTTCGGCCAAAAGTGCTCTCAGAGCTGTGGTACAATTCCAAGAACGTTCACATTCTCCTACTGGGATTAAGATTTTATGTCCACTTCAGCCTGAGTCCCTAACAGTTTTTCAGCTATGCCGTGCAGAAATATTCTGATGCTGAAAGTGAATTAGTCTCATAATGCGTTGTGAGTGCCATAGAGAGGGAGTACGCGGGTACACTCTGTTTGCGAAGACACACTTGTAACGTGACGCACACACACACTGAACATCTTGTGTTGTTGTGGCTCTGCTCTCCAGGGGACAGGCCTGGTGTTCTGGTGCTGCAGGTGCTGGAGGTTCAGGAGGAGTGTGGCATGCAACTGGCGCATTGTGAACACCATCTGCCCCCCGGGGAGGGCCACCAACACGGAGAGCCCGGCTCCGAGGAGAGAGCTCGCGTGCTGGTGTTATTCAACAGAGAGACCGCAGCCCTGCTTATTCCCGCACCCAGAGATATCATCCACATCTACCCGCCATGGTGAGAAGATGCACTATGTGTCGCACTTTATTTGGCTTCTCAGAACAAAGACGCATTTAGCATCTTTTTTTCCACGATTGAGCAGAAAGATGTGTGTGCGAAAAGTTTTGAAGGCCGCGAAATTCTAAAACCTGCAGTGCAAAAAAAAAGGGTTAGTTTAGAAAACTTTGAAACAAGAACCCATACCTAAGCACTAAACGATAAAGCACCAGTCCTTCACGGATATGAGTGTTAAAATAGTCATATGTCATGAATTCATAAAAAAGCAGTTTGATGTGGACATTTGGAGCTGAGCGGCGCCTGGAATTGGCAGCCGTCCATCGGCTGCAAGAATGCTGATTTGCTCAAATTCTATAACAAAGGAGCAGTTGAATTTTCCTGTTAATCATTCAGCCAGAGAAAAATGAATGACAAGAAAAATATTTTATTTCGTTTTCCCAAAATGTAGTCAAACCCCATAACATATAACAACAATATATATATATATATAAAATACTTATTTTCTGTTGACAATTGCAACAATATGAAGAAATACCTCTCATACAATATGTTATCGTCATATATCTGAAACAGCATAGTAGATGGGTAGGGTTCCATTGTTTTTTTTTTACTGGCCAGTAAGATACACTTCTTGTATTTCCTTGTCTTAAGCTTGTGAGCTTAATCATCTCATGGCAGGGGTTCAAAAAACGACACAAAAAGGACACCGTCAAAGGCTGTTACTCAATGTGAGACTGACTCACCGCACACGCAATCTCACAAACTAATTTCTAGGAGGCATACAGGGGAGTTGTGTCTATGTATATCAATATATATTTTACACTGAACACACAATTCTGTTTTATCTGATTATTTGGAGTTTTAAGTGTCAGCGGGCAGTTCTCACCCCCACTAAAGCAAGGGGCGAAAGCCCAGATGTGAAGAACGGCCCCTGACAGAGGAGCAGAGAGTCCTGCAGGGGGTGGTGGGTTGGGTGTGTGTTTCTGGGATTGTTATGGAGTTGGAAGCGAGGCTGCAGCAGATGACTCCAGCTGTTGGGAGTTTGGGTCGAGTGTGCTCTGGAATATCCAGGCTGGCGGAAGTGCAGGGGCCTCCTCTGCGCTCCGACGTCACCAACAGCTCCAGGGAATGCTTCGCATTCCTCTTCCTGGCAGTAGTTAGGTCATTTCCAGCAAGCTGGGGAAAAAACACAGTTGGATTATTTTCTGGAGCTTTTGGGAGCAGAGTGGAGGGAGCCAGAGGGCTGAGATTGAAAACACATGGTGGTTTGAGAGCATCGCTGGCTATAGCACCTCTCTTTCCGTGTGTATTCCTGTTTTCCTGAAATCACAAGATAGGGTAGGGCCCCCCCCCCTCTTCCGCCCCCAAACCGCAATTTATTCTCTCAAAGAATCTTCTTGAGGCGTGCCAACATGCATCCTTTCATCCTCTCTTGTTTGTGAGAATGACTTGCAGAGGTGTGAACCTTCAGGGCTCCATTTTACGTTAACCAAGGTTGTCACTCAGAAGAAGTCGGTCAAATCAATAGCGATGAGCGGGAAAAGTTGATATTGATTTATATTCTTCCGGGAGCGTTTAATGACACTCCCAATAGCCACCGGAAGAGCCATAGTGGAAAAACCCAGAATTCAGAGCATCACCGCAGCCGGTAAAATTCCTCCTGTGACTTGTCCGTGTGACAGTCGACAGTTCAACCTCCCCCGTAATTCCGGCGGTGAGTAGGTTGACTCCGCCCACCTCCCACGCCTTGTTGTGAGTGGGCCGCGAACGGAGCGGAAATACCTGCGGGGCTTATTCACTGACGAGCCGTGACGCCAGCGGCCCGGGCCACTCCTTAACTCCGGCTACCTGTCTGATGATGACAGCCACCCACTCACCTGCTCACCGTGGGTCCGCACTTCCTGCTCCGAGGATGTACGTGCGCTGCTGAACTGTGCGCTCTGCGCCACTGACATTGAAGAATAGCTTTTACTGATTGCCGATCTCTGTTTAGATATTGGACAGATAGCAGCTGGCTTAATCATAACACGATGCTCGTTTTTTTTTTCCCCCCCACAAGCAAGATCGCTGTTGTGAACACCTCATTTACTTACTTGAGTAAAAGCAGGAAAATAGCACACTTTACTTGAAGTCCTCCATTCCAAAATCTTTGTGTTTAAAAGGGAAAAGTTCTAATGACGCACAGTTCGCCCATCACACCATCACATATTGTTGTATTATTGGGTCATTTGTATGAAAGCAATACTCAAGTGTTATTGTTGGTCGTGCCTGCGGAACAGCCATGGCCTGGGGCGTTACATTTTTGATTTGTCCACACATCCAATTTTCGGTGAACATCACTGCAACGTCGTTGTATTCTGCCTGATCGCTTTCCTCGCCGCTATTTAACGACCCAACTCGGGAACAGAAGGGGAGGTTGCCGCCACTTTTCCTGCAGCTTTCCGCACTTGTTGAGGCATACAATTGCAGCTCTTTTGGTACCGACTGTGCTCGTCCTTCTGAAGCATGACACGTTCTGCTTTGGCCTCTTCCTTTTCCTGCAGCTCTGGCAAACCAGTCGTTGCTGGTTGACGTAACCCTCATCGCCACCTGTGTCCCGGCACTTGAATTTCCCCAAATCCAAGAGAGATTAAGCTGAATTAACAGCATTGTGTAAAAACGTGTTTGACAACAGCTTTTAAAGTGGCACTCGCCCATTGATATGTAAAAAGTCTGGATCTTTAGTCCTAAAGCCAGCACTTAGGTTTCTTTCTTTGTAGTGGAGGCTGTGATATTAACCGGGAATAATTGTCAGTATTGGAGAAATATGGACAAATACTGTACATGAGTGAATGTATCCTGCATGTTTCAGCTATGATTCAAAAGCTATTGACTGGCGGAAAAAACGGAATTGATTTTCAGTTGGCTGACTAATAGATGAGTCATGCTCATGTCCGCACCTGTGGATAAGTATACAGCGTGTACTGTACACTGTAAAATTTTGGGAACTGTATGTACAGTCCAACATAAAGAAGGGCACTAACAATATGCAATAAATCCTGTCTGTGTGATGTTAACCTTTGTTTATATCATTTTAGTTTTGATTGATAGTGCCAAAGAGATGCTGATTGAGGCATTGATTTATGTGCCATTGTGTCCAATCAATGTCTCTGGCTTATTCATATTAATAACAGCCTGTTTGGTTTGTATAAGGACACAGTACGACACTAAACGACAAAATGCAGCTTAAAAAAAAACATATTTCATACTAAATTAAATAAGCTAAAACGAATAAACCTGCTTGACAGCGTTTCCTTTTACCTAGATGCACGTTAAACAGCCTTTGATGTATAATAATTTGGTTAAAAAAAATATATATATATATTTATCTTTGTGTGTTTTTTTCTTCTCTTGTTTAACTATCACTACAGGTCTGAGACGAGCTGCGACATGTGTGTTAGTTCCACTCACAGGGTGCACTTGGCTCTGAGTCAGTGATAAGCCATCAACGCATTATCCATTTAACATTTGTGTGTTAGTTCCACTCACAGGGTGCACTTGGCTCTGAGTCAGTGATAAGCCATCAATGCATTATCCATTTAACATTGGGGGGGGGGGGGAAGTCATAACTCAATCTAAACTACAAACAACCTGCCACATAATTATCTGGCTGCCGCTCAAGTTCGTGTTGTCTCAGGCTCGGTACCACTCAGGTGTGAAATATTCGCCCGGAAGTGCTACTGTACAATATTTGCCAGAAAAAAAGCGTTGCTACGGGTTGGAGGAAAAGCTCTGCATCTTCTTCCCGACGCACACGCAAGAGTAAATACTACGCTGGAAACGGAAGAATGAAAGAGTAGCACGAGAGCGTTTCAGGTCAAACTTGTGCGATCAGCAATCTCTTACTCCGTTTGATTGCGTCGGGGGTTGAAGTGTATTTTTCCACATATGATGTCGCATTTGGAAAATGTTGCAAGTCGAGCTGCACTGGGCTGCAAGGTGGAGACTTTTAAAACCCTCCATTACGCGGAAAGCCATGGTTTAGTTCCGTCAAAGGGGGACAGATGCATCTGGTGTGTACTTTTGAGTTGCCTCCGAGGAGGTAAACGCATTTGAACTTGTACTCAGTGCTGTGTGGTACGCAGTGAACAGACCTGCGGAGGTGGTTGGTACCTTATCTGAGTTTGACATTCAAACAAGACTGGAGCTGTCATCCCTCCTACGGGTGCGCCCACAAACCTATTTAATTTATTGGAAAATCTGAGATTCTGCATCTGTCGGGCAAGGTAGTGTCAACATTGCCCAACATTTAAGTTTATGGGGGGGGAGGAATTCAAGGTCCCACACGCGACCCTTTTGTGCCGAGCCGTAACACAGTGCAGGGTGGAGGTGAAGGATGCGAAGAATGCTGTGGCTTTAATCGAATTCACTTTCTCTCTTTTTAGGCAAAGTCTCTCCATAGAGGGCTTCAGCTGTGATGTTATCCTCAACACGCACTTCAGCCAGAAAGTCTTCTCTGAGTCCGAGCGTGCCGACGCGTCCATCCCGAGGAGCCGGCTCTCGGCAGAGAGGTGCACGCCGTACTGTTTGGGTAAAATCTTTGGACTGCTGGCGGCGTGCAGCCTGTTGCATACCCAACAGGTGTGTATGCTGCAGAATCGAGCGCCTTACACCTGGTATTTAAGATTTCTGCCCGACAGCATGCCTCCTCACCTCCGTCAGTCAAAATGAACACGCATCCAATAAATTAGCAAGCGCATGCTGCCAGCGATGCGATGACGGATTCACCGTGTTGGTAAATGATAGTTTGGCTGGAGGCCATGAGATTCAATTCTACCGTTCGTGTCTATGGAGAATGAAACTGAATCTTTGCGGACTAGGAGGCTTGTTTCACTTTTCTTCGTAACACCATCGCTATTCAAATCACAGGCCCAACTCGTTGGACTCCTTGCTCTTGTCCAGGTCTCCTCGTGCAGGTTCGGAGGTCCGGGGGCTTCCACGGGACACAGCCCTTCTCTCCTGGAAGCCATCGAGGGACTGGGCCAGGCCGGGTCTGTGGGCCAGGACGTGGAGGTGGTGGTCCAGAGGGTTTTCTCCGTCGCCCTGCCGGACTGCTCCGCCGTGTCCATGCTCAAGCCCAGAGTTCCCCGCCGGGCCTCCGCGGCTCCGGCCCCGGCTGACAAAGGGAGGACCAGGTAGCGATGGGCGACCCAGCGGGGCCTTTGGTTTGTCAATGAATGCCAGAGAGTGTTCGTTTCCCTCCCACAGCATGCGCTGCGTCTTTCCATTCAGATTGCATGCTATCTAGGGTTTCTGGCCTTGCGTGCTTCTCCCTGGTGGCAGAATGTGTCTCAGTGTTTGAGCTATTGTTCGCAGAGCGGCGGGCCCCACAAAGTGCTCGCACTGTCTCCACCCATATGGCATTGCTTGACGTGGGACACAAGTACTTGTAATTGAATCCAGCCCTCTGCGAGTGATTCTGGCCAAATTCTCAGGAAAGGCAGCATGATGTTTTCTGAATCTCGTGCATCAGCAAGCCAGTGTTGAACCGATGCCACAGGGGGTGGAACAGGTTTTTTTGTTTTTTTGTTTTTGTTACCTTGTTGTTCTAAGGACAACTACCAGTCCACTTCTTGGCTTAGCTTCTTACTAAGTTACTTTGCGTGAAGGCAGCCTTTAACAGAAATTCCAGTAATTGGTCAGTTGATCTGAGGAAAAGAAATTGCTGGCAATTTTAAGTCACCTGAGTTAAAATGGCACATGGCTCCTGGTTCCATCTTCTCCAACTTTTTTTTAGGGCATTCTTTGTAATGCATCGATGAATTGGAGAATTGTTTTTTTTTTCAAACCTGCCTTTTCAGGGCTGCTTGTTGGCAGTGTAACCCCGCTGAGATATTGTCATCAACATATTGAGGGATTATGATGAATTTGTTAACAGTTTTACTATCATCTATTTCATTCCAACTAATACAGATATGAAGTAACATGTATTTCTGGCCAACGATCGAACGAGCAGCCCAAAAGATGCTCACGCCTTCTGTCAACAACTGCAGAGTTGACCGATCATGGCTCGCCGCCGTCGGCAGCACCGTTGACTTTTTTTCTTTAATTTGCGCTTGATCGGGAGATATTGATTATTGCTGCTTTAAACATGTCACATTTTCAGTATTTTTTCCAGTTGTAAGTATAAAACATTTCCATGTTAATTCTAGTACAAGCTGCTTAACATTATCAGAATGACTCAATGTGGTCTTGTTATAGTTAAAGAATAAGTGAATGTTCTGTTTGAAGCGAATCCAGTACGTTTCCTGGCCCTCCCCGGCCTCATTGTTTTTGTCCTTTGCTGAGTAATAAAAGCACTGGTTTCTCAGGGGGGGGGGGCCTCCGTGGTGGAGGGAGGGGAGCCCCCGGTCAGCTGACTGGCTAACTGACTAAATGTGCGGTGGTTGTAATGTGACACTCGCTCTCGCCATGCTGCATCTCAGCCTGGTAAACAAACGCCGCCCTCTGACCGGAAACTCTCCCTCGGTCCCTCTCTAACTCGACCAGATTCAACCGGCTTGGTTGGTTAGTGAAAGGACGGAGGTGGGGCAGAGGCTAGGAGGCGATCACGTGGGACTCGGTTTAAAATATCTTAGTGACCCTGACGGCACATTGTGAGGAGAGGAAAAAAAAAAAAGTCTTCGCTTTTAATGTCATGTGTTTGTTTATTTAGTGCAATTTTTGCAATCTTTCCCCCCCCCCCCCCCCCCTTCTATTATATAGCATAGTGTTCAAATACCTATAATTGCCAAAACCCCAATTCCCCTGCCTTTTTTATTTTATGCCTCTTCTGGTCTGAGTGGCTGCATAGAAATAACCACACTCGCTACCTTGTGTGGCTCATGCTACTTTTCCAAAATGCATGCCTGCTCTGTGGAGAGCGGGGCAGTTCACTTTGCAGCCCATTGGCCTCATTCTGTGTTAAGGCAGGGACAGTTTGTACCTCTCATGTTGTGTCCCCAGCCACTATGACTCACTTCCCCGGTCAGCGTGCTTATTTGATCCTTTTTGTTGTTTAGCCCTCTGCGTTAACACACAGGGGGGAGAGGCCAGGATGATATTTACGCCTAAAGAAGATGTTAGGTTCCCGTAAATTCAGAGTAGAATAAACAAGAGGATTAACTGTTTGTAGGAAGTGAGGAGAGGCAATTTTTTTTTTTTCTTTTGCTTGGTGAAGAAGGAACACAATGTGCTGCAAGGATCCTGTTACAAGCGTGTTTATTGCTCTGCCTGCACTGATTGGTGCACAACACATAGGAAGGAATCCTGCCTGTCCGCCCCCCACCAATGAGGCCCCTCTGCTGTGCTCTTTATGTGTGGCTCGCTTACTTAGTATGTTTCCAAGTAGCGTTCATGTGTGTGGGCTCGCGCGCTCACACGGTGTGACCATGTGCGTAGGTGTGTTTGTGAAGGAGTGTGCATGCTTGTGCGTGTGTGTGGGTGTGTGTTTGCGATGACTGAGTGGATCGTAGTTCCTGGAAGGAAAACCGAGTTGCTGAGAATTTTCTGTGAACGCTCACAATAACAAATTCCTGAAAAAGGCCAGTGACTATAACCCACCAATGGCAATGGATGATTGGGAGTGAGGGGGTTTGGGGGGGGGGTCACTGTTTGAGGAAGTGCGGCTGTGAACGGCCAAAGGGAGGCACCAAACAGAGCCGGGGTTGTATGTGTAAAGCTGGTACCACCAAGAGTCTCATCACCTATTTATCTATTCCATCTGTCAACGTCAAGTGCCTTATCAGAGTTCACGCTGAGTTTTTTTTTTTTTTTTTCAAGTTCAAACAAGCTCCACTCAAGGTGAAATTGTATTTATACCTTAGTGGGGGGGGGGGGAAAGTATAGCCGTGTAGTTTTTTTGGGGGGGGGGGAGAGTCGCATCTTATTCCGTTGCATTCATTTATTTGGTCTAGCATCATTTTATTGTTGTCAACTGTTCCATTTTGAGTGTTACTCACTCTAGCTCATCGAAAGTGTGTGAAAAAGTGTGTTTTTCGTTTTTAAAGTATGCGAAGAATGTAAGACGTGATTATTGAGGAATCTTCTCATCTCACTTTGTGTCCAACATGTCACACAGTGATTGGTCCTCCCTGTGATGGACACTTTTTCTTGTCAGGGTCCATACACGCGACTCCTTGAACCTATGCACTCAAGTTTACACGGCCATATATTTTTGTACGTTAAACAGTCCTTGTTGTCGTATGGGTCTGATTTTGGGATCGTGGATTAGGGCAAACAACTGGGAATAATCGTGCAACTTTGGCTTGCGTCCCCAGAAGTTATGACTGGAATGTTATTTAGATATCTATTTCCAGGTCTCCCAACACAAACACAGACAGACCTCATGTTTACCAACAGAGGACATTTATAGGGCCAATCACGTGGTTGAAAATGTCTCAAAATGCCTCCAGTGTCTGGGATCGGTGCATGCATGCACATGCATGATGGGCATGATGACAGTCCTCCTCCCTCCTCTTCTGTTTTTCACGTCTTTTCGTTTTTTTTTTTTTTTTCTTCCTCGTCTTGTGCTCTGGACGTTGTTTGTCAAACCAGGAAATATGAACTCCACTGTTTACTCTCAGGGCTGGTCCTGGGCCGTGTCTGGGCTTGACTGACTCAGATACTGGAGCTTATAGTAATTCAGACTGTGTGCTCACAGGGAGCAGCAGGGTGAAGGAATACACAGCAGTTCACTGCCTAACAACTTAGTAGGCCAAAAGTTTGTTTCTGTCTGCAGCAGCCTGTCAAACCAGCCACTAGTATTAACACTTCCAAACTGTCGCAGCTAAGAATAAACTGTACGGTGTTTGGTGTGTCAACACAGATGAGCTAAAATCTATCATTATTACATTTTCAAAATGTTTGTAGGAAATACAAATGGTTGTACCTTTTTTTAATTTTACATCTCTTGCATGTTTGGCAAAAGACAATTCAACCAGTGAGTGACGTTTTGTTATATTAGACGTCCAAAAAAAAAAAAAAAAAAAAGCAACAATACAGTAGAAAAGAGCTGATTTGAAATGGTCAAAATGCTGTTTGATACTTTTTACTCTGCATGAATCATAAATATGAATAGTTATCTTGGTGCATCAGGTCTAATGATGCCTCTGTGCGTTATGTTTTTGTTGTGCGATTCTCCAGGCTGGGTGTTCTTGTGCAGGACGGTTGTGGCATGTTCAGCGAGGTCCAGCTGCACCTCCTGCCCTGCAGGGACGACGTGCTCCAGTATTGCCAGAGGTGGCAGGGCAGGACCTGCGTCCTGAAAGGCATTCAAGTGCTGCAGAGGGTCACTCGAGAAAGGTGAGAACTTCCACACACACTCGTACAGGTACACACACACACACGCACGCACACACTGCTCTGCACTCATCCCTCGGAGCTCATCTTAATTCCACCTCGTTGCCACGGATAAACTTCAACCTTGGACCAATGCCAAGTGGTAATCTGGATATCTGCTATATGTGAGCTTATCTTATCTCCCTCCTTTACCATCTTGGACCACAAGCAAGGGTAAATACATGTGATAGAAATGTCCTGATTTGACGTGTTGAAGTGGCCCCAGGGTGTGTGGAAGCAATAAGGCGACACAAATATAAATAAATATATATATATATATATTGATTATTATTATTCTTATTATTATTCTTATTATTATTCTTATTATTATTATTATTGTTATTATTATTATTATTATTATTATTATTATTATTATTATTATTATTATTATTATTTACTAACTCGCCAAGAAACACGTAGCGCATGCCAATTCCGTCACGCTGATCATGTGTGTGCCTGTGTAAACACGACGCAGATTTGTAGTTGCACTGAAAACAAAGAACAAGAAACAACAATGGTGAAAAATATAAAATCAGGCCTTCCACTGCTTGGGTTGATGACGAGGTGCAGCTGCAACTGAAAATAAGTGTTAGCAATTCTTCTAATCCATTATCCCCACTGCATTAACCACTGGTAGCAGAGCATAGGCTGAATTTGGAAGAATATGTGGATTGTTTGGGTCTTAGTTTCTGGAGCTGGGGCCTTACGTGTAAATTTTACATTATTCTGTGAGATTACTCCTTTAAGCTGTGAGTATGTCATGTTAGCAGCTTTATTATGTTGACCTGCCCGAAGTAACACTGTGTTTACATGTAAAGTGATCCTCGGGTGCACGCTCTGTGTCCCTTGTGAGTTTCCATAGTCGGCATCCAAGATTAGAAGCAGTGACACTGGAACATTTAGAGCCAGACTGGGGGTACGTTTACATCCTTGGTATTTTTAATGCTACCACAGCCTATAATGTCTCTGGTGGTTGTCTGTGGTGGGGCTGATTGATGGGCTCACACGTGGGCCGTCTTATTAGCTCAAGTGGAAAAACACGTGGAGCTGGTGGGACATTTCCCCCCCTCCCCCCCTTTTCTTAGAAACAACTGGACTTCTAAGCATATCCTAATATTAGGGCCCCACGCTGTTATGAGGATGGGTGATCAACAGATGTATTGTCCATCTGCAATGGCTGACCGCACATTTGAATAATAACCATAAGGCTAAAGTCTGTACGCTCGATGTCTTAATGTGACGGAAATGGGCGTTCATTACGGAAAAAACCGGACCCTTCACCTGAAGCGGAGCGGTTAGATGTCCCAATTTCATTTGTTGAAACCTCAGAAAACAGTGGTGAAGGGACACAAACTGACAACGGCCAATTTTAATTGAAAACTTTAGGTCATTGGTCTTATTCTCTGTAAACGCAACGTTTTACACATGTATGATGTTTGTAATAAACAGGCACCCATTTTTGCCCATAGACCAAACGAAAACATAAAGTTACAAAGACAGAGAAGCTGCGCAAGTATTCGCGAGTCCGTATCATTGAGAGAAAAGACAATAAAAAGAACGAAAAATCTGCAACGACCCAGAGTATGAATCATTTCTCCAGCCACCTGTCAAGCTTTGAGATGGCTCACTGTCGAAGTTCAGCTCTACAACAATTGGAATTCCGACTTTATCTCATCTCGACGCAACGATGAACTACACATCTTGGTTTCCAAACAAATGATCTGAAGCCACTCGATCCCCCGTGCGAGCAGAGTGCCCTCATTATTTACACTGTGGAATGGAGCGGTTCCTACAGGAAGTAGCCTATTCCTGGATGTGTGCCAACTGAACCGAGGGTAAAAGGTTACGTCTGTGGAGATCGAAGGGCGGGTGTGGTGTCGATGAGATATTGAATCGGCTCAAACCCCGATTGTGCGGTAAAACAATGGGACAAAAGCATGTGCATGCTAAATAAGCTCCGTATAGAAATCAAAGCGCGTTGAAGGATTCCTGTGAGTTTGTTGAAACTCATCTCTGAGCCGGCCTCGCCGGACCTGAATGGGCTGCTTAACCAGTTCCACGCAGGGGAAAAAAAAAAACCCTGTGATTACAGGCTGACTAACAGGTTGTCGAAAACCCTGGCTGATATGACAGCGCCTACACGGATGAATGAGTAACATTGACCGGCCACCCTTAACTTAACAAGCACTTCTCAGGTAAGACACAATGGAACAAGAGCTTGACGTGTCGCGACAGAGCTACCACGTTGTGCGTTAGTCCCCCCTTTTTTTTTTTTTTTTGTATACATTCGAATCCTACCTTCCGGTATTGGTTTGGTGTTGGTGAAAGTTCATGAGTATGATCCAATTTCCACGTGTCATTACCGAGATGAAAAGGCAACCAGTCGCACGTTCTAAATGGGGCCATATAAACTCTTAAGTGTTGTTTCCTTCGACCTTTTTCACGTTTTGCACCACTGTTCTAATGTGATCTACGTGGGGCGTGAACCGTTTTCCCACCATTCAGTATCTCCAAACCTGCTTTTGAAAAGTGTTTTTCGCATGTTTCTGCTCAGCCAGCCCGAGCACGCTCTCTGTTAACGCGAGGGGATGTTGGAACAAGCACTGGCCTAACAGATTCATGTTACAGTGGAAGTGAAACTGGTTGCGAAAGCTGCCAATCTTCTCACTTAAGTTCCTTATTCCCCTGTTTCTCCCTTATCCTCCCTTCAGTGGTGTGCCCCTCCTTATTCCCTTCTTTTTATTTATTTTTCTCCCCCCCTCTTTTTTTTCTGTCTCACTTCTAGGCGCACCAGGCTCTTCAGCTTGATCGACAGTCTTTGGCCTCCGGTGATGCCCCCCAGAGATCATGGAAACACACCAAGCATGTCCAGTGTAAGTTTGCGGTTCAGGAGAGACCATGCATCTTCCCCCGAGAGAGTGTACGTTTTCATTTGTGTAATACGACCCGTTACTTTTTTTTTTATTACTATTAATTCATCTTCTGATTCTTTCTCTTGAATAATTGTCATATCAAGCACAAGTTGTTTTTTTTTTTTTCCAACTTAAAGACATTCATTAAAGGATTGTCTTGAAAATCCGTTGAAAAAAAACTTGAAATAATTGTTCTGTCAGTTCTAACAGGAATGTTACCACGTTCTTCTAAAGACGCCATGTTTTGTCTTCATAATCAGCCTGCGAGTGATGTATAAAAAAAATCTTATCCTTATTGTCAATCCCGCCTTAAAAAATGTGATTGGTCGATCGTTTCTACATTGGGGGACAACGTTCCTCAGGGTGCACTACACGAGGCCTCTATAAATCATTGAGGAAATCTGAGATTTGTGCAGAGACTTGTTGTTTGGAACCAGGCTCATATTGCCTCCGTCCGCAGTTTTATTTCCCTTTTTTCTATTTATTTGGACAGCAAAACAAAAATACGTGATGGCTGCACATATTCTTAGATCATGGGTAATGTGTCGGCCTGTTGTAAAGGGTCGTAAGAGGAGCTGGCCCTCAGACCTCGGTGCCCTGCAATTGAAACGACACACACAACACATGAGAAGCTCAGCGATTCATGCTGCCAAGTTCACTCAGAGCAGATTCTGAGAATATCTTCGCATATTTCCTTCCGTTGCAGCAATTGCACTGTCGGAGCAACCATAGAAAAAGCTTACGAAGTGAAGATAGAAATGGAGAAATGAAAGCTCGTTTTTAAGAAGAATTGCTTGTTGGCAAGAGCGCTGGCTCTAACTTTTGGAACACATCTATACCATATGTTCTTTAACATTGAAAGTATTGGAACGTTTCCTTTGTTTATAGGGGAGCAGACCTGCGGGCCCAGCACTGAATTTCTGCTACCTGCTCTCGGGTCAGGAGAGCTCTGTTGAACCCACTGAGGGGCAGACCGTCTCCACGCTGTATGTCCCCCCCACGGGACAAACTTTACGAGACGTAGTGCAGGTGAACCGATTCTCACAGTATACTCACACACCAAACAAAAAAAGAAAAAAAACTTGCTCCAAGATTGAGATAACTTATCTCCAGTATTTGGATCTCTAACATTTTTTTTCTTCTTTTTCAGAGTGAAGTGAAAACTGGTCGCTGCAGTTTCGTTGCCACGGTGATACACAAGAGAGTGCAGGTATTTATTTATTTTTTGTCTTTTTCTTCTGTCAGGAGGGGAAAATAAAAAAAAAACACTTGATTGAATTTTAACTAAAAGAACAGAATAAACGGCGTGTCTTTCTGGAGCTGCTCCACAAATCATTTGAATCAACAAACTGATAAGATTTCAGCTCTGACGTCGAGAGCAGCGCTCATATCGCTGTGTGTAAGACAATCTGTGTCAGGCGCGGGTGTTCCTTACCATTGATTGGTTCAACCTTTAAACCTTGACCACAATGAGATAGCCGCTCGGAACAAATCGGTGGACTTTGCCACATGTTCACGCAACTGAAGCACAAATAAGGTGCTTCACACACAAATATTTGAAAGATGTGGTTGTCGTAGTAAACCAGCATTGTTTGCAGCTTGTTTGGTTACTAATCCCGTCAAAGCTGTTGCAGTGGGTCTTAATGCTGCTTTGCAAGCATTTGTTTTGTAATGTGTTCCTCAAACTGCCACTTTCTGGGTCATTCTGGTTTTCTAAGTAACTCTCAGTCTGTGTGTCTTTTTGTTTCACTCGAAGAACTGTGATGTAGGCCAGGGTGAGGTTTGGTTGGTGCTGACAGACCCCAGTCTTCAGGAGCCCGAGAGGCCGTGCAAGCGAACTGTGGCCCTGTGCGTGAGCAATTCCTGTGTGCTCACTTCCTCTGTCCTCGACGCACTACACTCCCCCTCTGCCTGTAGCATGTTGTTCAGAGATGCCATCAAAGAACACGGTAGATATGACATGACGTGCTTCATTGTGATCTGATGTGCCATTTAACCGCTGTCTCGTCACGTTTTTATTTTATTTTGTAGGACTGTGTCCACCAGTATCCCCAAATATATGTATTAAAATTTCCTTTTTGCAGCACCCGTCATGTAGGCTTGAGCATTTTAATTTGATGCTATTTAATGATTCTAGTTCAAATCCAAAAATGATGATGGAAAAATGCATAGTTACGAGTAAAAGCTGTGCATTTAAAATGTTACTGGAGGGAAAGAACCATTTTGCTGTTGTAGCTGCTGGAGGTGGGGGCCGGTTTAACTTATTTGCACGCAGTTAGATATTTTGCCCCAGTCCAAATTCTCCCACTTGGCCCTTCCCTGCCCAAACTGCTGTTTTCACACTACCACATAGAGGGGATCCCATTTCTTCTTGGGATCCAGGGATAGTGGTCATCTAGCCCTCATACTGGCCCCCCAAACAGAGTGTTTTCAGATGCAGACTGGGGAATTTCCCAGGATGCTTTGCACAAAAGAATAATGTAAGGACCTCAACTCCTACTCGGGGAGAGACCAAGGGGGGTAATTTGGATTTGGCCTTAGTACACAATCTGGGGGTCGAACCCGACCAAATATTCACCAGATTGATCTGAGGGGGGTTTTAGGAGATGATTAATGACGTGGGAAAGAAAATGAAACACAGCTTCGCTCAAGAAATGTGTGTTATTTTCCCCTAACCTATGTTTTATGTGAAAGGCTGGATACTTTGAACAGTTATTGAAATATAACACTGTGTGAAGTGTATCGAAAATATATATCCAAAGTAGGTCATCATAATGTAATGGTCTGGTCCCAAACGGGGCGTGTGGTGTGTGTGTGTGTGTGAGGCTGGTGTTTTGTGTGATGTTTAGTGAATAAGGTAAAATGAGTTAAATGTATCTACATGCTGGGGAAGCAGCAAAAGAGCAGACAGACAGGGTGAGAGGGTTGACATCCACAAAGTACCTCAAAATTGTTGACCCATTAGCATTTTCACTACTGGTCAATTGGTAATTGACCAGTTTTCCTTAGTAACGCATGATACGCTTATTCAATAAATATTAAACCAGTGTTTTTTTGCGACTCCTGAATGGGGCCCTTTGTCACGTCTCGGATGTCTCCGAGTTGTGAGCAGTTCCACCAGAGACATTTCTCTTCTCAACTTCTCACATGGTTTCACTTTAAGCACTCAAGGCTCAGAGAGGTAAAATTATCCAATATTTCTCAAAAAAAAAATCCCAACTCTAGGGAAAACTTCCAAAAAATGGAATGCACATTTCTGTAGCAGAGCTTGTTGTTTTTCTTCTCTCCACCCGCATTAACCGTCACGGCCCATCAGGTTTGAGATTGGGTGTTGTCTTTTCCGTACAGCAACTGTGGCTCTGTCTATTTCAGGCCCCAGAACTGGAGCATCAGTGTTTGATGAGGTGCCGCTTATTTGCTGCAGCATCCATCACAGTCGTGAATGCAACTTGACTATTGGCTGAGGCGCACACAACCGTGAGGCGCCCATTCTAGTTTCTTATTTCGTTTGTGTCAAAGCTATCACTTCCACCTTGTCCCCTTCGTTCAACAGTACGTATAAAAACAAACAAACAAACAAGTTGTTTTTGAAAGAAATCCCCAAATGCAAAAACAGCTGTTCAGAGCATGCCAATGCCACAAGCGGCGAAATAAGGCCGCCTCTGAAGCCATCGGGAGTCTTTACAAAAACATTGAGCTAATACCACTGTCTTCGGGCTGACATCAGTGTTGTTACAAGCAAGTCATTTTTGTTTTCAGTGTTTCCATGACAAAACTAAAAAACGTTGCCTTGGACAGAAGTTTTGCCAACGCTCAGTTTTCATACTCAAACTTTGTGTGCGTGTGGACCAAAGCCTGAAACACACAAAGTTAGAGGCTATGTTTGCAGAAAAAAAAACGAAAATGTGTATGTGCAGACATTGCCTGAGGAAAGCTGTTGCTCGCTCATGTTCACATTTTCTTACCTTTTTCCTGCCGTTAAAAGTTAAAAGTTACGGGTTTACACCTCTCATAAAGCTGAGCTTGTACTTTGACCTCAATCCCCCCCGCCGCCCCCCCCATCCCCGCGAGTCTGCTAATCTGGGGAGGAGCACAGTCACAGATTAGATTGTTGCGGATTGTTGGTGCGTGTTTAATTGTGTCGTTCCGTTTCATTTTTCAACACCCAGGTGTGCTCCTGTGTGCGGAGCACTCGGTTGTGGAGTTGTGCGCTGTGGAGCCTGAGGGCAGCCTCCGGGCCGCAGCCGGGCCAGAGTCACTCTCCCAGTTGTTGAGCGGGCTCCAGGCGTGGACCCTGCCCCAACCTGTGAGACTGGATCCCCTGAGTCTAGAGACCTCGCCCAACTCCCTCTGTACTCTCACAGGTCAGTGCCCCCCCCCCCCCCCCCCCCCCCCTCACAGGTCAGTGCCCCCCCCCCCCCCCCTCTTCTCTGAGCCCTTTGACTTTCATGTCACTCGCTTCATCTGACAGGACTCCTGCAGAACATGCCCAGTGGGTTTTCCCTCTCAGGGGAAGAAAACCACTTGCCTCATTTTTTTTTTCATATATAAGTTTACTTGATGTGGCTTCCAAGCAACGGCTTTCTTCTGTTTCTTATTCACTGTTCTCAGGATTTCTTTGTTTGGAACTTTTAAGAAATAAAAACACATGGCATTTAGCTGGGTTCACGTCAATTCCTATATCATTTTTCAGTGCAATCACGCTGCCAGCTTCCTTTAAGTGTTCGGGTTGATGGTGGCAACATGGGAAAAATGAGCTGGTGTGGATGCCTGTCCACCAATTTTCTTTTTTACATAAATGCAGTGTTTGTTTTTTGATTTGCCACA
Organism: Colistium nudipinnis; assembly: GCA_016785305.1. Taxonomy (NCBI): domain Eukaryota; kingdom Metazoa; phylum Chordata; class Actinopteri; order Pleuronectiformes; family Rhombosoleidae; genus Colistium; species Colistium nudipinnis. Next base: position 504,192 of record JAFBJU010000709.1, on the reverse strand, counting down.
GATTTACGTTAAAGAAACCTGACTTTTGCGGCTTTGTTCATCAAAATATTATAGAAATAATGAATTAATTTGCTAAAGGCGTCATTTTAAAGTCCTTGCGATATAGCGTTTCATTCTGTATTTAAATTCTTTGAAACTTTCTAAATGTGGCTTATAATAGGAGTGGCCTAAATCAGATAATAATCTGCATCTGTCGACTTTGTGTCGCAATTTATGGCTCAATATCAAACTGTGAACCCTCTTGATTCTGGCCCCTCTGGCCCTCAATGTTTGGTCAGGTGGCCAGAAAAAAATTAAACAAACACATTATCTCTGTCACTTGTGCGCAAATAGTATCTTCTGGAAATTACCAGAGGGGGAAAAAGCCCAGTACCGTCAAGTACGAGAACCATTTGTCAGTTTTAAATTCAGTATCTTATTTTAGGTCCCATACTTGAAAGCTATGCAGCCCAGGTTGTTAAGTGAGACAGGGAGTAATGTATCTGCAGAATTTATCTCTGCAATCTCAGATAAAAATAAAAAAAAGATGATGTGTTCCTGTCCTACACCCACAAACCTGTGTGTAGATCATTTATCAGTCTTTCTAAGCCGTCAGTGTATTTCCTTGGCCATACACCAGTTGACAATGGCAACAAGTGTATACAAAGATAAATGATTCATAATATTAAAGACTTGGCCGTAAATGAAAGCAACGTTTTTGGGAAAAGTACAGTTTGTAAGGATGTTAACGTTGATTTTTTTTTTTTACATTTTTTTTTCTTTCGACAGGGGTGATAGTGGGTGTGGACGCGGACACAGCTTATTCCTGGCCTGCCTGCAGTCACTGTGGAAGTGACAACTTGGAGACGCTCGCAGAGAGGCCGTGAGTTTTCCGATTTAATCAAAACGACTTCATATCGTTAATCGTGGCATCGCAGCTCTTTGTATTTATACGTTTCTTTCTTTCCGCAGTCAAAACTTCTCCTGTGTTCCTTGCAAGGTAGCGCTGGACAAACCCGACACAAAGATTCAACTTGAGGTCTTTCTGAGTTCTTCTTCATTAAGCAACTGCACTTTGAAAGTAAAGGTGAGAACCGTTTTTTGAAGTACGGATCGTATATCTTTTTACATTTGGTGATTGGAGCCTCTCGACTTTTAATGTTTCAATAATAATCAGATGTTATTTCCCACAGTGTGACTGATTTGTACTTCAATTAATAATTCAGTATTTTCAGGGGAACACGTGAGTTTGCTCAGAGTGAGTTGATACCATAGTCATGCATTTATGCTGTGTACCAAACTTCTTCCAATCCTATGCCACACTAAGTAACAATAAGATTGGAAGCGTGGTGCCAGCAACTCACCGCTTCTCATGCCAACTAAACATGGACGTTTTAGTTTACTGCTCTCAGGCAGAAAGTGAATGGATTTTATTTCTAATATGTTGAGCTTAAATCGGAATAAATGCAAACTGCAGGACAAATGCAAGGTACAGTGGCTCAGTTTGAACCTCGTTGAGAACTGCTGGAGTGAACAAAATGCGAAACCTCTCGTGCCCTGCTATCTGCCGCGATCGCGATTCTGTAGACTTATATTGACTTATAAAATAGATCAAATTCCCCTTCATTAAATCGTCGAAGAAATAAAAACATTCACTGTCGATGCACCAGCTTAGCAGTGTTTGTATCCTAGACCTGGTGATAAAAGGGTAGATAAAATGATCAGTTCTTCGATCAGCTGATAGTTTAACCCCCTCAACGTGTTCATCACCAGAGAGCGTCAATTGATTAGTTTAGTGTGAATTCTTTATTTACAACATCAAGGCGGTTATTAGAAGGACATTAATGGCTCCACACTATTTTTGATCTGTTCAACAGCTGCAGAAAAAGACGATCCTGTCCATTCTAAACACTGCAGCACTGGAGGGCGAAGAGGTAAGTTTGCTTTTACGCCAACTGTTACATAACACTGGGCTGAACTGCACGGTGCATTGATCTTCTGTCAATATGTCCTGCAAGCACAGTCCTATGTCCGTGTCAGGATGATAGAGCTCTGTTCTGTGCTGGTCAATAACCCAGGGGAAGGAATTTGCTGCCGAAATATAGATTTTAATCTTGTGAGTGATTAGTGCTCTTAGGGATAGTGTATTTTCTAGGTTAACCTGCAGTTCACCTTGTGGAAATATTATGATTTACTTTCATATAATCCTGCAATAAATGGTCCAGCATTATGATAATCAATACTCAATCTCTAGATTTGTTGATGGTGACAGTCATCATTTGTTGCACAGTCTAGGGTATATTGTAGGCATTGTTGGTCCTTCCTCAGAGCAGTGCCACAGAATGAATGCTGATCAATGAGCAGAGTGCAAAGATCAGAGCGTTCTGTAAACTCCAGTGCTCATGCAACCGAAGCAACAACAGATTGCAACACTATGAGGTTGTGCTTTTTCCCCCATGTGCAGCTGCGCTGGTAAACGAGTGTTTTCACTGTGCCAGGCGCGAGTCCTCTGATGGACTGTGTGTGTGTGTGTGTGTGTGTGTGTGTGTGTGTGTGTGTGCATCTCAGTTCCCAGGTTACGATGTGGAGAATGTCCTGGGAAAAGAGGTGGGCCCCCTCGCAGCTTACGTAAGAGTCGTCAACAAGAAACCTGCCCCCTGGATGGGCCTGGAAGAGATCTGCCTCTAATGGCCGTCGGAGCAAGTAGCTAACGACATCAATCTGCGAAGGATCTGCTTGTGCACCAAGGCCTTGGCTTGAGCCAGTTTAACCTGTCCCCCCCCCCAGCCCCCCGTGAAGGCCTCCTCCACAGCCGTGCTGGAGTCAACAGGCTCCAGGAAGACAAGGTCGTGTTTGTGTTAACGATATGTGATCCTGTGGGCCAGGAGTTGACAGCCCAAGGGTGGAGCAATGGCATGCAGTCTGTCAAAGCAGCCCACGTGCTGCAAAAAGTTGGCTGTTACTTTCAGAAAAGAACTTTGGAGCGTCTAAAAAGCGCATTTTTTCCCCACCAAAGTCCTCAAAATCTGTGTTTAAGATTACCGACAACTGTCAATAAATGTAAAAATGAAAAAAAAAAAAAACTTCTGCTGACCTAACTTTTTTTTTTTTTTTTCTTCTTGTTCTTCCTCACTTCCTGTGAGCAAACACTCCAGCTCTATGTCAAGAAAACCAGACAAACCAGTCAGTTACTTTTGCACATTTTGAATGATTTTTTTTTTTATTGTAGTTTTCTGAGGATTCATACAATTTATAGAAAAGATCATGCTCTGGCTCCTATACAAAGTTTGGAATTATATATATATATATATATATATATAAAAAACAATGTACCATATCAGGTAGAACATCGTATCATATATAAATGCAGTGGTAAAATAATTTAATACAGAGAACAATCCCACAAAAAATATGGCAGCAACATCATATATTTTTTTTCCAGTGCCATTATGGTAAGCTTAAAATACATCTGGTACAGATGGTATGTGTATAAAAAAAACAACAACAACAAAACAAATAGTCTCTTGAGGTATGTCTCCTAAAAGCACAGTCAGTGGGGAGCGGAGCTCGTCTGTCACCGGCTCTCCACGCTCGTGTGTGACGGGGCGGAGAAGGACGAGCCGGGCATCTGCTTGAAGAAGTCTCGGAGGCCGCTGAGCTCCCGGCTCAGCTGCTCGATGGTCTTGTGGAGCCGGTCGTTGTCGGAGCTCAGCTCCATCAGCTTCTGCTGCATGTCAATGTTGCGCCTCTTGGCCTTGTCCCTGCTCTTCCTCACGGCTATGTTATTCCTCTCGCGCCGCTGCCGGTACTCCACGCTGTGCCTGTCCACCGACTTCTTGCCCCTCTCCCGGCCGTGCTTGCGCGGCGACGACCTGGCCGAGCCGGCCGCGGAGCTGACGGGCTCCGGCGTGGTCGGCGGCGTCGGCTGGCCCGTGGTGAGGCTGACGGAGGTCTGCGCGCACGCCTCGATCTGCGACGGCAGCGACGAGGACGCGTCGCTGTCGCTCCAGTCGGACTCCTGCTTGATGGGCGCGCTGAACGCCCCCTTGTCCGCCGGCTCCCCGTCCGCCCTCCGGTTCAAGGAGTACAACTGCAGCTGCTGCGGCGGCGGCGGCGGCGGCGGCTGCTGCTGCTGCTGCTGCTGCTGCTGGCCAGGCGGCGCGGAGCTCTGCAGCTGGTAGAAATCCGCCTTTTCCTGCTTCACTGTGTTGAAGAGGTCGAGGAAGAGCTCGTCGTTGCACAGCTCCAGGTTGGGCACGGCCGTCATCGACTCGATGTACTGGCTGAAGTCGATGGCACTCTCGTCGTCGTACATGGCGGCGGCGGTGCTCAGCTCCACCATGGCGCCGTCCTCGTCGCCGCGGCCGCCCGGCTTGCAGGCGCCGTGCGGCGGGCCGCCCAGCTTGGCGCACTCGTAGAAGTTAGCAGGCTCCATTGCCCAACTCATGTTGCATTGTGGAGACACGCACTGAGAGTCCAGGCTGTATATGTCACACATGAACCCTGGCGAACTCGTCCACGTGCGTTGTGGGGCAAAATAAGCGTATTGGGACGTGACAGCTGTCTGTGCTGTAGCGGCTCCTCGGGTCCGTGCAGGATCTTTGACTCCTTCTAGTTAACCAAAAGCTCTCATTTGTGTTTTATCCCCCCTGTAAGCTGCCTGTCTGTCAGCGTGCTGTCACTGTGCTGCGCTCACACGCGTCCTGTCACTCATCTGAGGCGTGGAGTTCCTTCGCACAGTGTTTTGTATGGTTTCCCCCGCTGACGTCACACGCGCCTCCCTCTCAGGAGCCAGTCGCGTCCACACGCGGGTCACGTGGTTTCCCTCCACTTCCCATTTGAGGAGAGAGGGGCGTGCTGCTGCTGCCACCCACTTTTTACTATGATCGTATGAATGGCTGCGAGTTGTTTACATGCTGTAGACTCCGCTCTGAGTGCTCGGATTTGACGTTAGTGTGTCGGCCTATAAACGTCCATGTCAAAGAGGAGTATTGTAGAAAGGGGCGCAGTAAAAAAAAACAAAAAAAAAAAACGTTTCATTTCCAGTAAAACTTCTTTGATCGAAAGAGCTACAATTTTAAAACCAAACAAGAATAATAAGCAACGTGCAAGTACAGTTGCAATTATGCAGGATGTTCGTTGTGTAGCAGTATATTAATATAATAGAATTCGTTTTTGTGTCATGCACATCCAAGTGTTCAGGCCAGGTGGACTCGCGAGACTCATGGGAGGTTTACTGTGTAGCTTCACAGGACACAAGTGCAGGGGACCACAGGGTCAGGGACCCCGGGGTTACTCCAGCGAAATGTAACTGAAACACATGCCGATGACAGAAAGACACACAACCACCAAGAAATGTTGTGCACTCCCAAAGTGAGTCATTGTTTCCACAAAGAAGCAAAGTAATCTCAAAGAAACCATCATTTTCAAAAATGTAAAATGGCTTCAAAGAGCCACATCATGATAGCCAAGACCCCACATTTTTCACAAAGACAGAATGATGAGATGAAAAAAAAAAAGGATCCCAAAGAGACCCAAAGCATTCACAATGAGAAATATAATAACCACAAAGAAATGGAAAATGACTTAAAAAACGTTTATTTCCGTCTGGAGTCCTCCATAAAGGGAGTGAGGGCCTGTGGCCAACTGATAATCCATCCATAGTGAAACCACAAGAAATACTATTGGACTAGTGAGACCTTTTTCAAACATGAGCTTAACTTCTTACATTATATCATAACAATGAACTTCTGCTTTCTTTGCCAGGTTTTACAAATGGTCTCAGCTTAAGTTTCTTATAACCATTCCTCCATAAGAACCATCAGAATTAAAGAGAAATAAATATTATTGCTCCCACCAAGAAATCATATTTTCTCTGCTGATGACAAATCTAGGAAGTTAGTGTGTTCGGATATATCTAGTGGGAAAGAAATACAATACATCCTTCTGAAATGTGGTGGCACAGAAGTATAAAGTCATCAGGTAAAGTAGTGCTGAAGTAAATGGACTTTGTGACTATCCACCTCAAATCAAATCAATCCAATTTATATAGCCCATATTTACAAATAGCAATGTAGTCATAAACCGGTAGTTTAAAATTCCATGTAGTGTCATACTGATTGATGTCATATGAGATACTTCACTATTTACCGATGACATAACTGACAGGATTCTGTGTAAGTTCATGTAGGCAACACAAGTCATTATTGAGTGCTTGAGGGACAGGTTTCATACCAATGCAGCACAGCCTATTACTATTATTGCATGTATAAATGGGGACGAAGAAGTCAGTTTTAAAGTGTGTTTCTATTTCTCATTTCGACAATATTTGTAGATTAATATATTCAATGTAATGCCACCTTGTGAAACTACGCAGATAAAAGTAAAGGTCCTGCACAAACAATGTCAGTTATATCAGAAGCAATTGCCTATTTGTAATGTAGAAAACTGAAAAGTCAAACATTGTAATATTGAATTATTCCATAACACATCAGATAGTATATCTATGAAATCGGACTAAGAGGAGTATAAAGTGCCGTGCATTGGAGTCATTCTAGAAAGTGTGCATGAAACAAAAAAATTCTTGTTCAGAAGGGTGCAGTAAGTCGTTACATTCCATCTCTTCAAACACAGAGCACGAATCAACATAGGGATCCAAAATGTACATGCAGCCCAACAAAAATAACACACTTAACAAATATAAGCTCATGTCAACAAACAGTGGAGTCATGATATATCTCGCAGGTAAGAGCTGTACGTCAGACTCACTACATACAGGATGAGAATGTTAAGTTATAAACATTAATAACAAACAACATCTGATATTTGATGATAGATTGAATATAGTTTTTACAGTTGATGGTGGGTGATCATTCTCGCAGGAAAAAAAATAAATGATCATGCTTATCCCATAAAAAAAAAAAAAAAGCTTATCCCATTAAAAAAAAAAAAAAAAAAAAAAAAAACTCAGATTACATGTGTACTGGTGGTTCTGGGAAATGCCTCGATGTGTTCCTCCTGGAAAGAGAGCTGTGCTTTTCCTCTGTCTCGCATGGAAATTGCGCCACATGGTGACCAATGAACGTACCCGCAGGTTTATTTCCAACAGCACACCAGAGTGAGGTCAGTAGATCATAGACCGTGGGATCCCATACCTTGCTATTTCCAAATACATCTCCAAAAATTGCATTTTAAGATTATACTCTAGATTATACTTGAGTGGGACGTTGGCAAGTCAGCATTAGATGATATGGAGGTGGATTTTGTTTTGTTCGTTAAAATATCGCGCCCTTGCGTCCCAACGCTGCCCCCTTCTGCAGGCCCATGTGTCCTCTTCTAATAGAGTTAACGTATCAGTCTGGTTTTCTTGTTTTCATATTGCAGTATGATTGTCTTAATATTATCGCGGCACTGTTTTCCCATTCAAAAGGAACAGACGCTGGTTTGTGGTAAAATATATGTTATTATTAGGTCTTTATTGATAATTATATCATCTGACGAAGAAACGTTTATGGCAGGAACAGTTCCGATTATGTAGTTATTCTTAGTCGTGGATGATTAGCTTTCTTTTATTTCTTTTATATATGTGTTTGTATTGTGCCCTGTGTCGATAAAGATTCCCAACAACAAAAAATGCCGTTCACTCATGGACCAAACCAAATCAGTTCAGGGTACCATTGGGAATACGAATAGGCACAGGAAATGCAAATCGTATTTTAATCTCATATACAAAATTGTGTGGATTGAATCGCGGTTAGAAGTGTTCGTGTTGTTTTTCAAGGCATGCTATTGTGTTAAATTAAAGTCACATCTGTAGAAATTGTACTCGAACCGCCCCCCCCCCCCTCCGCAGTGAATGAGTCGGCTGGAAGGCAACGCACCATTCTGACCTCCCATTGGTCCAGGTTTCCCCGCGAAAATTACGTCACCTGCAGTTTCGCGCCACATCTGCAGCAGCCGGACGTGTGTACAATAAGAGGTAAGAATAGATGGAATTTAGTTCACTTATTGCTTATTAAACGGACAATTGAGGGTTCGAGTGTTAAACTCGCCTGTTTAACACTCGCGACCACACGCTGTGTTGTTCTAATTCTTGGTTTTAAATGTTAAATACGTGCATGTAAGATTCTGCCTGTTGTTTCCATTTGCAGCCGCATGTCATGGTGGACAAGTTATTATCCGTCCCAACTTTTTCACCAAGTATCAAAGACATAATTGCAGATAAATAATCCTCAAATAAGTCAAATGTGTATTATGATACCCTGAATACGTTTAACTTCAGCTTTGATTTTGAAAAAATGACTTATGACATATTGCAGCCAACATATGAAATAAAGTAAAGAAATCCTGCTGGTTTAAAATATAATATTGGTACAATGAAAAAACACACAATAGAGCCTAACTAAAGGTGTCCTTCCAGTATTGATTATTATTTCTATATACATATTCCGTTTCCTGATATGGCAGCGATTGATTTGTAATCCATTAGATTTCCAGATATTGTGGCAACAATGTCTTCCCCAACATCAACTCCTGGTGGCCGCAAACGCGGAAGGAACACTAACCCATCCACGCGTAAGTTCACAGTTTTTTTCTGTCTCCTTGTTTCAACCGTCATGCAACTGAGATGACCTAAATATTGTCGCAGTGGGGTCTCCGTTTTATTATCAATAACATCTGATGCCTTGTGAATTCTCAGCCAGCAGCGAGGGACCCACCTCGCCTCCCTCACAAAAGCGCAGAGGTCAGGATTCCTCCACTGGGGACCTAATGCCGATGCCCACATCCCCGGCCATGGACATGCTGAGTCCGGCGGCGCCACAGGACACTTCTCTGTTCTCCAGCCCACGAGCATCAGGTACTAAAGATTCAAGCGTTTGTTGTCAAATATACATTAGCTCTACGTTGAAATTCCTATTTATTTATTTATTGTCCACTCTGAACGCCAATAGGAATAAGAATAAAAAAAAATAAGAATAAGGAAAATAAAATTCGAAATGACAGTAAAAATAAACACTGTAAGAAAAAGCAATGATATACAGAGTCGATCGAATAACACCGAGCAACAGTGCACAAAGATGCCAATCCAAAAAGACGCTGCGCAGATTGTCAAGTGTCGGTGTGTGTCTGCGGTGTTTTGTTCCAAAAATGTGCAGGGGAACAAACACCAGTGCAAGATTGTCCGAAAAAAGCAGGCAGAATGTCCCCCTTTAAATCTTATTTAGATTGGTTTATCATTAGCTTATCGAGGCACAGGGGACTTCACCTCATCCCTGTTGTGACGCACCTTTTCCCTTTTCTCCTCTCTCAGTCCCACCCAATGAAGTGGACATGAGCTCCCCTCTGATGTATGGGACTCCCAGCTCCAGGGTTGAGGGGACCCCGCGCAGTGGAGTGCGCGGCACCCCGGCCCGACAGCGTCCTGATCTGGGGTCCGTCAGGAAGGCTCCGCAAGTCGATATGCACACCGAGCCGGTCAGTGGAGTCGAGATTTATCGTGTCATTTTCCCTAACGAGTCAAAGGTTTCAAAACCAAAACAATGAAACCTCTGTTGACGTTTGCTTGTAGCCAAGTACCGAAGGGGCACCGGCGAGTGAACCCAACGCAGGCCAGAAGCTGGTGATCTGGGGCACGGATGTCAACGTTGGGACCTGCAAGGAGAAGTTTCAGGTATGGCCACAACTGCACATTCAATTTCTTTGAAGAAACATTCCCTGTTCCGAGTCCATCAGATCTCATGTCTCCGTTTTTTTTTTGTGCCTCTCGGCTTCCAGAGGTTCCTGCAGAGGTTCATTGACCCGACCTCCGCTGAAGATGAGAACGCTGGCCTGGATCTGAACGAGCCTCTGTACATGCAGAAGCTGGAGGAGGTACCGTCCTGACTCCTGTGTGTCCATGTCATAGTGTTGTGTCAAGTTGTAATGCTATCCCCGGTCAAAACCAATGCTTAAGTTCATATTCACATTGAATGTTGCTCCTTTTGGCGCACACAGATCAGTGTCGTGGGTGATCCGGTGCTGAATGTGAATTGCCTGCATGTGCAGTCCTTTGATGCCGAACTCTACCGGCAGCTCATTTCCTACCCACAGGTGAAGGCCCACTTTTTTCTAAAGACATGCAAATGTCACAACAGTGTCAGAGTTATCTTTGAGTTGTAATGAATAGAAATGCAGTTAATATTATATTGTTGGGGGGGGAAAAAAAGATATCGGTTGGTTTGAGGCTAAGCTATTTACTGATCAAAAAGTTTAAATTGCATTTTTCTTTCGAATGGCAACGTATAGAAGCCAATATGCGAGTTATTTGTGTCCTTTTCAGGAAGTCGTACCCACCTTCGACATGGCAGTCAACGAGCTTTTCTTTGAGCGTTTCCCCGACTCTATTCTGGAGTTCCAGATCCAAGTCCGCCCCTACAACGCCTTGAAAACCAGAAACATGCGGAGCCTGAACCCAGAAGGTGTGTGTGTGTGTGTGTGGATACATTAATCCAGACTTTGTCACCTCGTGCCTGCCATGCGGCATCGCACGTCTTAGGTCTACCAAGACATTGCAAGATATTCCATCCCATATTTCCTGCGGGATTCCTCATACCTTTTGATAAAATGTGAGGTCTCGGCTTTGGCCTAACGCTTCTGCGTGCCGTATGTGTCGCCTCCGCAGACATCGATCAGCTGATCACCATCAGTGGCATGGTGATCCGCACCTCGCAGCTCATCCCCGAGATGCAGGAGGCTTTTTTCCAGTGCCAGGTGTGCGCCTTCACCACGCGCGTGGAGGTGGATCGCGGGCGCATCGCCGAGCCGGCTGTGTGTCGCAACTGCAGCACCACCCACAGCCTGGCGCTCGTTCACAACCGCTCGGTATTTTCAGACAAGCAGATGGTGAGAGTTTGGAGGAAAGGGTGATGGGGCAGATTGCTTTACCAGTAGATGACACCTAATCTCAGAACATGCTGTGTGTTAATTGGTGACATGTTGCTGCTGAGGTCATGACATCTGCTCGTGTATTGATCCGCCTCCACAACAGGTCAAAATTCAGGAGTCTCCTGAAGATATGCCGGCCGGTCAAACACCTCACACAACTATCGTCTATGCTCACAATGACCTTGTTGACAAAGTGCAGCCTGGAGACCGAATAAACATCACTGGTAAGCTCTCCGAAACTCACGCATGTTACTGTTGTCGAAACTAACGAGCATGGTTATTGATTCAATTTTTGGTTTGAATCATTTGGTTAACACATCCCAGGGAAGACATTATTTCTCTCGTTTTACCATTACCAATGGAAATAATTGAGTCATTATTGATTTGCCATTTCATTTTCTGACAATAGACTAATCACTTCTGCAGTAATAAAATGGTATAACAAAAAATTATAAACCCCAAGATGCTTTCCAACGATTTTTTAAGCAGCCCAGATACAAACATTATTATTTGACAGGAAAATAATAAAAATCTGGTTTCTGCGGTGGAACCTGTTCATCTTTTTCTTTTCTTCGTGAATGATCTCTCCGTCCTCATATTTTCAGTATGAATCCCCTCTGCAGAGCTCTTAACGTGCCGGTAAAAGTGTTTCGCTCGTAAAAGCTTCTCAAACGTCTGTGCAGGTGTCTACAGAGCCGTCCCCATGCGCGTGAACCCATTCCAGAACAACGTGAAGTCTGTCTACAAGACTCACATAGACGTCATCCACTTCCGCAAGACGGACGAGAAGCGCCTGCACGGTCGGGACGAGGAGAACGAGCAGAGGCTCTTCACCGAAGACCGAGTGCAGGCCCTGAAGGAACTGGCGGCCAAGCCAGATGTCTACGAACGCCTCTCTTCTGCCCTGGCACCGACCATCTATGAGCATGAGGACATCAAAAAGGTGCGTATGCGTTGTCCGCACTAAAATACGCATGTCAAAATCTTTGTTAACCTGTACCTATCCCTGGCAACAAGAGTAACCACAACACAGAAGTCGTGCAACATGCCAAATGTTTTTTTTTTTTTTATGTAGGGGGTTAAATGTCGAAAGTTATAAGAATAGATGGTTCATTCGTATGGATATGTTAATGTCATGGCTCTGGTATTCTACATAAAGTTGATTGTCTGAAATGAAAATCAAATTTCTCAGGTATTGGTTTCATTTGTCTGTTTTCTCCCACAAAAAGTCATGTTGGATGCAAAGCTGTCGTATAATGACAAATAATTGTTGCGCTACTTGCAGGGCATCTTGCTGCAGCTGTTCGGCGGCACCCGTAAAGACTTCAGTCAGACCGGCCGCGGCCACTTCCGCGCAGAGGTGAACATCCTGCTCTGCGGAGACCCCGGCACCAGCAAGTCCCAGCTGCTGCAGTACGTGTACAACCTGGTGCCCCGCGGCCAGTACACATCGGGCAAGGGTTCCAGCGCCGTGGGTCTCACCGCCTACGTGATGAAGGATCCGGAGACCAAGCAGCTGGTGCTGCAGACTGGAGCGCTGGTGCTGAGCGACAACGGCGTCTGCTGCATCGACGAGTTCGACAAGATGAGTGACAGCACGCGCTCTGTGCTGCATGAAGTCATGGAGCAGCAGACCCTCTCCATTGCCAAGGTACGTTTGTCACGTTTTTGACAAACATGTGTGGATGGATGAATAAATGCGAGACTGAAAACGCGTCGTGGGCGTGTTTCTCGCCCCCGTTATGTCTTTGCGTGTGCAGGCTGGAATCATTTGCCAGCTGAATGCGCGCACTGCGGTGTTGGCCGCCGCCAACCCCATTGAATCTCAGTGGAACCCCAAGAAGACCACCATTGAGAACATCCAGCTGCCTCACACGCTGCTGTCCAGGTGAATACCCTCAACCAGGGCGGTCACTTACATTAAGTGTTTAAAATAAATGTGCCGGTTTCACCAAATAGCATCCACAAAAGAGATTTGGCATCATTTGTTGTCTAAGTGCAACCTTAAGAATGACTTGTATGCAGGTGTATCTCGTTGACCGCTCAATGTCGTCATAATTTGGACGCATCTGTCGTCGCATTTCTTAAATTGCCTCACTCCCACCAGATTCGATCTGATTTTCCTGATGCTGGATCCCCAAGATGAGGCGTACGACCGCAGGTTGGCCCACCACCTGGTGTCGCTGTACTACCAGAGCGAGGAGCAAATGGAGGAGGAGTACCTGGACATGGCTTTGTTGAAGGACTACATTGCATACGCACGGACATACATTAATCCAAAACTGAGCGAGGAGGCCGGCCAGGCCCTCATTGAGGTATGTGCTCTCTCCATTTTCATTTCCAGACCGATTTAAGCTGGGCATTGGCCCTGGTGACCTCAGCTGACCTGTTTCATGTTGGTGCTCAGGCCTACGTGGACATGAGGAAGATTGGCAGTGGTCGGGGCATGGTGTCCGCCTACCCCAGACAGCTGGAGTCCCTGATCCGCTTGGCAGAGGCCCACTCTAAAGTGCGTTTCTCTGAGAAGGTGGAGAGCATCGACGTGGAGGAGGCCAAGCGGCTTCACCGCGAGGCCCTCAAACAGTCGGCAACGGACCCCAGGACAGGCTTTGTTGACATCTCCATTCTCACAACAGGTACGTCAGATGAGGCCTGGAGAAAACTGTTGGCCCGCTGTAATGATGTATTTGTAGAAAGCAACTTGTAGCAAGCAACTGACTACTGGTTATGTGACCATTGGTTTGGTTTATATTCCATTGTAAAAACAAAAAAAAAATAACCCTTCCCCAGAGTCCAAGGTGACATCATAAAACATTATACTCACTGTTGTATTGATGAATGTATGCTCTTTTTTTGAATCAAGAGATGAATCGAGGAATGCATCTCTGATCTTGTTGGATCTATGAAAGCAAGCAGAGTTCGTCAGTGTATTGATTTGCGTTCACAGGTATGAGTGCCACAGCCCGCAAGCGCAGGGATGAGATAGCCCAGGTTCTAAAGAAACTGATCCAGTCCAAGGGAAAGATGCCGGCCATGAAATACCAGCAGCTCCTCGATGACCTCCGAAGACAGTCTGAAACTGTAAATATTTCTTATGCTAAGAATGTGAACACTTTGGCCTTAGCAAGAGCAGAACTTGCATATGTTTTAGTTTTTTTTTGGTGACGTCCATGTTGAATACGTTACTAATTCATTAGATAACCGCAAACCATTTAAAGTACACTGAAAATACAGTATTTCAATAATGGATAAATAATTTACCATACGAGTACATTCTGGGGAAAAAAAAAGTATTGATTTTTAACTTTACAATAGATATTTCCCCACTGTCCTTTCCATCAACAACAACGCCGCCACCTCCTGTAACAACACCATCTTTGTCGCTATGTTTGCAGGCGATCACGAAAGAGCTGTTTGACGAAGCGCTCCGAGCCCTCTCTGATGAGGATTACTTGACAGTTACTGGAAAGACCGTTCGTCTCCTCGCCTAAAGCCACACCATGCAATTATTGTACAGTCCTTTTCTCATGCTGTAAAAAAAAAAAAACAAGTTGTAAAATTGAACCGTTGTATGTTTTTGATGCATATTAGATGTTATAATATTCTGGATTTTGGAGAAATGAAAAAGGAAAAGAAGAAGAAAAAAAAAAAAAAACTGCCTTGCGAATACATGTTTGTATTTCTATTGATTTCAAGTTAATGCCCTTGATGTTACATGCTCTGTGATGGTGCAACGCTCTCCTCTTCAAACGTTTATGAGTTTCTCTTTTGTGATGTGTTTCAAGAAAGCTTGAAAGATATTGTTTTGTTTTTGTATCATATTTCTAAAAACTCTTAAAAATTAAGTACTTTGCCATTACCAGAGTTGAAATGTCCTTGTAGCTTTGTTAATAGAAAGAAAATAAAATCTTGCTCACTCAAGCTGTATCAAGTGTATTTTATCCACAGTTTACTTATCAACAATTTAAAATAAAACAAACAATTGCAAGTGCAGCTCGTGTGAGATAAATAGAGTACATGCGATGGTTGGTTTGTTTGTTTATATATGTGTTTGTATGAGTGTGTGTATGCGCGTGAGTATGTCTGACATATGTGCTGGCGTGTCTGTGCGCGCGCAAGCGGACACCGGAGCAGCGCGGCCCGGTGATGTGCCGGTGTCAACGACTGTGATGTCACACACGCTTCTGAACTCGGCTGAAGAAGAAGATGGCGGCCTCCTCAGGTTTGTGCGCCTTCGAACTAACATCTGCATACACACGGTGCGCGTGCGAAGCCTACCTCTTTGCCGGCCACTCGGTGACATGTTCCCCGCACTACTGCGAGTTTATAATTCTGTCCACTGAGTCTGGCCGCGGAAGAGAGGCCAGCACCACGGGAGCCGTCTACTTCATGCAGCTACCGTGTTGGCTAACGAAGCTAAAGCGAGGCGTTGTGACTAGCTTGTCCCGTGAGTTAGCGGAAATGCCTAAAGCTGATAGAAATAAGCGCATTGCGTTGATAATGCAGATGTTGTGGCCCACATACAAGCCGATAGTCTACGTAATGTGACAAAGGGGTTTTTCGTATATTTGAAGCGGATGGTTAACTGGAGCTAGTAAATAACGGTTGACGGTATTTGCTAGCTTAGCACACTTAGCTACTAGAATATTCCAACACGGCGCAGCAGCCAGTGTCGACCCCGCTGCGTCCCGTTAGGCCTATGAGTGAAATAAGCGAAGGTCTATGCATGTTTTTGTTTAATTTAATATGCTGGAGGATTCGGTGTTTTAACAGTGACAAGTCCACAACGATGATTTCCCCGATGGCTTCTCTGTGACACTGCATGATGGTGACGGAGTCATTTCAGTGCAGACACCAGCCCCCTGCTGCACACAGCAGCCCCTCCACCTGCTACCGTTGTTGAATCTTGATTTCTACTTTTCACATGTGAACAGAGATTCGGGCGACGACTCGTTATGTTTGGCCCGGGCACATGTTTCATATTGGAGGGCGGGGAGTGGAGAAAAGCTCCGAATCGCCGTAACGTGACATCTAATCTAGTTGGCAAGCTTCGCCCAGCAAATAGTCGCTCCCCGTGTATGCGTAATCATTTCGGGAGGAAACGTCGTTCTCAAAAGTTGTCCAAATAAACGGACATATTGAAAAACAAAATAATACACATTGAATACTCGTATATGTTATATTTCCCCGCAACGTATTTAAAAATACATCGCGAAGATGTTTGCAAAACGTGGAGAAATGGGGAAGTGGTTTAATCACCATCGAAACAACCTAAGGACCAGTCGGTGCGACGTGTTGCCGATTAATTTTTATTGGTATTTATTTGAGTATGGCCAGGGATTCTAAACAGCACCTTGAATGTGGTGCAGATGTTTAAGAGATGGGAGTTGAATCCCAAAATTAACCTGCAGCTCAATCTGCACCTTATCCAAATATGCCACCGTCTTGCATTGACTTTGCTGCATTAGTAATAATACAAATAAAAATGCACCCACCCAGATGTTAAATGGGCACGGCAAATATCGGAAAACAACAAGCAATAGAGGAGACCTTGAAACAAAGTGTTATTCATATGATTTTCCGAAGACAATAAGAATGTGAGCAGCTTTTCTTGATTATTATAAAAAAAATATTCAAGAGGTCTTCTATTTGTTATTCTTGTTGTATGCCAAATGATCAATGAAATTAGACAACAAATTGCAGTCTATTTGATTTCTCGAGGGATATATAATATGAACGCTGTTTTTATTATTATTTCTGCATCATAGTTTTTACTTAACCGATGATGCATGTCCTGCTACTAGAAGACTGTGGTGAGCCTTGTGTAGTTGACAATATTAGTCAGTTTAACAGTATTTGCATTTTCACAAGGGAATGAAATCTTGAAAAGATATGATATATTGATTTTTTTTTAGAATAGATTTGTGACGCCTGAGAGTAATTAAATGTCTGAAAATGAAATGAATGCCTGAGTCATGTGGCTGTTTTTAAAATGCGCCAATCATCCTCTCTGTGAATTTGTCTGCAGGAAAATGAAGCAGTATTGAGCAGTATTTTCACTTAAGTGCCGTCTCCTCCTCTATGAGCTGTGTGTGGTTCATCATTTACACCACCACAAGTGTCCGCCAGGACGTGTGCTTAATGTTAACATTTGAACCATCTTCCAGTAACATCCAATAAGAACCACACGCCGCTGAATGGGTTTGATCGACTTTATTATCAACTCAGCTGATACAAGATTGGTCATAAGAAGGCTAGATCATTTATTAAAAATCAGCAGAGCAGGCCAATGTGTTCCAAATGTCATGACTATTTTCATACTGCTGTCAAAAGTACTGGATTTTATTGCGTTTTGATGTTCAGCCGATATTTTTAGCCAGTGTCTTGTGAATAAGGTATCGAGTTATACGCACATTCGTGCCGAGTAGAACACGTTCTAGGCTTTGGCCACGCGTGTACAGCACATGACTTCTGTGCGTCATTCCTTTATCAAACAGTCCTACTTTACATATTCACCATGGTCTTACTCATTTAGACGTGTTCGTTTTCTATGAATAGATGAATGTGTCCCTGAATGGGTTTTCAGAAAGGGAAGCACAGTTGGGGCGGCATACAGAACGAAAGGCTTGGATAATGATGTAGTAGTTCTGTTTTTGCACGAAACTGTAGTGCTGGCACTAGCAATCTGTTACCTTATCAGTTCGTCTGTTTTCCCCTACTAATCCATTATTAATAGCAATAGTTGCTTTGGTGGTTTTATGCTTTCCATAGAAAAATGTCCGACAGTCTGAAAACATATCTCTGATACTTTGTAGCTGTACAGTGTCCCAGAATGTTTGCGCACACATGCTTAAAAGGTATGTGATCGTATGAAATGGGTAATTCATGCACCTTTCAAAGCTTTATAGATACTCTTACTCCTCCAACATGGTTTCAATGAACAGCAGATTATAAAATAACTGAGAATAGGAGGACGGCACAAGAAACCATGACAGTGTTTTTCCCCAGAAATGGAGGCGGTCAAGTTAATGTCTGGAAGACCAAGAACATTTTCAGAGAGAACTGCTGGTAGGATTGGATTTGAAAAACAAATGAGGCATCGTCCAAAGAAACGAGCCCTGTGGACTGGTTCAATTAGAAATGGTCCAGAGTTGAATGAAAAGAACACCTGTCCATCTGCTGAATCGATTGTGCGCAACATTTAAGTGGTACATGGAAGAATGGATTCAGTGAAGTAAAAGCTCATTCTGGAGGCAAATAGCCAATCTCTCGCTCTTACAAGAAGGGGGTTACGTGCTGTGACAATGGGGTGTACTTATACTGAGCATGGTGGCCCAACCTGCTTTTTGGGCCTTAATACGTTTAAGGCTAGCTATAAAAGTAGCCATTAACTTTGAAATCTTTTGACCGACTCTTCCATGCCACCGTTTCCTTAAAACCACTGCAATTCCTGCTTCTGTCATTGTAGGAGTTAAAGTTCCACGCAATTTTCGCCTGTTGGAAGAGCTTGAAGAGGGGCAAAAGGGCGAAGGCGATGGCACGGTCAGCTGGGGCCTGGAGGATGACGAAGACATGACTCTCACACGGTGGACAGGCATGATCATTGGACCCGCAAGAGTAAGCTGGGCTAAATCTGCATCCACTACGCTGTCGCAGGAAATCAATCGCTGCTGTTTAAACAAACATGCTTTTCCATCTCTCCTTTGTTTTTCAGACCAATTATGAGAACAGGATATACAGTCTGAAAGTGGAGTGCGGAAATAAATACCCAGAGACGTCCCCGGTCGTTAGATTTGTAACAAAAATTAGCATGAATGGGATAAATAATTCCAACGGGACGGTAAGTGTGCCCGTGTGGCCGTCGAGTTCAGTAATGTTGATTTTCGCCGCAGTTGTGTTGACGCTCAGATGTGACGCGTGCAACAACTGGCTGTCGGCAGCACCTGGCCCGCTGACTGATGTGGTGACTCTGCTTTCTTCTCGTTTTGTCTCGCAGGTGGACTCGCGTAGCATACCAGTATTAGCGAAATGGCAGAATTCCTATAGCATTAAAATTGTTCTTCAAGAGTTAAGGCGTCTAATGATGTCCAAAGAAAATATGAAGCTTCCACAGCCACCAGAAGGACAAAGCTACAGCACTTAATCTGAATGGAGTGTCGACCCTCTGTCTTAAACCTTACTCTCTTAGAAATATTGTGTAAAACCATCATAAGGCTCACTTCGCACATCAACAGTATCGTCTGCAAGAGCAAGATTGGACTTTCTTATTACACTGCTCATTCAAAACATAGAATAAAATTGTCCCTGCAGTTAAGCGCTGAATAGATAGTGAAAGGACTACAAGACCACAGTTATCTGCCTTTAATAAAGTTACTTTGACTTTTATGTTCCAGCTTGAGTGGGCTTGATGGAGTTAGCATGACGCCACGCAGAGGCCGTCCCGAGTTTTATGTTCAAATGACTGATCACTGAAGTAAACGGCAAGATGTGTGTACGAAGGCATGTTCTGTAACTAATACCTAGTCAAAGAGAAGCCACACTTTTGAGTTGTTAGTCAAATTTTAGCGGGTTCATTGAGTTATCAAGCAGATCACTGAGTATTGAACTGTGGCTGTAGTCTAAAAGTAGTGTCACCAGGTAAGAAAGTTTTTTTTTCTTTTTTATAAATATATATATATATCTGTATTTGACACGATACCAACATGTTTCTGTTCTGCGGCTCTTTGACATGTAACAGAAGTTGAAGCCTGGTCTGTTCTGAAACCCCTTGCATTTAACTTCCAGGGAAAATGGCAGGTGTATGAACTTGTGATTTTTCTGAAATTAAAATCACTGCAAAAACAAACAAAAAAAGGAAATCCAGTCCAGAGGTTGGTTTATTTGACTCCCTGAGCTGTGTCTACAGTTGCCTGTTTTCCCACCAGAGGGCCTTAGCTGACAAGTCGAGTACCACTGGCAGCTGGATGCGCAATTCGTGCATCGTGCTGTGAGTAAGCTCTTCCTGTCTCTGTTGGTTTTATGTGATGTTTAATGGAATGTCTGAGTGACGCAACATTGCTGATATCTGATGCCGTGTTTTACTTTTTCGCATAACAATGACATAATCAAAATGCTATTTCATCTGCAGCCTAGTAAGTGGATCCTTTATTGGATACATTATCATGTTATATTCCGATTAATAGTCTATCCAGACCTCATTGTGTCGTGCACTTATTCTCCCCTGAGAGGGAAGGGTATTGTGCCCTGTGAGAATGTGACCTTTTGTGGCTTTTCAGCTCTTTTTATTTTAAAGTTTAATTAACCAAATGGGTATTTTAAGAGAATTCAGTAGAGTACACTGGGTTCATCGGTTTAAATGATGTCAACATCCTTGAATTTCAATTTTTAAATCCCATTTATAAGAACCGAGCCAAACCTTATTCTTTGTCCCAGTGATTGGTTGCCAGGGGAGTTGGGGAGTTAATGGTGTGTTTTCTTAATAATTTCCGTTCCCACAATCCACCATAATGGCACCGGCTTCACTGGCACATTATGGAAAGATTAATGGTCGCTGGTTCAGTCATAATGTAACATCAGCCAAATCATTCAGGTGACATTTCTCATCATCATTTTTCCTTCTGCACAGAGGTTTTGACATTGATCTAATACCTTAAAGAGGGATGTCCAGTCGGGGAAAAAAGCTACTGGCTCTTTTTTTTTATCAAGCCTTGCTCTTTAAAAAACATCCAGGTCTCCAAGACTGTGTATGTCTGCGCGGGGCATGTAAAAGTGATAAACTGTGGTGGCTTGTGCATTTGACCTTTGTGACCTTAAGAGCTTTATATCTGACTCGCTGCAGCAGAACCCGTAGCTTGTCTCGTGTCAAGGTTGGGCATGTGCATATGTATGCTGGCCGCGGTGTGTCACAGTCACTGCTGCTTGGCAAGAGCCCAAATTTGCAGAGATAAAAATCCCCTGTGTTTTGGTATTTCTGCTGGGATCATATACTTGATCTGCACAATCTTGAAACAACCTATGAGAACAGAAATAACCGCAGAGGCCTCTTGTCCCAGTTTGCTTGAAATGATAAGGAAACTAAGACTTAAAAAAAAAGCCAAAGACGAAAAATTAAGTGACAGAGCAACCTGCAGTGTACACTAGATGCATAACAAACGTCACCACTTTCCTTTCTTCCTATTTCCAAGATGCATTTGCATGGATTGAGCCTGGAGGCTGCTGGGTTGCACTGTCATTTTGCTTCACTGCTTCTGACGTCAAGTGGACCCAGCTTTGTGGCCGCTAGAGGGCGCCCCGCACTCATGCACGTACCAGTCTCCTCTCCGGCCCCTGTTTGGAGGACATGGCTGCTCTGTGAAGGCTGCACTGCTGTGATGCTTCCAGGCTCCATTTGTTCACGCTGTCATTATTCCGTAGTAAAGGAACTACTTCCTGTCCGCCTGTAGCCCACCGTGCAATGGCTCCTGGTTGGTGTCCTATGAGGATGTAGAGGTGGCCCAGATAGGCGCAGTGATGGATAACTAGTTAGTACTATTGAGTTGTTGGATCTATGAGAGCAGACACGGTTTCCTATCAGAATGTGTGTGTGTGTGTGGGTGGGTGTGAGATGAGTCAGTGTTTGCTGTGGAGGATGACCTCGCTCCTCTTCTGTGAAGAAGTCTGCGCCACGAAATTTGACTTTGTAGATGTGAAAGTCTGCGTATGGGCCCCGGCTTCCATCTGCTTTACTCTCCTTACTTGTTTGGCTTTTTTTTTTTTTTTCTTTTCCTCTCCCTCCACTCCTCTTGGATGTCATGAATATAAAATTAGAATTGGCCTGTGTTGCAGCCAGTTCACTCGACAGCAAAGTCATCCCCGCATATAAAAGACACAGCCTCGGGTCACACAGGCTTATTCCTTTATTTACCCTATGTAAATCCAGAGTTGACTGCTCTGAACCCCTGCTCATGTTGACTGCACTTTTTCTTTTTTTTTTTTGGAGAATGTCATCGGACTGGGACTAGGAAAACCTTACTCGCCTAACCTCCAGCCCTGTCCCACTTATCTGAATTTCAAACTCAGGCACCTGCATAAATGCACCAGCTGAAGCCATACTGGAGGCTCACTGAGGTGATTAGACTTGTACCAGGCATTAATTTTTTTTTAATAAGGTGCCTTCTGGGCAAAAATTAAATTATATTGCTTTGGGCTGTATAGCACTGAAGACAGAAAGCCGGAGAGTGATCTAACCTGGGAAGGAATGTGGCGTGGAGGACATACGTCTCGTCTGCCGGCAGACTGCTGGAACCAGGCCTCTGCTCCCAGAGCTCTCACCCTTTGCCCCGAGGGGCCAAAAGGTCACGACCTGCGTCTGTTGATACTGTAAAAAGCTTTGTCTTCTTTATGGTCGCAGAGGGGAGAACGCGTCTGTGTTTCTGAGAAACTCCATTTGTTTTCCTAATCTGTGTCATAACTTCCGCTCTTGCGTTTCTCTGGGAAGAGAGCCCATATGATATGTGGCTATAGATAGAACACATATATATGTATTTCTATGGTGGTCCTTGTTGTAAGGGTGGAGGTGCAGGCGATGGGAAGAGTCACACTACTGTCCAACCGACCTAAAATAACTATATATACAACATTCAACACTATTATATGATCACAAACAGACTACAACTATTGGCTTGCTTTTTCAAAAGCCATCATCATCATCATCATCATCATCATCATGAACCGTCATGTTTTTGGTATTTTTATGTGCCCGTATTGTCAATCAGCCACAGTGAATTGAAGGGAACATGTTCTCACGTTGGTCTTAATCCTCAGAACGTCGGGACATCTCCCGGCCCTGCGAAAGTGGTCTCAGTGATTCCCGCGGGGTTCTGTTGTTCTGGTTGTGTCCTCGAGCCCTTCGTTGATTATCATCGTGAGCTGTTGCATGTGCTCTCGCGGACGCGGACTCGCTCTCAGCCATCTCCTGCTTGTCTTTAAACGTGCATTCGCGGATTTTCTTGGCAGCAGCCCAACAAGCCGTTAACACAACATAAATAGAACGTGGCAAAAGTATTCGCAAGCTGTTGCGTTTTTTTTGTTTTTTTTACACACATCTAAGGACAATGTTTATTGTGTTTTAACCCTGGTGTGGTGTCTACCAGCTCTTAAAGGGAAATACGGATCTGGCTCAGTCATTTGATGTTGCGAGTTAAACTGCTGCACGAGTTGATGTCGGTGAAACACAAAGCAATAAGCTTAAAAAAGTTCAAATGCTTGCTCGAGCCAGGGACACAACACAGTCGGGCTGCGTCTAAGTGTGTGTGTGTGTGTGTGTGTGTAACTAGAGCAAGCTATACGTTTTTTTTTTGGCCAAACCACGAGGTTATTGAACCAAAAATAAACTGTATCCGGCCATCCTCAACTTCCTTTATCAATTAACTCAACAACCCCTAGCTTTCTTGGTGCCCGACAGGGGGCACGGGGAATAACCTGGTGACTTATTTATTTATTGATTGATTGATTGATTTATTTTGGTTCATGTGTTAGCTTAGAAATAAATCGGCGACTTTGAATATTTCTTGCTTCAGCAAATCGCCCGCATATTTCTCCGGGAGCTCAGAAACCGGTGCTCCCCTTGAGGGTTTAAGTGCCGCATTTACAGTGGGATCAATGAATGGCGTCCTCTCTCGCTGTGAGAAAAGCGCCAGATCGGAACCACATGTCCGTGGCTCTCGCGGCTCTCGGGGCTATTGACATGCGCTTCACAGAGCCCTCCACGTTCGGACGTGCTGCTGCTGCCGCCGCCGCCGCCGCTGCAGCAGCGAGCGCTCCGGTTCATTTTTACGCTCACGGATGTTGACAGACTATGAGACTCATAGAATGACGGGCTGGCGGGACAGGAATGCTTCGATTTGGTGCTGCTCCCGCCGTCAGATGTATGGATCACGCTATCTGGGACATGGGTTTAAAAGTCAGCCTGTCGCTTGTAAAGGCACCACCTCCTCCTGGGCTAAAGTGACACAGAGCAGGGCTTCTTACTAAATCGTGCAAAAAAAAAAAAGAGTCCAAATCGTGTGCCTGTGTACTCACTGCATTCCAGGTTATTTATACGGGGTGAAAAAAAGACTGCATAGACTTCATGTCTCTACTTGGTGAGAACTATTAAATTACTGGTGGATGTTTTTAATTACTTCACATAAATGTTGGAGTACAACACTTCTCCAGTGTTGGGAGGGAGGGAGGGGGGGCGCCGGGGGGGTGGGGGGGGGGGGGGGGGGGGGGGGGGGGGGGGGTCTATAATGTCTCACATGTTAAGGGAAGCACTGGCTTGCACTTAATCACGGTGGTCCCTGTGTGATTCTGGCGTTGGAAAAGTGGCTTTGCGAGAGAAAAGTGAGCATTCCTTCTGCTGGCGCGAGGGAGAGGAAATGGGTAATAAAACCAGGAAAAAAAAAAGAAAAAAAAAAAAACCCTCAGCGGCGTGCTGGAGCCACTGATTCTAGGATCCACTTAATTGCTCTGAAATGAAAAAGATTTTTGGCTTCCCATTTGCTGTGTTTAAAGAAATGTCAAGTCAAATCCCACATGTACGCCAGCCAAGCGGTGACTTCTCATCCAGCACTATGAGCACTAATCCCTCCATTTTACTGGTGCCATTGGTAATATTATTATTAATATTGAGAACGCTGCTGTTGACGAGCAGTAAATGCCAGAGGAGGCCGAAATTGAACTTGTTTGCTCATATCCTGAGGTCACAGGGGAAAGTGCATTACTATACTAGTGGGTTGAATGTTTTATCTGGTGCTTGTTTTCTTCGCGCCGTCTAATATAGCAAACATAACTATATTGGCTTTGAAATTAATAATGGCAATGTTGGCCAATCCCTTGCTCCCTTGTTTCACAGAAATTGCGGCAATTCTCCTGGCTTATTTTGCAAGTCGCGTCGGCAGCCGAATGACTTCAGCTACACATTAGGCGGCAGAATGGCCTCTGTGTCATTGTGTTGGATTATTATTACTGATGCATTAGTGTCCTGTTCTTTCTGATAGTCGGGGTGCAACATCTATTCACTGCTGTGTATGTGCGGTTGTGTCGTTTTGTAGAAAACCGCTACATATTTGATTCATTGGTCGTTTATTTTCGAAGTAAATCTGCAAAGTAACCATTGCCAGTCAAATCAATGTAATGGACTAAAAACTCAATATTTGCCTCTGAAATGTAGTACAAAAAAAGGAATACCATAAATTGAAATATTAAATCATACCAAAAGGAACTTAACACTTAGCTACCCTACGCCACGAACCATTCATTTTTCATGATATTTCTTTCACTTCATCTTTTCATTTCGTCACTTTCTGCGAGACGACAAACCCCTGTTTAACGAAACATTCCAGCAAGTCTTTTTCATGTCGCCGTCATTGGCCATTTCTGTGGCTGAGCGTGAAGGCCGGGTGCGAAAGTGCCAGTCAGCGAGCCATTAGGGCCTGAAGCGCCACGCTGAGCTGTCGTGTCGCGTCAGCCGCTCGCTTTGTGCTCAATAATTGTCGAGAGGAGTGTGTCGCATCCTGTCAGGCTGACTGCTGGTGTCCCTGTGGTCACCCCCTCAGCGCCCGGTGCCCGCCGATGCTATTGTGGCAGCGGCGGCCGCCGAGCAGGGGAGAGCCGGGCCCTGCAGGATGCGAGACAATACTGGGAAGGAAGAGGAGGGAATCCCGGAGCTGTGTGCAGAGGCCGGGTCAGCCGAGTGTCTCTGAGAGCGACGCTCTCCTGAGGGTAGACTCGGTCATCCTCTCACCTACGCATTGTGAAGGCAGCAAGGGTAACTCTGGCCTTTCTTCTGCGGAGCTTCTGTGTCTTTGACTTGATTGGCTTGAGCAGAACCCACTAAGTGTCCTTTTTAGCGTTTTTGGAGCTGTACGTAAGCATTGCAGTATTTCTGCTTAACTATAGGTCTAAGGCTGGATATGTTGGCTGTGTTTTAGCAACACGTGCACATAATGGCTGCCCCCTTTTCCCCCCACCCCAGACTCTTTTTGTGGCACTTGTTGTGCACATCCTTGATTCCGGTTCACACGCATGCTGCCACAAAGCTTTTGAGACAGTAGACCAAGAGAGAGACGTACTTTTTTTTGGTAATTATTCAAATGTAGTTATAAATAGATATATATATATATACAGTATATAAGTGTGTTTTCATTATAGAGTTAGTGAAACCAATATGAGAATCTACGCTCTTTGGTAAAGGATCAAAATCGAAATGTTAGTCCAAGTAATGTGTCAAACAGAGAAGAATACACTTGCTAATTAACTTGACCTCTCCTAACATCATCCAAATGAGAGCTTTTTATGACACCTCTGTGAACTCCCTAAGCTGCTCCACTGTTGGAAATGGAACCCAGACCCCCGTGGGTTCATGTTAAAGCAAATCAAATGACATAAGACCTTCTCATGTTTCCACAAGTCGTTTCCACACACATAACGCCGCTGCAGGAGACCAGCAGTGGCCATTTCTGTCTGACTGAAAACAGGCCATTACGGGGGCCGTGCTATTACGGACCACTGCGCATGAATCAATGCTGGAGCAGTGATAGACTACACGGCACGGATGGGGAATTAATGAAGAATCTGCGGTGTCGGGATGTGGTCGCAATTTGCTCCTGCTGAGTGGCTGAAATGCAGTCGCACAATGCAACTTCGCAAAGACCAAACCTTTTAAGGTTCTGCCTCTGGCCACTTGAAAACATGTCTCTCGACCACAAACGATGATGCACTGGGTTGCGCTACAGACGAGCGGGAGAGCAAAAAAGACGTCCAAATATTTCCATGGCTCCTGTGGCCTTCTGCTCGCATAGTCCTGGCATGAGCTCATCGGTGTGTGGCGAGTTTGTGCTCCCTCAGCACTGTTCTTTCCCGGTCTCTAAGTATCAATGTCAGTGCTAACTAGGCATTGACAAAGTCCTCTGAGCCCCCATTCCCACTACCCACTAACTGTGGCTCCCCTTTGTATTGAGGATCGAGGTTTTTCGTGAAGGCAGATTATATCTGCGTGCCACCTAATACCGAAAGTGCAGTTGCTGCCCTCCCATTCGACTGGACATCTTCGCAGAGGTCAGGCTGATGGCGGCGTTTATCACCGTTTGTCGTGATAAGGTATGCGCTCTTTGTGGTGCGTAATGTGTTTTTAAGTGGGCTTGCTGCATTAAACCAACATTTCTTCCTCGCTGGCTATTTTTGTAAGCGCCCATCCGAATTGGAAAGAGCTGTCGCACAAAATGTTGAGAGGACCCTCTTTTGAGGGATAAGCATTCTTTTCAGCTGCGGGTCCAAATCTGCCCGAGAGTGACTCTCCTGTGGCGTTTAAGCAGTGAATAAATTGACATGAAAATGTATTCCTGATAATGCAAACATCGGGAACAGAGGATCCAGAAATAACTCTCCCAGGCAAGATGTGGAAGAGATTAAGGCTGAACCGACGCAATAAGCGAGTGGAGGCGGGAGGTTGGAAAATGAGATGGGGGGGAGAGAAGGGCAAGAGGAGAGGTAAGAGGAGGTGAGGAGATGGTGTCTGAAGGGGTAAGAGTGCGTGTGTTTGTGTGTGTGTGTGTGTGTGTGTGTGTGGGGGGGACTTGGTCCGTAGAGGGTTCGGAGAGTGAGTTGCGAGGCGAGAACTCAGTCGAGAGAGAGGGGGTGTGTGTGTGTGCCTGTGTGTGTGTGTGTGTGTGTGTGTGTGTGCTCTGCCGGTGAGGAGGTGTATAGGAGCAAGGGGTGGGGGGGGGGGGGGGGGGGGGGGGGGGGTTGGCCCTGTGAAAAGGAACTCATAAAAGTCACATTTGTTGGTGATGCATGAGGAAGTGAAGCCAGCTTTGGCACATGTGTCTGTGGTGCTAAATTAACTGTTAACACAAATAATCAAAGTGCAGGGCCCATTGAGCGCTGGCGCCAGTGAAATGAGGGGGAGAGGCTGGCTCGCTGCGCCCTGAGAAGTTGCAGCGGGCGCGTCGCTGCGAGCGAGCAGGTGGAGGTCTACCAGGGGCTTTCACAGGACGGAAGTGCTTACAAAACAGGCCCGGCGGCCCACTGACAGAGGAAAGCCCTGCCGCACTCCTGCTTTCCAGCCATTGTGTGGAAGTGTGCGTCTCTATTTAGATCTCCCTTTGTAGAGCGTGACATCTCGGAGCACCGAAGGACGTGGCACCAGCAATTACCTCCGTGACTGGCTGATGGCAATTAAAATGCCACTATTGTGACCTTGAGTGTGTGTGTTTTTTTTTATTTTTTATTCCAGACTTTCCTGGCTGTGCACAGGAAGTCCAAACAACTGGACTTCCACTTCACGAGCACCAGCCTTGTTGTGGCAGCACGGACAAAGCCGCCCTGTAGCTATTCTATTGTATAAACTGGTATTAAGACATGAATATGAGCAGAAATAGTTACAGTGTCGAAATCACTTCCTAAAATGAATCACTTTAAAATAGACCAGCACAGTCTTATTACCAAGATGGCCGCTTTTTCTTCTTCTTTTCTTGTTTCACGGCAGTTGAAACACATCCGACAAACATGTCCTTCCAACCCGGTGCGACAAATTATCCGTCGGTGGACCCTTAACCGAACATATCCCATAATTCACAGAGCTCCAGAGAGGAGCGTTTTGTAATTAGGTAATGGCGGCCAACAATGACATTTTTATTTATTTTTTTAATCAAGCTTGGATTTGTTAAATAGCTTGTGATATATATGTTTTAAAAAAAAATGAACACGCCACAAAACTTTTTTGCTGCAGTAATTTATTTGTTAAGTTGCACCCATTGCAGCTCTGTTGCCCGGCAACAGCAGTGACACGATAGGTGAACTCTCTTTGAAATAGACTCTGTAAAACAGAATCTTATTTCAGTTCAGCCTTTGCAGTCTTCTGAGTCCTTCTTCAACCCAAAGATCTCTTGTCCTTTTCATTGTTTGTATTTCATACTATTGCCAGTTATTTCCGTTTCTGGATTTACTGTATGTTTTTAATTGAACAATTTTAGCACATTTTTGCTTTAAAAATACTACTACTTTATTTGTCCCTAAAAATATTTGACTTGAAACCTCCAAAGTGGCACAAAGTGCCATATTTTAGAAAAAAAAAATGTTATTTGTGTTTTTAACTAATCTCCTGTGATTCTGGAATGCTAGAAAGTTAGCATTTGACTTTAGCTTAAAGACTGGAAACAGGTGGAATACCCCTAGATGGGTCCAAAAAAGAAAAATATATTTTTATTCTTTATTCCTTTGTCATATAACACACACACACACACACACACACACATATATATATATTAAATGTGCTCATTTAAAATGTTCCCTTTTAGGTATTAATGCATTGTTTTTCTTCATTGAATGTACTTAACCATGTTGAATGACAATTAGAAAGGGAAGAAAAATGAATGAGCAAAACCGATTTAAACAACTCTATCTCATCCCCATAAACTAAAAAGCGTTCAACTGTGTTAAAAAGTAAACGAAAAAAGATGTTGTTCCATTTGCAACACAGAGATTTTAATTCACACAAGTCTTTGATGTCTTAATGCAACATTAAACCAATGAGCAGCATTTGAATTTGAGATCAAACGCGTAATCTTTGCCTTTACAAGACCATTTTCGGCTCTAGTTCCCCCCACCTCCCCCTTGCCAAAACAGTCAAGTCATGAGGGGAAAATAAATAGAACAATTTGGAAAAAGTAATACCCCGCAGCTTTGTGACATCAGCACAAAAGAAGTATGGCCCCTGATGCTCCCCACTTCCCATGCAGCCCACAACTGGGCCATAGAACGAGGTTGCCTGGCGCCACAGTCATCATGTGTGTCAGTCACTTGCAAAACTCTCTGTTTTCCTTAGAGGATGAGCTAAGCTCCTCCTTTAGCCCTAACGATTTATTTTAGACTCCAGCGTCCAGAGACCCCCTTTCTTGAAATCCCAGTTTATCTTGGCCATGTTGTTTCAATGTGAACCAATCAGCTTAGCCTCCAGTGGAATGTCCCCTGAGACTTGCCTCGGTTTCCCAATAGGCCCATTCATTTTGAGGACACAAGTTTAACATCTGGTTTGTATTAGCGCTCCCGACAATAGCTCTCATCGCGGGGCTCAGTCGCACAGGAGGGACAGGACAGAAATCAGCCTTTACAGAAATAATATTTGATATAGTATGTAGATAGAGTTGGCTACCTGTTTGTTACAGTTGATAAAATCCCATTTTCGGGAGGGAAAAAAAAAAAAAACTCTACTCGCCACGAGCTAGATGAAAAGATGTTTTTTTAATGTCCGTACAATTAATACATCGCTGAAACCGGCTCTCAATTAACTCGGCTAAAAATAAGATTAGAAGAACACTTAATTAATCCCCAGCTGGGGGAAATTGAGGAATAGTATATATATATTCTGTTATTTAATGTTGAATGTTTACTCTTTATTTGATGTTTAATGTTTACTCCTTTTTTTCTTCCTGCACCAACACATCAAAGAGAGTTCCTTGTAATGTTTTTATTACTTGGCAATAAAGGCAATTCTGATTCTGATTCTGATTAAAGAATAGAAAAATGGATTGTATATAAAATGAAGCCAAAACTTTTTGATTGGCCCCCGGTGACTGGCTGCAGCAAAGGTCTCGGGTGGGCCAAATTAATGATGACGTTTGCTGACATTTTAAAAATCGAGAAAATCTGAATTATGATGTGTCCGTTTTCAGTCTTGATGCTATGCCAGGCTAAGCTGGTCCTGCCATTAATTGCGTTTTTAGCATGGCGATTTGAGAGGGGCATGAATTGTGTCATTTACCACTCAACAACAAATGGAGTATATGTTTTTATTGAGTTTTTTTTCCCCCCAAGTACTCGTGTATGAGCCACTCTCTCCATATTAATACGCAAGCAGTTGGTTGTCTTGGTTGACATCCAAACGTGTAAAACCTTTTTGTTTTCGTGCCACCGCAGAGGGCATGAGCTGACAAATCTCTGAGATACCAGACAAGAACACTTTAATACTCCGGTAAATAGCCCCCATGTTCTGAGAGTAACCGAAGTCGCCGCGTGGGAGGTTGGTCCTGTCATGGAACACATTGAACCAGCAGGTGCATGTCTCAGGTAAAGGCTGTCGCGCGCCCCGCGCCTGATCAGGGGACCATTTCCCCCCCCCTCCCCCGCATCGCGAGTCTCCCTCTCGCTCCCTTTATTACCTGTGCCGCTTGGAGTGCAGAGCATCGAAGTGTCTGCTGAAACACACGCCAAGTGAAGAGCAGGGCTTGGAGGAGAAGCCAGCAGGGCCACTCGGAGGCTTTTATACGGGTGATATTGGAAATGTGTTCCATTCTGCCATTTTTGTCAACCTGAAATTTTGTGCGGCAGTATTAAAGCACTTGGAGTACACTGCTAAAGCGCTACTTCACCATGCAAACATGTTGTTTGTGATGTAGACAAAACATTGTGATTACTGCAGCTTCATTTTTGCGTCATGTCCTGCTTCCTGCGTGGTCAAACCTGGCACGTACCCGCGTCGAAACCAAACGGAGTATTTCCAGAGGGCGGGCACAGGTCTGTCTATTCTCACCCTGAGGCAAATAGTGACAATGAACCCCCTTGACAGGTCACCAGAAGAAATTCCGTTGAAGTTTTATGGATAACATTAGGAAGAAGAAGAAAAAAAAATCTTTAGCTCATCCACGCAACTAAAGAATGTGTTTGTCACCTCAGGTTACCTCAAAGCATCAAAGGGCGGCGTTTTTCGCACCAGTCCAGGGTTAATCCAAACGCACATCTCGCAGATGGGACACGTTTCCACGTATCCTGGTGAGATTTCGTCTTCACTCATCCATTGTCACCTCTGACTGGCTTCTTACTCATCAGGACCATCTGGTTTCATGTAGTGGGGAAATGAACAATATCTCCCCTGCGCCGAATTATTTTGGGACATGTGTTCAACCATTTCAGGTAATTTCCTCATGTCTACTGACTGACAATCGTACTCACTTCACAGTAATTGTCCATCTGAGCAGAGGTGAGAACAAGCTTTGTTCATCGTCAGTCTCTTTTCACATGAACAACTGAGGGGAAAAAAAACAATGATGGCTTCTTCCCATTTCACACGTGCAAACCATTTCTCAAGTGTTGCCATTGTGAAAACTATAATTGTTTCATTTATGATGTGGATGGATCTGATCGACTTTATTATTTGATACGATATTCGGTCATAGACTGGTGTGGCTAACAATGAGATGTTGAAACACATCAAATGCAGAAATAGAGTGAATTGGCCCTCCTTATTAGCGGCCTGGAACGTCTACATCCTCCATCATCCACGCATTGTCTCCTGCAGCACAGGAGTGTGGATGTTCAGGTCACTAATTCACAGGCAGACTTCCTATCAAATGCTGGCTATGCTCAACCCATGGCGTCTCTGTGGAGCCCAAACATTTTGACCTCTGACCCCCGGGGAGGTTTGGTTTACAGCTGGAGTTAACAGTGCTGATAGCCTGCTGAGAACCTACCCATTTGATCCAGTAGGCATTTAGCTGGGGTCTGTTTTACCACCAGCGTCATTCGGTAGATAATCATAAAAAAAAAATCCATTTCCATTTCCAGATAAATATGTCCCCTTTTCCTTTGATGGCTCGATGTCGATATCCAGCCTGAAAATGAATGCATGTGACACAACAGCATAATTTTGCACTATATTTTCATAAAAATGTTAAAGAACAAACATTTAGTGTGTAATAACTTCCCGCTATTAGGGCACTGACAATGGAATATTGGACATCCCTCGAGGAATTATTTGCATGTATGTGTTTTACTCAAGACAGTTTTTAAGAGTTTCTGGGGCTTGATGGATAAACTGGTGCAGACCCACATTGGGGGGATGATGCAGATGATTATATGGATAACAGAATAAATGTCCTCATACCTAAAAATTCAGCTTTGTTGTTGTTAATCTGACAAAGGTTTAAAACATATTCATATTCTATTACAATTATATTTATAGAAAGGCTTATATTTAATGCGAGTGCGAAATTAATGTTTTACCTTGGAAGTGGTTGTCACAAAACTTGGCATTTGAAAAGTTGATTTAATCAAGTAAATTACATTACAGACTCAATCATTTATCAACTACTGAGCAATTAACGTCAATTGTAAATATCCTATTACAGTGCCTTATTGGGGCGAAATCTGAGAGTTCTCTTTGAGTTTATTTTTTCCAATTGAAATATGTCACATTTACTTGTCAAGGTTATTGCTGTGTGGCAATGCAATGCGCCGACGTCCTACAGCAAAACAAACTTTGTTTGTCTAAGTTTCTTTCGACAAACAAAAAGCAATAATGTGGACGTGGTGAAAAGGAGGATATGAAGATGAGGTTTCTTTCATCACTGTGGCAGACGGCTGCGCCGGGGAGGGGTGCGGGGACTAATCAGGAGAAGCAGTCTCAGCTGTGTCTAGTGACACACCTGAAACCTGTTGGCAGACCAGCCTCCTCAAAGGCTGAGGAGCCGCACAGCTGCGGAAGGACGTTCTGGGCGAGGCGCTGAGCTGAATTGAGCTGTGCGTGATCATTTTGCAAATTTGGGTAGTTTATGTTTTGACGTTTAACAAGGTTTAGTGGCGTGTGCAATGCGTGCAGGGAGGAATCTCTGGTAGCATTCCAGTCTGATGCACTGTCTCCTGATCAGCTCCCTAAACACTCCCCCATGCAGCCCACTGCCACATTCACAAAGACTGCCGTGTTGCCGTCGACTCGGAGGTCTCGGGTACCGCACACAGCTCACCACACAGGCACCAAAATCATTCCGCACTAAAAACCCTGACATTAATGTTTTCCGTAATAGCATTCTGCTTACAAAGGTTTATAGATTATTGAGATGGAGTCGGTAGAGTGGACTTATGAATTGGCCCAATTATGAAAAACCACCAATGTGACCTTTTGAGTAAAATTGAAAGGCAGCTTATCAAGGCTGTATTAAGGTCAGTAAAAGTGACACCAACTGCATGTTGCGTGAGATAATCTCCTGCAAAGCAAAAACACGCGACCGATACCAGAACGCTGCGTGCGTGGTTTGTGAGATAAAAGTCCCAACAAAACCGAAGATTCGGAAATGTGTCTTGCTACTTCCAAGATTGCATTTATCTTTGTTTAAAATTCTTTCTATAACACAGATAATTGCCAAAAATGTAACCGGTGGGTTCAGACTGCGGAATCATTTATGTCACTGACACAACGACTTATTTGTAACACAGGACATCTGTCATTCGGGCAGCCAAAATCACTTTTAGAATGATGAAATAAACTTTGACTGCAGCAAAATGGCATAACTTTCTTTTGATGGATGAACAGAAGTAAATGGGGAATCTGTTTTACGAGCTGCTGAAACGACAACAAATTTGGTCAAAGGCCAGTTCTGGTCTTCTCGCTGTATCAATTTTTTTCCGGATTCATTTTCATCTCCTTAATTGAGATACAAAAGCATGGCACACTGTTGGCTGAACCTGGTGTGACGGGATGCAGCTGTGCCTCCGAGTGAGGCTCATTGATGGATCAAAATATCTCGATATGGTGTCACGACCTTGAAAAAGAGCGAGGTGCTATTTCAACATGAAATGCTTCTTCCAAAATGGCGGCGGCATAAAATGTAGTCGCATACGCGACAGCTAAGTCAAGATCCCTGGCTGTTTCGGACTGGGAAACCATTTCTAACAATACACGACTCTCTTTGTGTCTTAAAATTAATTTCTTCAACTAACTGAACTGGCCAAGATAATTGAACTGGCACTTATTAAAGAAAAAAAAAAGGCACCAAAATGTCTGAGCCTGACTGTTGGTTGCACCAAGTAAAAATGGAGACTTGGAAATAGGATCACATCTAATGGACTACCGTGAAGAGAAAATAAAGGGGCCCTTCTGATCAAACAATGCTTTGTGAGAATGAAACTAATAAGCTCTAAGTGTCCATTAAGAGGGCTCCACAGTAACTACCTCATGCCAGACTCCTTTACCACACATTTATTTCCCAATTAGCAGTGATCCTGTGAATGGCTGGCAGAGGATCCCGCTAGCCTCTCTGAAATAAACTACAATAGGGTGCATTGTATTGAATTAGCATTGTGGAGCCTGAAGTCGCACTCCTGTGAGGGCCAGTGTTTTATTTGTCACCTGGGAGCAGCGCTCTGAGGCCAGGTCACAGCTCCACACAGCAGGGACCCTGTAAATCGCCCCTCGCTGCCGCCTAGGCTGACCTGCAACAGGGCTGCCATTCAACCATCTTGTGAGGAATGTCTCCCGCAGCCGCGGGGGGGGGGTTAACGGAAGTTAGCTGTGGAGTTTAAGGAGAACAGAGGGATGAACCGTGTGCGGACAGTGTTTCCTTTGAACGTCATTCAAAGAATCCTTTGACAGCCACCATGTCAGCTGATTACACGTCCATTGACTCCTTTCCTCGGGTGTGTAATGTGTGGCCAACGCTAACCGCTCTCTCGCGCGGCATTGCTCCGCAGTTTGGTTTCCCTGTTGCACTGATTTAACATAACTGTGTCATTTAGGCTAGGTTATCACGTGGCGGGTCCCGCTAAAAGCGGCAAGAGTTTTGTCTTTCCGTTTTGTAAAAGTCTGGCGTTGAGACGGCATGGTTTAGAATAGGATCCGCCTGCACACGGATCCACGATGGCAGACCTTAAAA
Organism: Colistium nudipinnis; assembly: GCA_016785305.1. Lineage (NCBI taxonomy): Eukaryota > Metazoa > Chordata > Actinopteri > Pleuronectiformes > Rhombosoleidae > Colistium > Colistium nudipinnis. Next base: position 468,628 of record JAFBJU010000709.1, on the reverse strand, counting down.
CGCTGTCGTATGCGTGCCAGGTCAGTAGTTGTCTTCTTACTCGCACTTGGCTAAGTGACTGTTGCGGAGTGTAGCCGTGACGTCATCCACCGTGCCATACGATGAGCCAGCAGGTTACACTTAGCGAGTGGATCACTGAAAGGTCAAAATCAAGGTCAACAATAAGATCCCCAAATCAATAAGGTCCAAAATCCATTTAATGCACACAGTCTGTACCAGTCAGTCATCATCATGTGGTCATTCTGAAATGACGTTAAGATATAAATAAAACGTTGGCTTGACTTAAAGCGTCTGCCGGGTTAGCATTGCCCCGATACTTTTCGTTTTATCGTTTATCAAACTCTGCAAACTCAGACGCTGGCGGTTGGCCAAACTACAAAAATCATTTCCCCATTTTTTTTTTTTCATTTTCATAAACGAGTATTTATGTGAACATACTGTACATGTGTTTATATACTCAAACCTGTATATTTAAACTTTCCCCTGTATTACTCCGTGGGGTGACCAGAAGTACTGCAGATTGGGTTTTATGTACGTCTAATAACAGTTCACTTGTGAGGTGAATATGGTGCTCCTAGAAACAATATGAGGACACCTCATTACTGCCTGGCGTTTGACATTAAATGCATGTTCAACCGGCCACAGGAATCAAAAGAAGGAAAATTACCAGCCGATTAAAGGGGTCAGTCAGGATTTCTGGCCCGAGATGGAAAAATGCCGCGAGACACTCCGACTCACTGCAGCCAAAAGCGCCACGACGCGTGCGTCATCAAATTACCGAGAGTGTTGCCAGTCTCCATTGTGGGGTAACATAATGAGTGTGCTTTGCCATAATAGCAAATAATTGCAATTCTAATAGCATGGCATATTTAGCTTCAGCCCTGTATAGTTTCATCATAGCTCCCGCTGTCTTTTTCTTCCTCCCTCCTGTTGAGCCTGGCCTATGGCTAACCTCTCAGCCAACTGCCACGATCACGCCAGGCGACCGTTTCACGCTGGAGACGGGGAATGTGGCGAGGCATCACAGTGGTGGCGTGAGCCTGCGATTGCGTTCCTCCTTCCGCGGAGCCGCGGTCATCGGCTCATTATTCAAGTTCTAATAATGAGATAGAAACACTTGGGCAAGATTTCCTTCCGTCCGCCGACACGCGCTCTCATTCGGCAGTGACAGTGAACAGCCAATTAGCCGCAGCAGCAGGGGGCTGAACTTAACAAGGCTGTTGTTTTCCTCCTGCCATTGTGGTTCAGTGTTGCGGCCATCCTCCGTGCATGTTTTCACCTATGCTGTGCTTTTTGTGAGGCATGCACGTGGCCGGCCCGGACGCGTGGCAACCGAGAAAGAAAGTAAGACAAAATACAGAATTGCAAGAATTCAACATTGTACTTTCTTAGCTTGCCCTGCTGGGAGATGAATTGCGCCACGCGTTCCGCCATTCCGCCCTGCCAACGCCAGTCAGGTGTTGGATACGCGAGTGCACACATGCCGCAGCAACCTGCCGCTAGCAGCGAGAGACTGTAATGAAATGGCATGCTGCGGCCACCACAGCCAGCTTGTGGTTAGACCTGTGAGTGTGGGCTGCCGGATAGAATCGGTGCAGTCAGGGCCGAGAGTTGAAAGGGCGAGGGAGGTGGTGTCAGGAGTGGAGCAGTCAAGGATAGACCTGCAGTGTTTGTGGAGGGAGGGATGCCGGTCAGCTCAGGTTCTGGGGGGACTGTGGGGATCGTGGGTTGGCCGAGTGTGTGGGGGGGGGGGGGGGGGGGGGGGGGGGGGGCACGCTGTGGTGGTGGCAGGCAGGAGGCTTGTAGAGACTGTAACTCTTTGTAGCCTGACTCCACTGGCTTGGGTGGCAAAGATCATGAAGTCCTGGACATTCATCAACCTGCCGAGGAGGGCCGACTCACTGGAGCCAGGGCCTGTTTTCTTCCCCCCCTTCCTCTCCCTCTCCCCCCCCCTCTCCCCCCCCCCCCCGTGTCAATGGATCCAGCGCGACCGGGCCCAGGCAGCCACCCCGAGGAGACAGACCCGGGTCAGTGCAAATAATCAGGCCTCTGACGCCTTGCCTTGTTACTGAGCAAAGGGGGAGGCGGCGTGGGGGTCCCAGGGTAGACTGCGGGGGGATCCCATAGGAAACCAGGGATTGTGGGGGTCGTTCACAGAGGGGGGAAAAAAAAGGTCACGAGGTGGGCATACATACAGACGGATATCAACATAAACATGTGGCATATTCGGCGGAGTGCTAGTTTTCAGCTTTAGCCTTTTAAGAAAGGTGCATCGCTGGGAGTTGTGGCCTCGCAGCGATACCTTTGTATTTGTGACACTCACGCGCGCTCCTGAGACACACAATTGGAAAGCCAGATTAGTGGCTCACAACTTGGTTTCACCTCGACAAAATCCCGCCAGGGAGGGGAACCCGCGTTTTTCCCTTGTCCTTCCCTCTCAGTTTATGGAAGACGCGTTTGAGGCGCGCACAATGTGACACACTAAATAGTGTGACATTCGAGCGGGCGACAGACGACCCAAAACGAAACAAAACAGCGGTCACTGACTTTCTGTTTCGCCCTCGCGCCTCACAGCGTTTGGGGAGACCGAAAAACACGGGTGACCTCGAACAGAGCCGGATGGGAGGAAAGCACGTCGAGGACGAGGTTAAAACATTCGTCTGCAAGCCGTCAGTAGCTTTTCCTACGAGCTGCTCCGGCCGATAATGACACTGAGTCAGGGCCCGAGCTCCGAGCATGGGAAAATGTAAAGGCAGGAATGTGCGGGGGAAACGCTGTCTGCCCCGATGACACTCCGGAGTCTGCTCTGTGTCCTCTCCCGAAAAGAACTCCATCTTTGCTATGACTCAGGCCTCATGACAACATCCCTCACTTCATGTAAATACAAGCCTCTAATAGCCTCTTTCTGTTTTTATATTCCATTTTTGGCCGAGTCCCGGTGAACCAAAATTCTCAACTACTTGTAACCAGTAGCGACTGTCTTCGGTCTTTTTTTTTTTTTTTCGCCTCGCCTTCTGTTTCATTTTTCAGGCTTTTTCCGCGTACCACTTGTTTCTCCTTTCATCAACTTGTATCATTTTATCTACTGGGAGCTGGATGACTTGATTTAGGGCACGCCGAACTACCCCGGCTGTGACCCGCTTCCACGCACATGTCTCCGTTTTCAGCAGCAGATACATTTCTCTGCAAAAGTCATCATTTATTCTTGCGTCGACGAGGTCGCTCTCTCTCTTCGGCTCATTTGCTCGTCCCCCCCCCCGCCGCCGCCGCCGCCGCCAAGTCCGACTTGAGCTCATTGTCCCTTCGGACGATAATCGTCAGACGTTTTGCTGCACCTTTTGTGTTGTTTCAACAGTCCCTGTCCCTCGCCGCTCATCGGTTTCGGTGTTGAGCTCTCACTTCCATCCTCCCCTGCCCCCTTTTTTTCTCTCTCTCTCTCGCTCTCTCTCTCACTTGAAAACACCCCCGCCCCTCTCCTCCACCTCCCCCAGGACCTCATGGGAGCTCAGCAGTACAAATTTCCGTTTATACCAGTGGCTAGGGCTGACGACACCGCAGCGCTCTACCCCACAGATTGACGAGCCCTCAGATGCCGATTTACTGTACATGGCAGCCACTCTGGAGCCGCCGCACTCTCTCTCTTCGGCTCATTTGCTCGTCCCCCCCTCTCTCCCTTGAAGACACCCCCGCCCCTCTCCTCCACCTCCCCCAGGACCTCATGGGAGCTCAGCAGTACAAATTTCCGTTTATACCAGTGGCTAGGGCTGACGACACCGCAGCGCTCTACCCCACAGATTGACGAGCCCTCAGATGCCGATTTACTGTACATGGCAGCCACTCTGGAGCCGCCGCACATCTGGAGTGGAGTACGCTTACTGAAAAACAGGGGCCAACCTTGGCCCAAACAAGTGTAGCAGAGCAAAACCGATGAAAGGCAGCACCCCCCACCCTCTTCACACACACACACACACACACTCATCGTGAGTCAGAACCTTCTCTCCTCTCTCTCCAGAGCCCAGCTTTTTCTTTTTTTTTGTTTTGTTACAGAGACCTTGGAAGGCCTGCATTCTGTAACAAAAACTTGAAAGAGGCATTAAGAGACATGCTGGAGCTAATGATGTGATCATGGTGGGAATGTCTGTAACGGAGCTGCTGAAATCAGTTTTTTTGTGTGTAACACTGACGCAGTCTTCGAAAATGCAACACTTAAAATTGGTGTCAATTATACATATATTATAGTAGTCAATCATTTACAACATATCATTTATTTTGCCATATATTTTAATATATTATTCCGGGAAAAAAAAAACTATTATACAGGGCAAAAAGTAAGTAAGTACATGTCTTACAGATTTTTAATGGATTTCGCAAACTGGGGGGGGGGGGGGTTCCAAGAGCAACATAAGAAAGTCGTTGGCTTCCTGGAGGAACCTAGTGTTTTGAAATCTTGTGTTTTGCAATTTACAGCTGACATTGTTCCCCACAAGAATGAGAGGTTTCAAAAAGCTGGAACCAGGCCAAGTCAGGAAAATGAGAGACACCGTAGAATGTCAAAAGCATTCATCGTGGCAATAGTCAAGTGGCCAAAGGCTTTTTCTTTTCTTTTTTTGTTACACATTGTAATAGAGTCACACCCCTGTCACAACACGAGGTTACATTTAATACATCACCAAACGCAGAGCACCAACGTTTCTAGGTCACCGTTGTGTTACAATTCTTCCGTCTATAAAACCTTAGAGCAGTCTGCGCTCAGTCCTCGAAATGTGCTCGACATCCTGCTTGTATTACTCTCAGATCTGGTTGTTACTGAGCTCAGACCGCAGAGATGGCGTCAGGAGTCTCTCCTGCTCACCATATTGAAAGTCTGTTACTGTGTGGTTCGGAGCGCGCGCGCGTTTTTGTGTGTGTGTGTGTGTGTGTGTGTGTGTGTGTACTAGGCAGAAAGTGTCAAGGAATTCATTGTCTGTCCTCCACCTGTTATTATTCTGGTCCCAATCAACCTGCTAGCCAGTCTGGAGCCAGTGGCCATCTGGAAACACTGCTCTGTTTATAAACTTGGCAAGGATCAGCACTCCGGGGCTCTGACCTCCCACACAAATCTGGAAACAATTAGAGCAAGACAGTCTGGCTGATTACTGCAAAAGGGCCCAGCGTGGATCTCACTGACGGCTGCGGGGACGCCAGACCCTTGTTAGAGAAAATGCAAACTCAGTACCGCACAAAATCCATGCACCATTATCTCACACGCACGCGCGCACACATTTCGGATTGTGTCGCTTTTTATCTAGCGTCTCCATTCTGGTATTTATGAACCCCTTTTTTTTTTTCTCTGTCTAGGATGGACACACAAACCACCCACAGGCGCAAACAAACACAATTTATTGATCGTTTTGCATTGTTCGCGAAGCGGCTTGCACGCTCGCTTTTATGTAAGGGAACTGGTTCCAATAACCTCTGTCCACATGTTCTCTCGGGCTTGTGAACGCTGCCAACATAAAAATCTAAATTTAGCAAAAAAAAAAAAAAAAAAAGCTGTAAAAAGATGAGAAAACAATAAAAGCTACGGGGGAAAAAAAATCCTCAGTCTTTCTTTTTATTTATAGATTATGTTTAACCTTTCCTTTGTTGCCATAAATAACCTTTAAAAGCCTCAGATCCGTTATATACACACCGATTAACTGGGCCTGTGTAATGCCAAAATGCTTTCGAGCCTGGGAATCAAAAGCAACACGTCTTGGTGACAGGTCAAGAAGGGTTTCCCTTGCGGGGGGAGGGAGGCTATATTGATTGACTTTCTGCATCATCAGCCTTCTCTAAATCAGTACAAAGCTTGTCCTGACATTTGATATTGTAGCTTGGGCATTTACACAAACATTTCATTAAAATTGAATGAAACTGATTTAATGTATTAGCATCCATTTTTTGTGTCATCCGTGCACGTCTAGGCAGACAAAAACATGTTTTTGTTTTGTTTTTTCGTTTTTTTTTCCAAAAACTCATTTTGATGTTGTAACACTGACGCCTGTGCAGTGATCCAGGGTCAATATTTTTTTAAAATAATAATAATACCTCAAAAGGTTAATCAGCAGCGCATATTATCCGCTGCAAAAGGTCTTATTCATTTCTCACTCAGTGTTCAGAACAGTCCTGAAAGCTGGATTGTGCAGGGATGCGATTATGAATGCACAACACGCAGAACTGGCAAATATCAAAGCTATACATCAAATCGTGATGCATTCACGTGATTCACATTCGTGTTGATGGTGTTTTTCTGGTGTTTTCTGTCCCACTGATTACCATCAGTCTCAAACAATGATTCATAACATACATGTTGCCTCTAAAACGAATGGCACAGAGGAAGCAGTGTGAGTAAATGAAGTGTTTTTGAAATCCAATAATTGGGAGGATGATGAATCAAGAAGATCATGATGGTAGTGAGTTACTGCTCTCCCCATTTTTCTCTTGCTCTTCTTCCTCTCACACATCCGCACCTTTGCTAGAATTGAGGGTAATCTGTTGCACAGAGCATGCGAAATAAAGCAGGACGGGCTGCTTTTAATGAGCAAAGATTATAGAAAATGGGCTCAAAGCCGAATCGAAGATTTCCAGCTGGAAGTCCAGCCTCTGTGCTTAGAAGGATGGCGGCTCAACAGCTTTAGTTTAACAAGGAGGGAGGTGGAGATTGAAGGCAGATACGACACATGGTACTTTCCTATTTCTGTTTCATAACTTAAGTTGTTGGCTGAGCTACTCCTGTTCTCTCAGTTTGAGAGGAAGTACTCATATTCTCTCTCTCTCTCAAAAAAAAAAGGGTTATGTCAGCAAAAACATGCTGAACATGTTTGAGGAGGACTACCCGTTCTGCAGAAAATAGCCGGTGGCAAAAGGAATAAAAAGGGTCATTCGATAAATACGAAGTGTTGTGAGATGGTTAATGAGGTAGGACTATAGTTCTGTTTGTGTTAACTGTTCAACCCTCGAAAATAATTGCGTTTAATGTGCACAATTGGATCGGTAGAAAGTGGAAATGTCCGCTTGCTGAAACTTCTAGTGACTCATAGACGTCTGGCGAATGACAAAGGAGCCAAAATAAACTTTTGTCATGAGCCAAACAAGTTGGCAAACACGTTCAAATGACACTGACACTAAGAGACAAATCAATGTAAATCACACAGTTGCCTGTACTCTTGATAAAGCGATGGTGGTGTACCCCATAATAACAGGAAAATACATCATAGTTACAAAGTACCATTATGCATGTATTCCCAGAATATTGTTTTATTCTTTATCCTTGTATTCTATTCTCCGTAGATTCCATTTTCCCTTTGGCCCGGATCCCGAAAGCGTTCCATTGAGATAATAAAACGATCTGAACAGCAGTACACGGCCCTGCACTGCGTCTTAACAATAACTACATATGACGTGTCTCAGCTTAAAGCTCAGCGGGAAAAGAAAAATGTCAAGTGACTTATGAATCACTGTCGCTTCAACGTGACATTAGATCAGATTGGATTCAACTTGGATGCCATTGTGCAGGGAACGAGCACCGAGCCAATGATCAATACTTCCCACTTGGTCATAAGCGCCCGTCTAAAATAAGACACCATGCCGCTGCCGAGGAAATGACAACCCTTCGTTGGGTCACATGTACGACCCTTCACCTTTTTCGGAACCAACAAATGTGGAACAGAAAAAAAAATAAATAAAAATAAAAAAAGAGTGAAAACAGGATCCTGATGGGGCAGCTTCTGGTGCCTGGAGCTGGTGTATTTTTGACGTGGCGGAGGAAGAGCGAGGGCAGAGTCCTTCCTGGTTTTTCGACAGCTTCCTGTGCAAACTGGAATTTGAGTCGGAGCCACTTGTTACATGCGCTCCCAGTGCCATTGTTTCACTGGCCATTGATCTTTGGTGATACGCTTTAGCGAACGGAGTACTGTACTTTACGTTTGGTGCGCTGCTTGAGGTACATGCATGCGTACGAAACATTATATGCTTTAGATGTAGTTATTTTGCTTTATATATTAAAGACTCACGCACTGGTGTTTTGAAGTAGCCTTGCTAAATGGCCCCCGATAAAAACCTTTTGTCCAAACAGAACAGAATCGGATGCTATGATGGGAAGAGTAGGGTGTTCATCATATCTCATATCCAAGACTTTATGGTCCACTTGCATAGACTAGTTGCACGCTCACCAAACACGTCACCGCTTCTACATCGTTGCCCTGTCGCGCTCCGTGATTGGACGTCATCAAATGATCGAACAGTTAGATTTGGAGCCAACGGAAGTTTTCAGCCCCCCCGAAACCGGATGTCTCCTCATTTAATCCCGTTCAAGCGAGTCTGCGATATCGTAAACTTCATTTGGTCCAGGATACGCGGTCAGCAGGCTTCTGACATTCTAACAACGAGCGCGCATTATACCTCCTTCATGGGCCAAAGACGCCGGATTCAAGTTGGCTGGAGAATTCGGTTCAAGAGCCTGCTGCTGGCATTCCAAGGCCTCCCCGGGCCTGACACTCCTCTGAACCTGTAACACCCTCCTCAGCTCCAAGATAACTCAGATCTCTTGACCAATTGCTCTTAAGTGTTCCCGCGGACGACCCCTCCCGAACGGGATTGTGTTTCAGCTAACCTACATGATAGAAATGCACCCGCCCCACATTGTTTTATGCAATTCTAATGATTAATTGTATTGTGAGGCACTTTGTAAAACTCGTTCCAGAGAGCATTACATAAACCGGGGGTTATTCAAATTGAATTATTGTTTTTGTCGGCAGCCTCGGCAGAATTGAGACAAATGTATATTCATTTTTCGCCTTAACAACATGCTGTGTGTGTGTTCATAAAAACAACACATGCTCATTAGGATGAATGAAAACACCTGTCTGCTTGGGTCCAGGTGCTCTCTGCAAGCGATGATGCACTGCAGCTGGTGGAAACGGGCCTTTATTTCTTCAGATGCCGCATCCACCTTACACTCCTACGCACTGCGGGTCTGTCTGCGAGTCATAATTGGATGCCATTTACCTGGTGACCGGCAATATGAAAAATATTTATGCCCTTAACGTCTACCCCTAGAAATTAAAATGTTAACAGCCCCTCGCTGCAGAGGCATTAGGCCTTTTATGAGCCTCTGAGCAGAGTTAATGTAATCTGTTCAATTTATTAATTTAACCACCGTTTAGTGACTTAAATTGGCCTCATTACAGCAGTTCTGCACTTACTATCTCAGGATGGTTGATAATGGCATACATTTTAATTGTGGTTAAAACCTAACTGCCTTTCTTAAACACAACACGACAGTTCAAGCGGGAGATTGGATATAATTGATATCGCAATTGCTCACACCTGTGCAGTCAGTTCAAATGTTGGACATACTCCTGGAAATGAGCACGGAGTTTGTGGGTGTCAATGAAGTTGGACAAGCTGTAGTGCAATTCTTTCACACACGGCAATCCGGGATTTTCAGTGCAGTAGAAGGTGGTATTAAACAGATACCAAAAATGTCCCTCAAATTTAAAATAGCGGCTGAGCTTCTGCAGCAGAATGGAGAACGCACTGTGTTATGTTCAGTGGAATCCTGTAGGTGGAGTGGATCCTCTTTCTTGTATGTCCCCCACCAAGCGTGACTCATGATCATCCGTCCGCCATCTAAAACACACGGATGTGTTCGCCTGTAATCAGCAGTCATCCCCTTCATTACCCGGCAATACCGTGCCGCGTATGGTCGCGCAACGGAGTGTTTCAATTAAAGGAAGGCAAAGGGGAGGGGGGGGGGGGGGGGGGGGGGGGGGGGGGATAGGCTAGCGAGTGGATGTGGCGCGGGGGTGTTATTTGGGAACCTTTTCATCTAGATCATGCTGGATTGGAATTCAGCAAGGTTCCTCACGTTGCCGAAGCAACAGCCCTGGACAGCTGGAGTGAGAGTGGGGAGAAAAGGAGCATCGTTAAAGAGCGGGAATAAATATGAGAAAAAACTGGGGCACGAGCTATGAAATATTCCTGTGAACATTCATGGGATTAAATATCATTTTGGTTTGCCGGCTGAGTTAGCGTTTTTTTTATTTTAATTTTTTTTATATGGCTATTTTCGGGGGTTTTCTGCAGTGAGCCAGCTGGCGGTGGGCGCTGTCGAGGAAGCAGGTGTTCCAGATTTGAGTGGCAGGTGGTGATCTATGCAGATCTATGCAGCCAGAGGCCGCCACCAGATAAATCCATAATTTCTTATTACAGCGAGCTGGAATCCAAAAGGCCAACTGAACAACCTGCGGGTTTTATTCCATACCGCACACGAAAAAAAATAAAATAATAATAAGCACATTTGTGTGAGGAAAAACAAGTCAAACGGGCAACCATGCTGTTACCAACCAAGTGACAGGTTGTTAGGTTTATTTTTTCCTTTCGACATCCAGGCTAGGTTCTCCGCCCATGCCAGACCAACACGCAGCTGCCGATAGCTTCATATGTACTTTTACAGGTGTGACAGTGGCACCAAGAAATCAAAATGTGTGTGTGTGTGTTTTTTTCCCCCCCTCAAGGATTTCAGTGTAACCACCCATGAACATCCAGATTCGAGCAGGCGAGGCCGATTTTTCCCTTTCCAACCTCAAAAAAATGATCCTTGTTTGGGAAATCAATCCCGCCCTTGTCTTAAAGCTGCGATCTCCCAACATAAGCTCTGAAACTATTTACTAAAACAGTGGTGGCTCCAGGCTGCGTGTTTTAACTTGAAATCGGTGCTCGGATTCACAGCTCGCAGCCCAGGAATGCAGAGCTTTTCTCCTTGCTTGGGGTGGTGCTGTCGCTCCCACCGTCAGTCTATCATTATTCCAGGGTTGACACAAACATTGGCTGCACATTGGTGCGTGCACTCACATGAACAAACAAGGTATCACCTGAAAGATTTAGCCCCGGTTGAGAGCAAAAAGAAGTCTTCACTTTGCCGTATGAGCGATGAATAATACACACAAAAAACATTCCGAAAGCTTTGCAGAGTTGTTTGATGGTATCAATTATGGACGACTATGAATCTTGCGTCAACATTAATTCAGTGTTCTTCTTGAACACACCAGAGTGGGCCCGTCGGAAGCTTAGCTGCACCCCGTAGGCGCAAAAAAACGCCTCGGCGCCCCGTCCCACACACACACACACACACACACAAGCAGAGAGGAGGTGTATTAGGATGACGATCACACCTGCTCTGTGTATTTCAGAAGCGCCAGTGATCAATGGGACTATAAGATGAAAAGCGGAGGGGGGAGGAGTCTCTGCGCGGTGCAGAGAGTGATTCCAATCAATTTGTGGAGAAATACACGCTGCTCGGCCGAAAAAGCTGGACTACATCCTCACCCCCAAATGACAGCGGATCTTTCTTTGAAGCTCGGGGATAAAAAAAAAATCAAAATAATTGACTGTTCTGCAGAAGAGTTCAAACCTCTGACAAAAGCCTGGACAATGCCACAATCTGCCAAGCAGCCACTGACGGATGTTTGTGATCATTAATAGCAATTTGCTCATAGATCAGCTTTAACCCATGAACAGGAAATACTTTGTTGAAGTTCCTCATGGAGACCTCTCCGATGGACTGCTTGACTCCCGATGCTCTGAAAAAAAGAGCTCCAAGAGGCCTGGACTAAAATCCATCAGTGACCTGCTACATTTAACGGGATTATATAATTGGGCTTCTCATTTTTAGCTGATCTTATTCGCGGCCCGATTTTTTTTTTCCAAACATCCGAAATCCAGAGAAACCCTCATTAAAGCGAAAGTAACATTTCATTCGCGGTAACCTTCTCCCTTCATTTGTGCTACCTGGCTATTAAGTGTTGAATGCATAACTGGGGTCAGACTCCTTATATCATTTGATCAATGGTTGCAATAGAACAAGTCCGCCCTTGTAAATGTTAATAAGCGGATTATAAACGACTTTGGGCTCCGGTGTCCTGCAGCCCACTTCCAGAGGATAGGTGAACGTCCATTGGAGAGCTGGAACCACAAGCGGTGCTTTACCGGCAGGGGATTTTCCACCCTATGGCAACCCAGAGGTTTGCCTTAATCATGGCCTACGAGTAATCTGCAAAGCATTGATAAATACGCCATTAAATACAGTTTACAAACCCCTTTATTACTCGTATAATCCCAATGTGAGCCTCTCTGCGGCTCCACGTTATGCGTGAGCACGAGTTGGCCCTGACGCGTTCGCACCGACAGGCGCCGAACGCCGGTGAAGGCATTAAACGCGCTTCCTTCCTGGTCAGGTCATTCACCCCGCAGGTCACATCTCTCTCATATCTCAGGGCACAGCATGGGGTCCTATCCGATCCCTGTGAACAGATATAGAAAGAATTCGAGAGTTGAAACAAATACGCCCGTTGTGATTCCTGTGGGCGCGGCGAATTTTACAATGTCTCGCCGGTGGATATTTACAGTCGAGCAGCAGATATTATTCGGATTGCATAAGATAACGCGGAGCCTGTGATAGGCTGGTGACCTTTTCCAGAATGTCGTGCATCGCCAGCTGTTCATTGGCCTCAGCTCCTCCAAATGCTAAATAATGGATTGGTGGATGGAGTCCTTTTGTATTTTCCCAAACAATGGCCACTGCTGCTGTTCATGTATGCATGCGAAACAAATACACGACCCAGTCAAATTACAAACGATATGGTCTTGGGGAAAAAAAAAAAAGGTTGGGTCCCTTATTATCAGCGGGCAATGTTGTATTTAAAATCTCGACGTTTTAGCAACAATTTAGTGACTTATTTTCGCATTGGTTGTACTGTATTGCATTATTTCAAAGGATATGTCACATTTGTGCCTTCAGAGCGTCCTCTTTGGGGATAATCCCGAGCTTTTGCAGCTCTGAGTAAACAGCTGAATACTTGCGTTTTGTGAGGGAAGCGTCGAAGTGTTTTCTGTGACCAATGAACTCTTAACCTTTGCCTGTGGGCTCTCCGTAGAGGAACTTCCTGTTGTTTTCTTAGTTGCATGGACTGAAAACTCTGAAAGGGTTTGGGAAAAGCCCTGCTTTAGTTTTAGCCCTGGGCTATGATTCCAAAATAACAGATAGCGGAGGGTAAAATGAAGATATCGTGCTCCTTGAGCCCTGCCACTTCAAATTGGTACATCCCGCGTGACTCCGAGTACGAGTCGCCTGTTTAAGATCAGGACCGTCTGCATTTCCCCAATTGAATATTCCGCGTCGGTGACGACAATTGTCGGCAGCTCATTTTCAGATTCAACTTCCTGTATTTGTGCAGCTATATTTCCCTGCAGTGAGAGCTCCCAGGTCTGCCGTGCGCGCGTCTGTCCCGCGAGATGGAGTGACATCCCGTGCTTTGAAGAGCATTTCATTTTGTGAAGCTAGGGAGACGGACCATGCCGCTAATCTATTCTGACTCTGCCGCGCCGGTGGATCTGCTATTCATTCCGGCAAAGCAAACAAAGGAGGGAAGCAAGATGGTTTTTTGCTTACTCTGCCCTCATTGTTAAAAAAAAACCCAAAAAACCCCTCCGCCTCCTTCAGGTGTCCACAGCGATCATCGCGGCTAAACTTTGTCCTCTCCTACCCATATCATGACATTTGCAGGGCAACGGGCTGGTTGAGGAGAAAAACTAAAATCATTTTAATAGCAGTATGTAGTAGCTATATTTAAATTCCTGTGACTGTTGGGCTGGTTGGCACTGAGCTGATTTTTGATTACCCATTTTGATTTTTGATTTCATACCATCTTGGCGGAGTTTTTTTCCGATTTTTCAACAGGGGCTGAAATGGGCTCTGGGTCTTAGATTTCATAGCTCAGTTCAAACTGCGAAACATCCTGGCATGGAATTTTTCTGGATAAAAACCCACCAGGAAGCTCTCTCTCCCTCTCTCTCTCTCTCTCTTTCTCTTTCTCTCTGACTGTATATTATGTCAGAAATAAGTTGGCATGGAATATCTCTGAGCCTTCAAAATGCTGGCCCGGGGGGCAATGGCAATGGAAGCCACTCTTACAAGAAGAAAATGCTTTAGGCGAGCGTAGCTCCTGGTGAGTCACGCCGTCTCCTTCAGAAGAATCCTCTACACCTTTTTCACACTTAATCTTTTCATTCCCCTTTTTCCTCACTCGGACTCCTCAGTGCCGATGATTATTGTTGCGCAGTGATGACAGGAATTCCACCTGACATGGCCAGACTTGCCAGCTGTGATTCGCTCTCCTGTATAGGCAGCTACAGGTGCCACTGTGGCGTCGACACAGGAAAAAAGCAGATTCCTAATCAGCCACTCGCACACTGGGGCTGCGACAATGCAGCGAGGGCTTAGTGGAGAGAAAGACGGGATTTATTAAGAAACACAGCCACATTCCTCATATACAATACAATAACTCGTCGGTCTAAAACGGGTATCCCTCTGCTGTTGTGCCTCTTAAGCGATCCAGTCATTATGTACCCCCTTAAACTGGAGCTTTGGTGTCAGTCCACTCCCGGGAAAACAGACGAGATTTTGAATTTCCCATATAACTGCCGGGCACTCCGCGCGTGACGCACGCCTTCGCTTAATGCCTGTAAATGGCCCTGGCGCTTTGCAAGGGGCGGGGCATAAAAAGGGACGATCCCTGGGATTGTAATGGCTGTTTTGATGTATTATCTTGCACATTAGACTCCATGACATGCATCACAACAATCCCATAATGTTATGTTGGAGGCCCGGGATTTTCCAGTCCCTCCGTCCCATCCTCGCAGGTCCTACCGCAAGGATCTGGTGCCTGAGTCCTCCGACTTGTCCTGACAACCCGGCAGGCTGGGCACCTCTCAATAGAAACACCTCGGCAGCGTCACGTCTGCTACCTGCACCTGCCACAGGCAAGTGCTTCTGCCTCACAAAGGCATAACTTAGTGCCGGAGCAGGTCTCAGCCTGCATCCGTCCCCCCCCCCCTCCGATCCCCTCTGCATCCTCTTACTCAGCCCTGTCTTGTTGTTCTCGCTGCCTTGTTGCCAGACCACAAGGAAGCCAGGAGAAAGGGGGTTCCTGGACCTCCTTTCGGGCCTTTTCCTTTGCCATGGATTGCACAGGAGAGAGGGAGGTTCACCGTGGGAGATCTGCGCGGCGGTTCCCGACTCTGAGAACCTGCGGTAAAATGCGAAGCCTCCCTCCCAGCTGATGTTATGGCCCGCAAGATGAGTAGTGCCGGTAATGCTGTTGACGAGCAGCTCCCAATATGTCTGGCGTATTAGCATATCCAATTTCTTTTGCCCACCGTTTCCCTGTGTGCTCTCGGCTCAGGTGCGGATTGCTGACTTTTTATGAAAGTCTTCTTTTGGAGATGCTGTGCCGCCTTCTTCCTCCATATCACTGTCAGATTTCCATAGCTTAGACTACTGTAAAATGAAAGCTACAGTGAACCAGCGAGACAAAAGTCAAAACATGATCTCTCTGTGATGCGTGCCCAAACAGATATTATTTTGGATTCCTGCTCCTTTATCTCCATCTTCCTCCGCATCTGCTGCCAATTACATCACCATAAAGCTCGGGTTCCTGTTTCCTCCCTATCTTGAATGGCTGATCACCCCTCAGTGGCAGCCGACCAGAGGGGACCCACGCAGGCATACATATACATGTGGAAGGTGCACAAACTAGTGCGGTGTGCACACAGTGGGCATTGGAGAAAGTTTGTAATCTTGTGTTGTTCTTTTTCTTCCAAAGCTGTTCATCATTAGCACTTGTTGACAGTGGGTGACTTAATAATCCGTCCGTATCCGTATTTAAAGCTTCGTTCCTTACAGCTGAAATTTTAAGTTGATGTCCAAAAAAGTTGCCCCGCCATTGATGTCTACTTCAGGCAATTACCAGGCTGAATAAAGCGCCCTGGCCCAGTTGAGGAGCTGAGGCAGAATGAATGCAGGCATTGAAAGATTCCCTCACATAATAACTTGTGCTTTGTAGTTTCTCCCTTCAGCCTGTGACTTTATTCCTAACTCTGGGTGTCTGCCTCCAATGGTGGACGGGAATGTAGGTCAATGAGACGACCAGAGAAGGCCGGAGTCATTTATCATCGATTTTTTGGTTTTCTCTCTTCCCCCGTCTTGCCTCGCGATTACTCCTGCTCCTCCACGACCTACCTCTGGGTGAGCGCACAGAAAGAGGGCAGCTACACCTGTGGCTGCTGAACAAGTGTATCACTGTCTGGGCGCCGTGTCCCGGCTTGTCCGGGCCCTCTTGCCTGGAATGTGCCGATGAGACAATCAGGTGCAACAGGCGCGTGGCAGCTTGCTGCAGGGAGCGATAACCTGCGCTCACACACCCGGCCGAGTGCACGGAAGGACTTTCCACCCCCCTGGACGACTCCTCACTGAAAACCCTGAGACGCCTGACACACCGGCAGGCACGGCGGACCATTTCCAAACTGCTCCGTCCCCAGTAGTAATGTCTGTGGATTCGTCATCGCGGAGGCCTGTGTGACTAGCCCAGCGTGACTCACTCGAAAGGGTGGAGTGCTGTGCGATTTGTTTAGCCGGGGGGGGGGGCGGAAAATGTTCATGTCCATCCAGAGAAGGTCGCCAGCAGCGTTCCACCTTCACAGGAAATACATGGATAACCCACCCGTTTTTTGGTGGATCGAAGGGACACTGTTAGCCAACAGTAATTTGGCCAGCTGAATCGGAAGCGAGGGAAAAACAATGCCCGCCGAGGGCCTCTCCGGCCCGCACGGGCCCAAGTGTTGCTGCGGCATTAATCTTCTATTTGAATGTGGATGCAAAGCTGCTGTGTAAGCAGCTCGAAATCGAATTACCTTCAACTACCGTCCGACCTTCAGCTAAATATAGCACAGTTTCATTTTTCTTTCCATTGGCTGGCTGATGTTAAGAGTGTTCTAAGTGATACAAATAACCGCATGACCAGTAGACTGTTTAATTTTCAAAGGGTTATGAGCAGTCACAGCCCCCCCCCCCCCCCCCACACACACACACACAGAGTTAAACAACTTAAGTTTCGGGTCATAATGTGGTTACATGCTCTTTTTTAAACACACGAAAAGACATCATAAGCCTCCGCCACTTGTGAATTTAGATTGATGGTCTGATAACAACGGCTCTCGTAATTGTCTCGAGGGCATTCTTTGTTGCGCGGAAGGACTTTCTTGCTTCTGAAGGGAATATGATTTGCCTTCTGAAACCCAAGCACGAGGTTTTTGAGGAGAGAGGGACCCCTCTCGAGTGTTCATTTTTCCAGAAAGTGTGTGTTTTTGTTGTCTAGGCTTTCCTTGGTGGCAGCGAACAAAGTGTTCTACTGTGGAGTAGTTTCAGCAATCGCAGACACAGTGTCTGTACAGGGAGTTCCTGTCCCTGGCCCAAACCCACAGACCAACAGCGGAGAAGGACAAGGTCAGCCATTGCCTCTGCTTTCTCCTGGCACCGAGGCAGAAGAGCTTTACCTCACGCTCAAGTTGTATCCCTCCGGGCTTCGTGTCCGTGGGTTTATTCACCAGTCAGACATGAGAAATGCAATCTCTAAATAAAAAAACTTATTCAGACATACTTCTTAGGAGCACTTCTTCGCACATGACGAGTCAAGTCAACTTCATTTTTTTTTTTTTTTTTTTTTTTATCAAAGGACAGCAGTAAGAAAGGAAACAAGGATTAGTGGAGGAGGGACATTTGCGTCACATATTGAAATACGTACGGAAACACAGTTTTGTGTTTACAAGTGACTATAAAGATGCTCGTTGCAGTGTCTTTACAAACCGCAGTTTATGTGCGGGTATAATTCCGAAGGTGTGTGCGGAGTGCGACGCTTTCCCGCCGCTTTCCAACACACCACACACGTCGGCTTCTCTCATTCAGGGTAATAGTTGGCCATCGTTTGCGGGGAGTGTGCTTGTCCGCATTTGCACCAAAGGATGATAGATGTGACTGCGCAAAAATGGACCGGAAAAGGAAACCTCGCTGCCTGGCCGCGTGGTTGGGTGAAAATGGGACATCCTTTGCGTATCACCATGCCTGAAGCCTGCTCGTCACCACGTTGCACTGCACGGGCATTTTTTTTTTTTTTCCGTACAAAATCTGACCGTGTGAAAGGTTTGACGGCAAGGCACTTTCACGTTCCGCTGTCTGTAGCTGCATTTCTGTCATCTTATTTCGCCAACATTCGACAAATGGAATCGGGGAAACTCCGTTTGCCGGCGTGAATTCCGCCAGTAGCCTTTTTCCCAATGCCCCTCTCTTCTCCGCCAAACCCCTCCATTTTCCACGTATTACTCAGATGTAGCACCGATAGATGTTAGCCCAGTGGTGTGGTATAAAAACAGAAGCTTCAAAATGTGCAGTGTTTGGAAGCCTCAAAGCCGTTTTAGGGACCTGCTGGGGAGGCAGGAAGCCCGAAATGGGGGGCAATATTTCACAGTCCAACTTTGGTTTAACTCTTTGCTTGGGCAACCGAAGATTACGAGCCAATTATCGGAGGCTGGAATTCCAGACTGTGCTCTGCACATGATAAGAGCCGCTCAGCAGTTGTCGAAGATAAAAGCAGACACGCTCACCAATGAAAACACCACAAGTCTTATCAGATGGCGCAGGACTTTGTAGATCCTGCCTAATCTACGTGTGTACCTGCTTTGAAAAAGCTTTCACTGTCACATTACCTCTGCCACACGTGATTTGTCACCTTGGTCTGTACTCGTCGCGAAGGCTTTTGTTCATTTAAGAACGATTGATTTACGTCATTCCAAGTGAGGTGTGTGCTCCAGTTCGGTTCAAATCCAGACGGGCAATTCCTCAAATGAGATCATTTATTTTTATTTTTTCAGTTGGATAACACTCAAATTGAATTGGAGCAAGTTAAAAGAGAGTGACAAGATGGATATCTTAATTGTGGTTGGATTTCTTTTTTACATGTCCCACTTCAAAGTAATGAGAAGTCTCCTGTCAGCTCAAAGTGCGTCGCTCTGTAACACACTCAAATGATGCTCAAAGTCATTTGCATGCACCTAACAGGATGTTGGACATGATACAGGACTTCTTTTTTGAGGATTAACCCTGACAGAGAGCTTAGACGTCCCCTCTGACAACTGCACCAGGCCTGCAGGGGGATGCCTGGCCTTCTGCTACGCAACGATCTCCAACGTCATTTCAGCTCCAGATTACAGAGTCCACGCACTTTGGCAGCATTATGCTGAATCTGACCTTTGACCTCGCTCTAACACTGACCTCATCAATGTCTGCCAGAGAACCAAGCCGATAAATAATGATCTGAGAGAAAAGCAGCGTCATGTGATGAGACGGTTAAAACTCAACCCCCAGATAGACTTATCCACTCGTCTTTTATCTTTTTCAAATAGTAAGAAAGGCTCCTGCAGTTCATTGCTATTCTAGGAGCTGCCAGAATCACGTCGTGGCTACTGAGCAGGTGGACGGGAGGGAAATCTCATTATGGAACTCTCACCGATGAGCTCGGGCATTGTGCGATTAAAAAAACAAACAAAAAAAAAACTAAAGATTGATAGATTTGGCTTGTTTTTGAACACTCGATTAAAACGGCAGCTGCTTGGATGGAACAGGCAATGAAAAACCAGCGATGCATTCTCGCTTATTAGTTTGCAGTTTGCGGACATGTTACGAAACTGCACTGCATACAGTGATTGTGAAATGATTCTATATTGATCGTTTTATTGTCAACAAACCCATTGAACAGTCTAAAACCAACCAACGGATTCCACTAACAATGTCATCTTTGTAACCGAAGAGCCTCACATTTGAATGGATTCCTATGTGCCGTTGACCTGCGTTGTCCAAATATAACTGAAAACACATCACTGAGACATTTTCCTCCGTCACCATTGACAGGCGCGCACAGGATTCTCCTCCAGGTTGAGTCACAAGCCTGCTGCTGTAAATATTCACCAACATACCGAATGTATTTATCCGCCGCATAAAATAGTCCCCAGCAAACGCTCTTTTTAAAAACATTTCCCTAGAAGTTACAGCGAAGATCTAACTTTAGGCCCAAGAACGGACACGGCACATTACTCCCTGTGAAACCGCTGCATGTAATCCTCCAGCTGTGTAACACTGTTCATATTAAAGATATGGCGCGTATTTGGAGGAAGCTTTTCGAATACTTACAATCAGACTATGTCACCCTCGCAAAGGGCCAAACCGGCTTTTTACCTTTGCTTCTTCAATGCTAAGCTTACCAGCTGCAGCATCACGTTTGCATAGACGCAAGAGTATCGTTTGCCTTGTCTGAAAAAGCAAACGGGAATATTTCCCCCGAGATGCGAAGCTGGACGTTTGATGAAGTCGCAACGTTTTCCAAACTTTGCCCCCAACTCAAACCGCCGATGTCAAACCCCCAAAAAACGACATTAACAAGCCAAAAAAGAAAACTTAAACATCCTGTCCCGTTTGAATTATGTGATACAAATTGTACTTTGCATTGCTTTGCTTGAAAAAAGTCTTTGATGCGACACCCCGCAGAGAACAAAGCACAACAGGCCTGCACTTCATGATAACATTACATTTATAGCTCATCATTGGCCACGGCCACTGCTTCTCTTAACACGTCGTGCCAGTGCGAGCAGAGCCCCCTCCCGCCCCCGTCCTCATGGGAGCTCCCCGGTCTGCACCGCATCCTCGTGAGTAAGAGCAGCTCCAGACGCCAATGCACTCGGGGCCCTGCCTACTTCTCCACACCTACCCCACCGTGTCATCACGGTCAGGGCTACTCACTGAGCCGTAATTACCCCGGGCTGACACACACACAACAAGGCAGATGCCTTCAAGCAAACACAGTCCAGATTCTGGCCCAGCTCACTTCAAAGCTGGAGCGTGCTGATAACAAAGCAGACCCTGGAGAGAGGCCCTCCGGCCCGGTCACCCTCACCGTGGGAGGGGGAGAGAGAGCGAGAGAGAGAGAGAGAGAGAGAGAGAGAGAGAGAGGTGTGAATTGGCTTTTGACAGCACAGCACCTGCTGCGTCTTCACGACAGGCAGCCCCACGCCATTTGTCTCGACTGACCGGCTAGCGCCTACTGCGGGACAGCAGGGGTGGGGGGTGGGTCCCAATCTGGAGGCCTGCTGATGGGGAAGGGTGGTGTTGAGAGAGGTGGTGGGGGGGGGGGGGGGGGGGGGGTTTTTTTGGGTTCGGCCCCCCCCTCTGGGGGGGGGGGGGGGGGGGGGGGGGGGGGGGGGGGGGGGGGGGGGGGGGGGGGGGGGGGGGAGGCGTTGTTGTGTGATCGGACACACCTTCTGTCGTCCCGGTGGAACATTCCAGCCGTATGTGGCAACTAACTCCACTGTTGTGGGATGATGACACGTCTGCCCCTGCAGGCCCTCGATTCTTATCCAGCGCCGCCGCGCTCAGCGGCATTTCTCATGCAGCCGCTATCATCCGTCATCTCAAGCCCGGGGTGCCTCAATCACGCAGGCCTGAATTACCGCTAATTTGAATGGCATTAGCGTTAGCTCCTAATACAACCCAAATGCTGCTTGTTGCCTTTAAAGTCAGTGCCTGTCCCACATCAGTCAGTGTCTTCTCTGGTTTTCTTATCAGCCGGGGTTTTTTTTTTCTTCCGCCGCCGCTCGTGCCACAGCTGGATCGGGGCCTCCTGTGATCAGTCCACCGGAATGAAGGCATCGGTGCAGACCAGGCCATCTCCGAACCTACTCAAAGGCTGCGGTGGAGGCAGAGGAATGCACCAGTGACGAGACAACATTTATGACAGGGAAGACTGTGACTACTAGCTCGGAAACACAAACAATCTGTATCTCGGGGGGGGGTTGTAATATCGATGCAGTGTTTATGAGACATAATTGCGATTGAAAAAAAAATCGCTCCACGCAAGCATTAAGCAGCCCCGTCTTGTTACATTTGAAATCGTGTAGGGCGGAGACATTTGCGAAGAACTGTCTTGACCAAGTTCTCCCAATAACAATAAAAAATGGCGGTCTGTTTTCACATCACTCTGGACGGTTTTGCCGGATGCTGCTGCAAACATCCAATCGGTTTTGTTCCAGTGATGGAGATGCTCGGAAAAGCCAAGAACTAGTCATCCTCAAATTGCGCTGATGACACTCTGCCATGCTAAGGGCGCTTCACGGCGCACAACCTGTCACTGGGTGTCGCTGCACTGAATTCATCACGTTGTATCCTATTACCTCCCCAGTGTTGCATTTTGTATCAAACTTGCACCGAAAGTAGAAGTACAGAAATCAGCTTAATTAAAAGGGTCTCATAAAATCTTTGCAAACGATCTTTCTTGGGCAACTAAATCACGGACAAAGCTCACACTGTGTTCTTTTAAACAACTCTAAAGGGCCTCCATCAGCAGAATTAGGCACTGTGTGATAAACTTTTTGTAACTTTGGCCCTGGTTCATACTCCTGACTTCTTGGCTCACAAAACGGAACGAGTAACTCAACTGGAAAGTGGAAAGGAGAGAGATCAGAAAAGCCCACGCTGATATGCCAATTACGGTCTTTGGTAAATGTGCATTTTAAAATGTCTGGCAAGAGGGAAGGCCTCTTGGGTTACTACAATCCCGGCTTCATCCTTGAGTAACCATGAATATTACAATAGATCTTCGGTAAATCCATCTTACTATGTGTACAAAGCCAAAGAAGAAAATGTTGCCCTGAGGAAGATTCACAGTTATGGATTTTATACCTGTTGGCCAATTCAGTTTTTTTTCTTCTTTTTGTTGTTGTTGTAGAGAGAGAAATACTCTGGCCTAAATTAAGAAATGTCTGAGGGTTAATAAACTGCTGGCGTTCAACTCATGGCGACCATCAATCTACTACAGCAAGTTTCGTGGGAAGGCAGCCTTTAGGTTTGGGGTAGGCTACCACACAGAGTGAATGATGACGGGCACACACACTGCACACTCACCATCTCAGGATCAAGACTTTTCCCTGAACATATTTATAATGATCACCAACTGTCAGACCAAGATACAAACAAAATCCTATTTATCAATATTGATGAGGGACCCCTAGAAGGAGGAGGCAAGGCAGGTCACAAAAATAAATTCTGAAAAAAAAAAAAAGAAAAGCCTCCGAAAAAACTTCTTTCACACAAATTACGAGTGGATCATTGTATCTCATTCGGTTGTTAAAAAAATATTCAAATGACCTCAAATGTGACGAGCGCATTGTTAATGTGTTCTAATCGACTCCGAAAGCGCAGCCTCGCGCTGTATCATCAAGCTGGCCAAATAACAAAAACTGAACATTTTACATAAAGCAATATAGCCGCAGGGCTGCCGTATCCCAAAGTGCTTCTACTTCCCTAGTTGTGATATTTTATCTAGTACAGGTGTAGTGATTTGGGAAACTGGGTACGACTTTTGCAGCAGTATCTGTGTAATTTGTATATTTATATATCCTCTGAGATCCTTGTCGAGGCTAAGGAGTCCTACCCATCCCCGGGGAAGCTTCTCTGAAGGTTCCCGTCCTGTTGAGGCTTGTCAAGGGAGTACAATACCCAGAGTCTGAATAATGTGGCCGGGAGCTAGTTTATTCAAGCACCCTTTGTTTGCACTCCACACTCACCTTTTCCCACCACTGATGATCAGATAACCGCTAGACAGAGAGAGAGAGAAAAAAATCCAGACTATCTCTAGAGATGCCCTGGCTGCCACTGGCTCCTTGTAGAATGTGTCGCAGTGGATATTGTAGATTTGATACCATCATCACCGTCATGGTTTGTGGCTAATGCCACCATCTTAAAACACCCCCCCCGTCAAAAAACAAAAAACACCCTAAAAGCGTTTTCAAAGTCATAAATGTGGCGCGGAAGGCGCCCTCATACCAGTCAGAGGCCAAATGTCATGCCAAACTGCGGGGCGGGCCTTTTCTCTCAAGCCCCCAGAGTATTCAGTTTCACTATTTAGCCATAAGTTAAGAGAGGTCATGCAGTAATGTGTGTGTGTGTGTGTGCGTGTGTGCGTGTGTGTGTCCCTGCACAGCTGCTCTTTGATGTGGTTACCCGGGACTCAGCAGGAATACGCATAAGCCCACAGCATTTTGGAAATATACTTACTTTGCTTTGTTGCCGAGATTCCGGGGAGACGATCGATAACACTCTCCGCTCGCTCGGCTCTGGCTGAGTTTGACAAAAAAGCCACCGGCCGGCACCTCTTAAACTCACTCATTACCATAACATATACGGCACGTTGTCTGCACGCTAAGTCGGCTGGCCGCCGACCTTTACATTTGCCAGATGTAGGAGTGATGTTGAGATTATCAGCGGCAGCAAAAGATAAAGAACAAACAGAATTATTCTGTCAAAATTCCCAACCACATCCCATGCATTGCGTTTTTGTAGAAGTTCAATAGAGTCCCTCGCTCCATTTCCAGCACCAAAACCAACTTGGCCAACTTGGGCTGGTGGCCAAACAGCTTTTTCCCCAGCACTGACGCGTCACAATTGGGGCACTGGCTCAGTGTGCCGGCCTCTCAGGGATCGTGTCACACCCGCACCGTCGCCTACACCTCTGTGCACCCCTGACGCACCTCAGAGATAATCGGTGATCAAAATAATACACCCTGATCAACACGCAGCCTCCACATTTCCATTTCCGACTCTCTCTCTCTCTCTCTCTCTCTCTTTGTCCTTATCTTCCAGAGTGATTAGTGTAGATTCGGGGCGTGAAATCAATTAGGGAAATTCTTTTTACTTCGCCTCACCTCATCAGCGAGTGACCCTCGACCTTTTCTGTATTCAGTTTATGTAAAGCATTCGAAAAAAGAAAAAGAAATCCACATTAAGATGCACTGTATCTCCAACAATGGGCAATCACGCCGGGGATAGAATTCGGAATAAATGACTGGCGACACCGTTTTAGAACTGCAAAGTAAATCTCATTTCCGAGGTGGCTATTTGGTCTTTTTTTTTTTTTTTTAGCTCTGATGAGTCCCGTTTTGTCATTTCTCCGGCTTGTCTGGATGTCAATGGATGGGACCGCAGCCGCGATTGGACCCGAGCAGCTCATATACGTGCGATTGGCCTGGACCTACGCGCCGTTAATGTGTTTGCTCGGAGCGGAGTTGATTGTAAAATGGTATAATCGCCTCTAAAAGCCGAGATACAGCGCACAGGGGCTGCAGTGCCCAGCATGTGGGACCCACAAGCTGGTCGGAGTTACCCTGAAGATCCCAGGGGACAAACAAACATGTGTGCTGTAATTAAAGTAAACATTTACCGGCTCTGCTTTTTTAAAGGTGATGCTTGTTGGTATACTTTATTTCCCTCAGTCCTCTCTATTGTTCTGCAGATTTCTCTTTTTCCTCCCCCCCCCCTGTCCTGTACCTTTTCTTTTTCTAATTTGGGAAAATAGATAAAGGAACTACTGGTGCCTGAAATCCATTGTGATAAAGAATTCCAGACAACCTAATGGCACGTGTGAGCAGTGTACGAGTTGCTCCAGCGGTATCGATTTACATCAGTCGGCTGTCAAAACAAACTCTGAAAGATGCAGGCCAAATTTTGTGTTGGCCTGCTCAATGAAGGAAAAACATTGATATTTGTGTCTTTGAAAATGCCTCTGTTAACGATCAGTAATCATAAATACCTCATCATAAATAACCATCCTTGCTGTAAATGCACAATGAAATATCTCAAATGCGATCCAATTATAGCCATAAAGTAGAACTGCTGTCCCACAGATTACGTGTGTAGATTTTTAATCTCAAACGTAAGCCCACAGTCACCGAGAAACAAAAATAGGAACATTCGACCATTTCAATGTCGAGTACGCAGCCGTACCGGTGTCTCTGTGGCTTTTCCAGGTATTTTGACAGAATTCAAAAAATGTGCTGGACAGCAACACAATTTAAAGTCGTGTTTGCAGATTAAATGGCTTCGGGGGAAGCTTGTTGGAGCGAAGGGTTAGAACAAAAACAGAGCCCTGAAGGGGAAAAAAAAAAAAAAAACGTTTCCACTGGTGAGATAAAAGTTTCTGTTTTCAGAAGACAGCGAGGAGAATCAGTCAAGCGAGGAGCAGGTAATACCACCCCAGTGCTCAAGGCTTTCAAACTTAAATTGGATGATCAACGGTGTCAAAGGCAGCTCAGAGGTCTAAATGGATTAAATATGCAAAGTTTTCTGCATCGGCTTTTCAAAGAATGTCATCGTCATTATTTAGATTAAAAGCAGCTCCGTGCCCACTTAGTGTGACAGTGGCCTCACTTCAAAACCCCAGCCTTACGCACCACTTTGTGAAACTGACAACCCTTCACAGGTCCCTGTCAGGATATTATCTGATAAATCCGATGTTCATCCGGCATCACTTTGCAGCACAGGGGACTCATCAACTGCTTTCACCCGAAACGACTTCCCTTCCTGAAGGATAGAGAGGATAGAGTGACGTGAGTGTTGTTTCGCGACAAATAATGTGTTTTTAAAGGCTTACCTGCACGAGGGCATACTTTTAGACTATATTGAACACTTATTTATGGAAAATGAGTCCTAAAGGGTGTGTTGGATTAAATCGTAAAGCTACAATTAAGTCAAAATTGCAAAGTTAGAGACGAGAACAAAACTCCCAACAGTTATTCCACTTAACTTGATGAGGTTAAGTGTAAATCAATAAAATGACAGAAAATACAACAGAACCTTACTCCTGTAAAAGTCACGTCAAGGAGAGTAACAGTAATTGCCACCTCAGCTTTTGACACCAGTAAAATTCATATGATTTAATGTACTTGAGGTTACCTTTAGGGCATTAGGGAGGTGCGGTTGTATACACCGCAGACTCACAGCAAAACGGTTCTTGGGTCGAATCCCAGTTTTGCCAATCCCACTTTGCGAGTTTGTTGTGTGGGTGCAGTACTCCTGCCTTCTACCACTGTCCATTGACACGCACATTGGGGTTAAGTTAATCGGAGACCCGCAATTGACCGTAGATGTGAATGTGAACTGTGGCCGTGAAGGGTTGTTTGTTTCTGTGTGTTGGCCCGTGATTGGCTGACGACCTGATGAGGGGTGCACCCTGCCTCTTGCCCAGAGTCAGCCGGGATCGACTCCAGCTGCCACTGCATCCCGCAAAGGATAAGTCGTAAAGATAGTGGATTCCTTTAATTGTGGATTAATGTGTTATTGAAATATTATTAACAATAGATGCAAAACAGAAAGCAAAGATTTACATTCAAGTCAAAGTTGGGGACCGTAACAAGATGCTTTAAGTACTATGTTGTTATATACCGACATCCCCTTTGGGGAATATAAATATGCCGAAACATAAAGCACTGTTCAAACTGATGCAACTGAGTTTCATGGTAGCCCATAAACTTAAGAACCTTTTTCTTAACGTCACTGCTAAGTGCTCTCTCCCAGTACATAACAACCACCTAAACTGTTATCTTTGCTGCGTCATCATCTTGCACTGCTTAAAAATAATAAACAGAGAGTCAAATAAATGGCTCATCATTTCGTAGGATTCACATTTAGTGGTAGTAGACAGTCACCAAAAAAAGCTCTAGGAAAACCACAGCAAATCAATCAAATGATCTGTGGCCAAAGGGGGCCGTGTTGTGTATGGAGATGATCTTTGGTCATGGGATTTAGTTGGGTTGACCCTTAAGAAGGAACAAAATCAAAGTATGTGATCACTGGATCCTGAACAGCTGACGTGTGCTCAACGAAAAAGCCAACAAAGAGGGACCACAGAGCTATTGATTAAGACAACCCAGTCTGTCTCCGCTGGCCTCTCCACTTCAGCGGCCTTAATGACACACAAAAATCATTTCTGACATACGTGGAGGGGCAGCCACTCTCAGACATGGCTGCAGCTCGTCACACATCACAAAGGGGATGAGTGCCTTATACGAAATCTCTGGAAACTCTGCTTTGGCCCCTTAGCCCTTAGTTCCATCAATGACAACAAAATATATGACACCATATTAGGCCCAGCGAAACATCAAACAAATTCATCTCCCCCGGTGATTAAATTAGCCCAGGCTGCATAAATCAATCGTAACAACAAATGGAGCGTCCATGCGAAGGACGCTACACAATTGGAGCATAATCTGGAGAATATGAAACTCTTACTCGACGGCAATGCCGTTCTGAAGCGGATACCCGAGAACAGAAAGGAAAGACAATAGTCTTTAACAAGATGCAGCAGCTCACTAAATAAGCAGGCGGTCGAAGTAAAGGGGAAGCTTTTTTCTAAAGTTTATGACATTTTACGGAAAATTGAATCAATTATTTGAGGCCATAAACAGCATAATCATCAATAATGAAATTAATTGCAAGTTGCAGCCACAATTTGCCCTGAATATGATAAATTACCCTTAATCCAGGCTTCAGATATATTTGTCTTCACAGTGGCACCCAATTTTCACAATATTTCAGTGGGAAGATCATTTTTTTTGTGCTCTAATGCAAAGTCACACAGCGCGTAAAGTACCGGCGTTGGGCGTCCTTTGCATAAACACAGCCGTGCTACTGCTGTCATCAGAACTAATGAATACCAAATACGTCACCTTCTTTAACACCTCCTCTAATAGCTCCATGCTTTCAAACAAATGAGTTCCTGGCCCCCTACCTCTTGACATCATCACCACGGCTTCATCAAATATCCATGTTGGAGAGGAAAGCATTGAACACGCTGTTGTTTATTTTCGGAGCAATCAGCCATGCAGTTAACCGCTGTTGTAAAAGAGGAATCTTGGAAGATTCCAAAGCTAATTTAGCATTAGGAATTCACGATTTCACGACGCCAGTGCAACGCGGGCCCCTGGGAAAGAAAGACAGTAGATTGTCCAAATAGGAGTGAAGGTCGAGCGGCTCCAGTACCTCAGCAGCACTGGAGTATTGAGTGCCCTCTTGGCGGAACTTTCCCTTTACGAGGCAAATGATGGGAATAGCAAGACTCGCTTCTTGCAACGTTTCCACGTCAGGTCACGGGCGGAGGTCACGGCGGGAGGTCTCGACAGTCCCCGCGGACGCGTTGGCTCGTGTCCTCCCACTTGGTGGAAGAGGCGGCCCCGGAGCCACCTGGCCCAAAGCAGAGAGCGGCGTGTGAGCACCTGGAATGGCTGGATGATGACTCACCGCGAGGAGAATCTACCTACAGGCGAGTTCAGGCCCTCGCAGCCGGCAACACGAGTGTCTGTTTGTCAGATCCCATCTCTCGGGTCAGCAGCTTTTGGGCAATAGGGCCAACGGGAACGCATTCAGCGGCTTGCTGGCAGGAGTTCCACATTGACTGCATAGCTTAAGGGCGATGGCACTTTTTGTGCCGTAATCTCCATCTACCGCAAGTAGCCAGCATATGGTGAAAGACGGCAGAATGCAGCCGCAGGAAGTCTATTTAATCTATGATGGCGAGCATCCCAGAATTCAAGGAGGTTGTCAAAGCAAATGCAAATGTGAGCTTTTTGTAAAAAAAAAAAAACATATTAAAATCCGGAGCTCAAAAAAAAACACATTAGCTGTTGATGATTGTGAGAATAAGGGCCATTTTTTCGACACATCCTGGCATTTAAACATTACACACACACCTGGGTAAAGAGAGAGTCGTGGGCCCTCAAAGGGTCTAACAAGTGAGTGCAGATCAATATAGCTCGTATGTGTTAAATTTCAAGATTGTTTGATGTCTGCACAGGTTGACAGGGAACAGGTTCGGGCCTGATCCGGAGCTGAGTCACCTCTCTCCTCATTTTTACGTCTCCATAACATGAGATGGCGCAAGCGGGATTAAATATCGTTTACTTTTGTGTACGCTACTCTGTTTGAAGCTCGCCACAAACAGTGAATCCTGCTGAGCCCTGCTGAAAGAGCTGATCGCGCACCAAAGCAAGAAGAGGAAGGGCTTAGCAGACGGGAATAAGTCATTTGAAAAATGCTTCCGTGCTTCAAAAAACATATATATATATTTATATGTATATGTACAAAACATCATGAAACTTTATTTCTCAAAAGTGTCATGAAAATATCAAAATCATTCAGCATCACAGTTTTCACTGTTGATATACAATCATCTCAGTCACACTTACATTCAGGATATAAAAATAGAACATGAAAACTGTTGTTGAAAAAAATACATATCATTGCCAAGTAAAACTGAGGCACTTGGGAAAAATGGTATCGCTATCAGAGAGTGCTGGCAAACCTGCTTCTAATGACTGTGCAAAAAGGCATAATAATTCCACCCTAAAAACGAAGTTTGCACGTGTTTCGCTGAGCAACAATTGCTTCAGTATTCCCCTGGTCGTGTTCATACTGTCGTGTGTAATGCACTTTTTGGTATAGTTTGCGTGGCTTGTACGTAAAGCAAAGGACCGCATAGCAGCCGCCGAGAGACGCCGGTACAAACGCTGACATCGTAACATTGACGAGGCATATAAGACATTCTAGACATGCAGGAAAGTGCATGAATAGCACAGGTAGGCGAGTACATGGTTTGACAAAGCTCAACACCGATGGCCATCACAGAAACGCCGCATGAAACGAGAGGCGCCTCCCCGCAGAGATGTTTCTCCTTCTGTAATGGAATCGACCGGTTGTGGAAGAAAATAAAATGTCTGCATACGGGGGAACGAACCCCCTCGGCGTGATTTCCTGACAGTTCTCCCGGTCTTGGAAACATGAAGAAGAAGAAGTAGCCACGGCAGTTGTTTCTTTTTTTTGGGGGGGGAGGGGGGGGCTGGTGGTGGAAAAGTATCCCAGTTCAGTGTGCTACACAACAACCAGATTCCTCATGCTTGTGCAGAAGCGACATCCTGGAGAAGGTTTTGGAGCAGTTCTTGCATTGGTATTTTTTCACATCTGAATGGGTCTGTAGGTGCGCCCTGAGATTGGACCTGTCCGCAAAGGCCCTGTTGCAGTGAGGGCAGGAGAACGGCTTCTCTCCTGTCGAGGGACGAATGAGAAGAAAACAACACCGTCAGTGATAGTTCAAAAGGAGATCTCAATCCAAATGTGGAGTCACAGTTGACAGGATGTGTGTGTGTTTGTTTGTTTTTAAATTTTTACTTCTACAGACTGTCGCTGACTGACGAAGACACGTTTTTACTTTCAGAAGCACCAAACTACACAGCCTAATAACACTCTGGGAATTGAACATGCCATTTTCACAACAGCAGCTTGTTCAGCCCCCCCCCCCCCCGCCCCCCCTCCATCCCAGTCAGTCACTCACCCGTGTGCGTCCTGATGTGTCCTTGGAGCAGCCACGGTCTGGAGAAAGCCTTGCCGCAAATCTTGCAGACGCAAGGCAAAGTGTGAGTCCTGATGTGCATTTTGAGCGCTCCGAGGCTGACGTACTCCTTCTCGCAGTATTTGCAGCTGAAGGATTTCCTCGTTTGGGCGTCGCAGTGCAGCTGCTTGTGCTTGAGCAGCCCAGAGTACGTGGAGTAGGACTTGCTGCACAGACCACACTGGAACTTCTCTGCCCCCACGCCGTGAGGGTCCGTCAGCTTGGCCAGCATCTGCTCGTCCTCATCGCTCCTCGGGCTCTCGGAGCCGCTGTGGTCTTTGGAGGAGGTGTCGGAGAGCGACGAGGGGTACCCGGAGATGGGGGAGAGGTCACTGGGGAGCGGAGACAGCGGAAGGCTGCTGGTAGTCCACACGGTGATGGGGCTGTAGGCGGCCGGGCTCAGGATCTCCGGCTGGGCGATGACAGGCAGCGGAAGGCCCTTGTAGATGTGCGGCGTGAAGAACACTGGAAATGAAAAAAAGGAGAAGCTCGAATCAAACGGGTGAATCGTGACGCTGCAGAGTGAGTGGCACTGATTTCTGAGTCGGCCGCTAACACATCCAATGTCAACTTCCGCAAAGTACAATAAAACAACAAACAGCACAATAACGCGTCGTATAATTCCATGGAAAACAACATTTTACGCATTCGTCTTTACTTTTACGTCCATAAGCGTTTCAAAACTTTACCTGTTGGGCTGTCCAACTCACTATAGTTTGGCTTCTTTGCGGAGTTTATCTGTTTCTTGACCAGAAAGGATCGTGGCATCTTGGAAAACAAGTGGACAACTTTGGCAAACTTTTTCCTTGTTTCCGCGGTACCCACAGTGAGTTCAGTGCGTACTTTACTTTTACGTCCATAAGCGTTTCAAAACTTTACCTGTTGGGCTGTCCAACTCACTATAGTTTGGCTTCTTTGCGGAGTTTATCTGTTTCTTGACCAGAAAGGATCGTGGCATCTTGGAAAACAAGTGGACAACTTTGGCAAACTTTTCCTTGTTTCCGCGGTACCCACAGTGAGTTCAGTGCGTAAAGACGGAAATCCTTAATGCTTAGGTCCAGTGGAGAGTCATGGTGCGTCGCTGCGCTCTTGGAAACAGCGCGGAGCTGTAAATACTCCCCATCAGGTGCATGGGAGGAGCCACCCACTTCCATTTACATATATTGGGACCCCAGACCAGTTAAATCTCCCGTTTACCACCGAGTCCTAAAAACACGCCTTTAGCCTATAGGAGCCCACAACCTCCCGAGGGGCTGGGTTATAATGCCATTCACTCCCGCCAGACAGGTGCTTTGTACCTCACATGCCCCGTTGCTCCAGGGAAATGTTGTTTCACACAGAGTGACAAGCAGCGGCAGAGTAAATGTACAGAATGCAAAGCATCGCGTCATGTGCAGTGCTTGCAATATTATACATGAACATTATAGAAATATGCTTGCAACCGCACGCAGAACACGTGAGAGACGTGTGTGCATGGAGGGTGGCACGTAACCGAGCTGCAGGCAAAAGGTAGACGGGGTTATTTAACATGCCATCGTCGATGCGATCATTGCAATCACGTGCGCGATCATACTGAGGAGTGTTGTGTTGTAGATGCATGGGGACTTGATTTGCCTCTGCATGAGTGGATGTGAGAACGCTCCCTCCCAACAGACGCACTCCTAATGATTGTAATGACTGGATCGAAGCAAGATGGAAGAGTTGTCGTGGACGGGCTTTTCTTTTCTATAAATCCAAATCCACCGAGCTGACAAATCTTTGGCTCCACGATCAATGCTCAAAACCAGCCACAGGACCACACTGATTTGTCATTCTGCGGCTCTGCCAAAGGACGGCGCTCCCTAATGCAGTGGTGCGTGGAAAAGGCCCCACATTTCCTTGCCAATAATGCAATAAGGCATCCCTCCGTGAAATGTAAATCTAAGCGTAGTTCCCCCTCAAGGTCAGACATGATGTCCTTATCAAATGTGTCCCTTCCCCGGGCTCCTGCTGAACTGGACAAGGGTGGAGGCAAACTTAGCAGCCGACGCCCCCTTGTGTTCAACTCCGTTCTCCTGCGTGAGAGGCCGCAGTGGCACGGCGAGAGAGGAACGAGGCAGAGGAGGATGAGACACAAAGGCTGAGCCAGGCTGAGCAGCTTGATTGGGCTAGGTCAGCAGATATGAAACGCTCCTTGGTTCTGGGGCAAGCCTTAAGTTAATTGTGAAGCGCTTATCTTATCTTGAAAACATAATTGCAGATCATGAATAGTTTCCCTTTGTGCCTCCTTGGATTATAAAGGAAACACAGGGTTATCTTCGCATTATAACTGCCGGCTACTGTCACACATTTAACGCTCTGCACAGCAAAGTAGGATGGGAGAGGAACCGTTGGTGTTTGATGGCGAAGCGGTTGGAGACAGGCTATATCATTTAAAGGAACATACTTACTGGAGGCGAGTTGAAGGCATACACTGTGTCAGGTGCAGATGCCTTCTCGCTGTTTTCATGCATCACTCCTGTTATCTCTTCTCGAGGCATGTGCCTGCGCCTCCACTGACAGTAATGAAGGGCTAGGGACCACACGGCAAATGGCATCAGTATTTCTGTGAAGCCGAAGCTGTAGTGTACGGGCGCGGGGACTGAATGGACGTTATCTACGAGGCAGTCTGGACATTTTTGAAAACCTTCAGATTAGATTTAGAATTCCGATAAGAGGTGCTGTCTTGTGGAATTCAAATGTGCACACTGCGCGTCCCTCATCATCTTTGTTTACTTGGAGAAGAAAAAAAGATTGCTAACTTCCCAATTACACTGTTGACTGAAAAGCCACTGGAGTCAAAAGAGATTTCATTTTCTGTCTCATCTCTCTTTTTCCAATGTTGCTGTCTTTCTATCCCTCAATAATTGTATTTAATGTCCAGACTCATCCTGTTTATCTTGCATAGTTTTTTTTGAAGCAGTCTGTTATGAGCTCTTAGCTTCCTCCTATCTTCTGCATAGGCTTGTGTTCACTTTTAATCCATGTACGTGAGTGTGCAAAGGTGTAAGTGTGTGTATATGAGGAATATCTTATATGTGAATCTTGTATCTTTTATGATAATTGTTTTTAAATAGGAAGGCCAATAAAAGAAGTAGCATATCAAAATATACAGCAAATTTGGAAAGGTCACATATGTTGTGCAAAACGTGATTATAGGGAACATCAGTTATACGTTCTTTAGCGATCACTCGTTTATTGCGGCAATTTGCACAGATGCTGGGGTACACTTACATTTTATATTTTCACAGCAAGGTGTTAATAGGCATCTGGAGACACATAGCATACTACAAACCCTTTTGATTTATCATTAAACCTGTTTCTGGTACATTTCTTATTTTTGTTTACTTGCTGCACAGAGCTGTCAATTTCCCTTGGTGTAGGTGACATGTGTCACACTGATACGTCCATCTGGATAAAACAGGTCTTGTGTCAAAGTCTGTTCCGCTGTCAAATCTTCTCCCACATCAAAAGCCCCGAGGTTCGGGTTGGGTGTAGAAGGGACAGCAGGGTTGATATTAGGGATGGATAATATTTGCACTGGGGTTTGTTCCCCTGCACATTTTTTGGAGCACAACACCACACACACACACACATACACACACACACACACACACTGGCATCTGACAATCTGCACAGCTTCCTTTTGTGTCAAAGTCTGTTCCGCTGTCAAATCTTCTCCCACATCAAAAGCCCCGAGGTTCGGGTTGGGTGTAGAAGGGACAGCAGGGTTGATATTAGGGATGGATAATATTTGCACTGGGGTTTGTTCCCCTGCACATTTTTTGGAGCACACCACACACACACATACACACACACACACTGGCATCTGACAATCTGCACAGCTTCCTTTTGGAATTTTCTTTTTGCACTGTTTGCTTGGTTTTTGCAATGTTGCTTGCCATTATTCAATTTGCGCCTGTATATAATTAGCTTTTGGAACAGTATTCATTTGTTATTGTTATTTTAATTTGTTTATTCTTATTTCTATTCTTATTCTTCTTACTGGCGTTCAGAGTGGGCAGCATACTAGGAATACCAATGTACATGTAATGTATATTTGACAATAAATGCTTGAAACTTGAATTTGGTCCAATTAAAGGCAAAGGGAAATTCATATTTAGCACCAGCGAATTGTCCCAAGTCGGTTTTGGGGCGTACCAATTGGTAAAAGAAAAAATCACAATGCAAAACCAAGAATCTCTCTGGTGTAAAAATAGATGTTATTTTTGTGCATGTTGGACCTCAACTCATTATAGGAAGCTGACTGACAAAGCGTGTATGCAAAAGGGATCTTTCTCGAAAAGGATAGCTGTCACTGTCTGGAAGAACTGAATTTCAATCACTTTGAAGGAAGATAACATGAGGCCTGGCATTGCTGCAGCATGAAAACTGAGCAAACAACCCAACATGAGTTACAGTGAAAACACAGATTTTGTTTCAGTGACAATGACATGGTAGGCCTGTTCTAGTTTGCTCCACGTAATAGGCTCGAAATTGGCCCCTGATCTTGGGCCGGCATATCAGCATCAGATCGTCCCCTCTGTCGGGTACAGGAAGGTTGAAGGTAACGTAAGGTCAAATGCATCACTGTAAGAGCCTCCGGGGAACCCTGAAAGCCGCACAAACTCAATAATCTGGCTGTTAGCCTTGATTTGCTAATGGATCACAGTTGAGCCATTAGGATGGACACGGACAGCGAGCGTCACAAAGGGAGACACTTATAGACTAGCGAAGTGTGAAATCACTGTGCACTTCCATTTATTATCGCCAAACCACAGCCCCCCCCCCCCCCCCTCGGTATGGACAACCCTGAGAACAGCCGCCGGGTGAAGGGCCGCCAGGACCAAACTGTTCCAGGGCAACAGGTTCTGACTTTGAACGAACTAACAGGATCAGAGTGAATTGGCCAGTGGACCGAAATGTCCTCGCTTTACGCGCGAGCGCTGCACTGTGGCGCAGCGCTCGGGTCGGTGGGCAACGTGAAGACCAAAGACGGGTCAGCTTGCATCATGTGTGGGGAAACAGTGGGAGCTTTCATTTGGCATGATGACGTCACGGACAATGAGGTGCACCTGGTCGGCCTGCTCAGCTGCTCAGGCCAGGGCTTCAGGGAAATAGTCCAAATACTGCACACAGTGTGTGTGTGTGTATTGAGGATGTGTGACAACCCAAATTAAGCTTTGATTGTGAAAGTTCAAGAGGGACGAGAATCCATGTTTTTAAAATTATACTCAGCTCAGAAAGTTTAAACTTAAATTCAGCCGCATTGTGGCCTTCACCAATTCATATATTTAAACTTGTGAATTGTGAGCTATACAAATAATGCATTATCTCTCTCTCTCTCTCTTTTTTGCTGCAGAACTGAACTGTGAACGGATAAATGTCGGTATGAATCCCAAGTGAATTCACACACACACACACACACACACAAACACGTGTGCGCGCGCGCACACACGCAGGACTGCAGTGCACGCTCAAATGTAATTGGCAGGAGAAGAATGAAAAAAAAAATCTTTGTGAGATGTTGGTTTGTCCTTAGCTCGGGTGGGACGGACGTGGGACAGAGGTGCGGAAGTCCCCATTAACAGCAGAATTAAACAGAAGAAGAAGAAGAAGAATAAGAAGGAGAAGGAAAAAGAAGGAGAAGAAGAAGAAGAAACAAAAGTGGAATGCTTTATCATACTGATGGATCCGGAGTTGTGCGGGTAAACGGTGGAGATTGACGCGCGCGTGCTTCCCAGCCTCAGTCATTTTTTGGCAGACACGATGCGAGCGGAGAGGGAGACGGACTGAAGCTGGGAGAGATGTCGACGGACAGCCGGAATCCCTGAACCCCCTCGATCCGCCGCCGCTGCCCAGGAAATATGGACACATCTGACTCTGCGTGCCAGTGCGGGCTCATTTCCTCTCGGCGTTCGTGCACATCGCCACGGTGGAGTGGACCAGGAAGCCGTGTGGGCGATGATAGCGCCGCCGCCGCCGCCGCCGTGCACAAGGGATGCATTGTGATTTTCGCCGAGATGTTTCAGCAACCGCTGCTGGCGTGAAAAAAAAATCAGACAACGAGAAGAAGGAGAAGAAAACCAAAACAAACGTCGATTTTGGAGGGAGTGCAAAGGGAATAATAAGACCTCACCACCTGTTAATAGAGAAATCAGGTAAGCCCAACAGACCATTCATTTTTTTTTTACATTTTTGGCACCTCGCAATACACAGCGTGATGGACGCAGGCAGTTGATTGTGATGGCAAACATTCATGAAACGTCACGTAAGTCAATTTACATTGTACTTTTTGGAGATATGATTCCGACCCCCCCTCCCCTCTCACGTGCTGTGCACTGGGATTCGTATACCAATCACGCATATGACCAAGTGGAAGATAAAGCACCGCATCATCTGTTCGTCACATTTGTGCGATGCGCTGAGCGGAGCAGTTTACTTCTTGATGGGCCTCGCGACGACACCCTTTCCGTCATTATTGTGTGATTTGCAGGCACTAGGCGACGCGGGCTTTCAAAGAAGCCCATGTTATTTATTTCTTTTTGCATCGCATCAGTGCAGGTACGCCAGCACCCGCAGCTTCCTCCGGCCAGTGCAGTGGCAGCCAGCAGACCTCTTTCCATCCACAGTGCTACCCAGCAGCGTCAAAGTCCACTCTCTGCACTGGTTGGCAAAAATATAAAAGATACAAATCTCACTTTTAACTCCTACATAGGCCATTCTATATGTAAAAAGGTCCCTGAGCTATTCACAAAATGCTCAGCAGTCCCGCCTCCTTCTTCCTGACATCCTCTGCAGCTTCTTTCTGAATGGAGAAAAAGAAATCAACGGCCATCAGCGATGAACCTGAGGAGCACTTCAGTACAGGCTGCTGCTGCTCCTGCTCCTGTTGGTCCAATGTGTTTTATGGGCCTTGCTAAAAAGGCTCCCGAATCCTCTGTTGTTTCACAAAATTGACGTTGCCCTCGTAGCTATATATTGCCGTGACAGGGGCAAGCTTGCTTCTTTTTTTTCGTCGTTGTATCTATCGCATTACGGCCAACAAGGTGACACTCAGTGCAGTTTGTATCTGGGAGACTTGCCGAGACGCGGCGATTTTGGGTTTGGAGTCTCGGAACGGAAGGCGCTGTGTTTTTGAGCCGGACGTATTGAGCCGGGCAGAGTGCGTCCATTTGCGGGTCATAGGTCAGGAGCAATCAGTTTGATGTACTGGAGGTCTCACTCCCTGCAGAGGGAGAGACGTCGACATGTCATTGACGATTTTATGCCTGACCACAGGCAGACCTCCCCCCCCCCCCCCCAAACCCAATGTCTGCCCATGTCCTAAATCAAAGAGCAGTTTGGTCAGGAGATATACACTGGCTGAAAATCAGGCCTTAGTGAAATGGTGGCACACATGTCTGGTCAACATGTCGGGTACACGCTTTAATTGAATTTTGAACCCCTTATGTTGTGTTGCAGTCTGGATCTGCTGAATAATCGGAAGGAGGGAGACTCGCCAAAAAAGTTTTCCCCTCACGATCTAAAGTGTGCCGCCATCAATCATGATCTGCAAACAATGTCGGCACTCTACAACTCCACAGTCCCTCCACACTTTATTTTCCCTACTTAGATAATCAATAACCCACTGTTTCTCCCGCTGCAGCCTAAACCCCATTGGGTCCTTTAAGAATCAGCTTTTGCTAAAAGCCTTGAAATATACAAGTGGGATAAGCTATCGTAAGGCATCTCTGGAAGCAATGCATGTATACATTAGCATCAATTATGTCTGTAAGAACGCTCAAAGTAGTAAAATCCCCAAGAGGCGTCGCACAGCAGCTTGATGTGTAGCCGAGTGGTTATGAGTAATTAAGGATTACACTTGCCGTATATTCAATGGAAACGGTTCGGTACTTAGGAATGGAGCGATCCTGGAACATTTTCCCCCAGCGATGGTTCTGACTAAAGGGCAGCTGGGAGAGCCTACGGTATGTCACTGTTGTCCCGGACGTCTTCATTACAACCTTGCCCCAGAGGCCCGGCAGCTGAGAGAAAAATCCTCATCATCCGGATGTTTCTGTGGGCCCTTTCGTAGCAACTGTTTGGTCGACCATCCATCCAAAACCGCTCCAGATGTGGAATTCCTAGAGGAGAGGCCGTCTGCTTTTATTGCCGCCGGACGCATGGGCAGCACCAATAAAAGAAAGCGAGGGCCGTTCCTGCCTGAGAGCGGAGGGGGAAAAGATATATCAGCGTTCTGTCAGTGTCATGCCACAAGAAAACCATTGGTCTGTCTTGGCGGAGACCGATGGCTTATGAAGCGACTGCACACCGAACTCTTGTGGCGGGCAACACAGGAGACACAACGCTCATTTGTATGCGCCTCATATAGCAGCCCATCTGATTTAGAGGTTCAGGACTGCAACGCAGACCAACACACTGAAAGCTTTACATGGGTGATAACTGCCCAAAGCAATGAGCGGTTAGATTATCTATATATGATGATTTATATCTCTTGCATATTGCTGAACACACACACACACATATATATATATCGTGTTAGTGTTTCCCTTTATGCTTTATATTGTGTAAGTAGCCCAGGCTGGACAATTTTAGGTCACATTTGATTAATGAGGAGACTCTGCCTCTTTCGTTAAACACTGGTGCCTTGACAGCACACTACACGAGCGGCTCAGCCTTGTTCTTTGTAAATTGCATTGTTGTGTCTCCTTGGAGCATTTGGAATACGCTCAACCATTCACATCCCAATTTTAACTTATAACAACATACTTTTTGGCCGTCTGGTCTTTGGGGAACTGCTGTCATGGGCATTGTCATGGTAACTAAACGGTAACTCTTGAGTATTGACTTGGTACTTTTGAAACGCATTACTTTAAGGTTCATGTTGAACAGCCCGTATTTTATACTGAGAAAGTAATCTGTTTCATGGCACACCAAATTCAAATAAATAACTTGAATTGAGGGATACTTCCATATTTTATATCTTAAGGAAGTGAGCAGATGTGGGAAGCCTTGAGCAAAATGCGGAGCTCTTAATCCTTTCATGTACTCGACACACAGCATGGGGCCATTTCCACCGCCCCAAGTCTTCTCCTGAAGGGCTGCTTGCTGTCTCCATTGGTTAAAATGCAAGCACAGTGACAACATGTTAAGGCGATATATTTAGACACAACACCTACTTTCTTAGGCTCTAATTAGGAGAATGCTATAATGTAATGCGGCTCAAAGGTTGCCCGCTCATTTGCTGTGGCCAAATCAAGCGCTAATGTCAGATAAAATGCCCAGTTCATCCGTTCACATGGAAATGCACCATAATATCATATGTGACGGAACACAGAAAGGAATAGGATCTAATTAAGGACCTTGTCAGTGAGGCGCATGCTGGCAGTAGGTTATATGTTCATGTTGGCGACCTGTGGTTTAACAGGGCACCAGGGGGTGAAATGATTCTTGCTGATTAAAGTTGGCAATCACCTCATATCTGGTGGCTCCCCCGTTGCCAAAAAACATACATCATAGTCCGGAGGATCAGTAGCTGCGTCCATCACTAATCTCCCCCTCGACCAGAATTCATGAGCATCTGGCGTGGGGCGCACCACTGGCTGTTCCTGGGGCCTCGGGTTCTCAATAACGAGGCAACGAAAGACTTATTTTTGATAAATGCGCGGAAAGATATGAAAACACGATGAGACGCTCTATCTAATTTTGCCCGAGTCATCGATCTCTTAACGTACTCTGAAAGAAAAGGACAAGTGACAGCTCTGCACGACATAACAGGCTCCGTTGGATACGAGACATGGTCTGTAAATACACAACTGCTCAAACAGCTGCCTCACTGCAGGAGCAAGACACGGGGGGTGGAGGTTCAGTTTATTAATGTGTCACAAATGGTCAGGTATGGAGGAACCCGCAGACGGCACAGGATTAAACACAGATTAGAGAGATGTAGCGCTGCATTAGCAAGTCCACAGAAAAATACATCTTCAGTGAATTTTATTATCAAACAAGAGTTCCAATAGATTTTTGATCCGACAAATACTCTTAACACGGTCTGCTTGCAGCGCTGCGCTGCGTGGATCTCTGCTTTTTCTGATTCCTATTATCGTGAATGGATGATTTCGTTGACCTCCAGGGTTTGCTAGTCATGTATGCATATTTCTTGTCTTCCAATTCTTGCTTTCATGGTGACGGTTGATCAAGACAAAAAATATGACATTTCGGAAGAGTGATGGTGAAAATAAAACAGCGCCAGGGTGTTGTGAAAAGACTGAAGACAGACGCTTTTTCACAGAAATATTATATTTTCGAAATATGAAATGGTGTCTAAGTGCCTTGCTGTTGACGTGGAGCAGGACTCTTTGGGGATGATTTGGTATTAGAGTAACGTTATGTCTGGTATCATCGCGGGCCAAATTAAAAAGCTGCGCTCCCAGGCACTATATGTTCCAGGTCGCAGAGCAAGTGAACACACAGTGAGGGGAAACCCATCTCAATTTTCTCGGAGTAAAACTACATTTGCCGGAGCACTCTGCAGACAGCTGCTCCACCTGCACACACAAAGGGCCATTCATCATCCTGCGTGGGTCACAGCTGTCCTCGGGTTTAAGAGATGGAGACGTCAATTCTCCACATCATCCAGCCAGTCTCAGTCTGCCCCACTCTCTGGGTTTACTGCCATTGTGTCAAAGGCATGAGACTCTTTTTGGGGGAAAAAAATAAAAAAATAAATCAAAATACAGTGCTTGGCAAATTGGTAGGACTGAAAATATCTGATGGCGTGAAAGGGGCAGGAGTTACGCCTCGTCCACTTCAAAGGCATGAAAACGACTTATTTAATCTTGGTATCCTCGCAGGAATGAAGAAGGGAAGTGCTCATGTCTGACAGGATGTTCAGGAGGGCACCTGAGACCAAGTGCTCCTCTCAGAGTCGCGCGCACACACTTGACCACATGAACACATTCATTTTTTAATGCCTGTCCACCAATGATGTCAGGATTTTTGTCACATACATTCACATCCATCCTGTCACATCCATGCTGGCTTGTCGCCGCCACGGCTCACGGTGTTGGCGCAGACGGAGACAGAAACCGCAAATTGAATTTCCAAAGTCGATGAAACCTGAATAGCAAAGCTCGAAAAAAACCAAAACGCTTCTTAACATGTGCTGGAAAAAAAACTAATCAATAGGTTTAAAGGTTGTCCACTTGTGTCTGAAAACATGCCAACTGATTGATTGATTAACAAAGTATTCGGCAGATTTATCAACCTATTAATTAGTGTATGTACCAAATACCAAAAAAGAGTGAAATATAGCATCTTTAACGTTTTTGGGGTCGACTAAATATTATTATATAAGAAATGCTTTTAATATTGTTAATGCATTTTTCCATATCCCATAAAAAATGCTTTGTATCGGGACCATGTGTTGCAGCTCTATTAAACACTTTTCTTTGTACCGATGCATTCCCCATTGCGCAGCAATAGTGGGCCTAACTGATAAATTGGTAGCTAATAATCACTTGACATAGTTCAGATAATTAGACTTAATTGACTTTATAGCTGCATTAAATGTGGCTTTATCCTTGTTCTATACAACAGACAGGTAAACACTGAATGAATAAAACGAAGATATATTAGCATCGACGTAGAATATATGCAAAAAGCTTGATATATAGCTTCAAGTCCCTAAAGCACAAAAAGTGAATAACGCAAAAGTTTTGAAATTCCCCAAAAAATACCAGCGCACCGAGATAAAACTTGACTTGAAGGTCAGGGCATTTTTTTTTTGTTCAAATTGAAACTATTTTCGTACATCTTTTATTCCTTTAAGAATGCTGCTCTGAATCACTCGCTCTTGCTCCTTTTACATTTTTCCCACTTAGACAAATGCAATTGCACGTTTCACGAAGACTACTCTATAATTATAAATAATGAGTCTGTGATTTATGCGTTTTTTTTATTGTTTGGGATACATATAACGCACGTTTTCCCTCATCCTGTATAACAATGATCACAGTAGCAACACTGCGGCTGAACAAGGAGGTGGCACAGAGCCAAACAATGCATACTAACGAGGCGGTTTTCTCGAGGGTATGCAGTTGGAATTTAATAAACACTTCGAAAGATTCATTTGCACTTGGCAAAGAGAAATCCAAGAAAATAGAAGAATATGGTTTAATTGCAATTTTTCCACATTGGTGCACATGAATCCACAGGTTCTACAAGTGAGGCGTCTGAGAGGATGCTCCCTCATAGTCGCAGAGATGGCATCCATAGTCTGCATTTCCCCCTGTTT
This sequence comes from Colistium nudipinnis, assembly GCA_016785305.1. Lineage (NCBI taxonomy): Eukaryota > Metazoa > Chordata > Actinopteri > Pleuronectiformes > Rhombosoleidae > Colistium > Colistium nudipinnis. The sequence continues at coordinate 425,140 of JAFBJU010000709.1, read as the reverse complement.
TGCTACGGATGCTTGTCTGAGATAATAACGATGTGAATTGCTTCTTATTCAACGACCCGCGTACATGCGGCCGTGATATTGACATCACACTTATCTTGTGTTGCTGGCAAACAGCTGATTACATCTTTTCAGCCGTAGTCACAAGCATTTAGCAAACAATGTTCGGCACTCCTTCTCGGCTTCAATCGATTTTTGGGGAATTTTTTTGTTCTTCCTCTCCTATTTTATCACAGCAGCTCCTCATCTGCAAGTGGGTTTTGAGTATCAGTATGATACCTTAGCCACAACCTCCTATTACTGCAGCGCGGACACCGATTAGGGAGGACCGGCGCAATAGTCTCATTCTGCTCACCGGCTCCACTGGGAACGATCCTGCAACATCTACAGGCAGCCAGGTTCTCTCTCTCTCTCTCTCTCTCTCACTTTCTCTCTCTCTCTCTCCCCGTCTCGCTCCCATCACCAAAGTCTGAGAGCCATGATCCAGGGAGGCCCTCTGCTACGGCTCAGATCAGGGATCAACTCACTACTCGATGGCTAGACCTCACCGCACACAGAGCTGGGGGCCTTTCTGCTGAGGTAAATCTCCCACTACCTCCGCCGCACAGGTTTTTTTTTTCCCCAAGCGTGAGCCACTTTTGCTCTGCGCTTGTTTGCCGGAATCGTGTCCGATTAAAACTGAGTGGAACTGGCTTATGTTAGTGGGCCTCTCGCACAAGACTGCTTGTTTAAAAGTACGTTGTGTCGCGCCTTTATGCGTTTTACCCACAACACCTCTCAGGTAATGGTACTTTTGTTGCGGCTCAGATTTATGCCCTCGAGGATAAGACGTGTGTGGCGCAGTAACAGAGTTTATTCCTTCAAGATTGCAACATTTATTAGGATACCTGGACCCTCACCTTTGCTAATGAATAATTCATTAGCTCTTAGCGCTCTCCGGTTTCCTCCTGAGGTTGCTCAATGGGTTGCATCTCGATGGGAAAAACCCACTTCCCTCCATTGTCAAAAGCCGGGGACATAATGAAAATAGGCATCCTGCTAACAATGCTGGTTCAATTGGACCGCAGCTAGTCGCTCTTGTCGTTAAGCAATTGCCTCCGCTATCTAACTCAATCTTGTTTTTCTCCTTTGCAGTATCCCTCACTGCACAGTAGCACATGGATTTCAAGACTTCAAATGAAGAGGTTGGTAGAATTTAATTAATGTCGCAGTTTGACCGGGAACTGAAGGCGTTTGTAGAAGCTGTCGCATTTTCAATCGCCAGAAAGCAGAAGTAAGCACCGCGGTGTATCTCAAAGCATGTGGCTAGAACCGAGCGCCCATGCATGTGTAGTGTGTACCCCCCAATCCCCTTGTGGAAATGACTGATTTTACTCTGTTTAGCTGTTTCTATTATAATATTACACCATCATTCATACTATTACAAAATACCACAGAAATACTGCTCACAGGCTGATTGTTTTCTTCCGTGCGTACTGCTGTCCATCTTACTGTGTGGGTGGACTAAAGCCTTTCACTGTCTCAGACTTGGATATGCACCAATATTAATACACACACATACAATACAAGCTTGAAAATCTGGGCCCTGTAAACGCGCAGCCAAAGCGTGCTCTGCTTTAAACGTAATGATTATCGTGTTCTGGGCTTTACGCTGACTAAAGATGACTGTATTTCAGGTTAGACGGTACAAAAACATGAGGCCATCGCTGGCCCTGTCCGTAGTGGTACATAAGTAAAATCAAATTAAATACACTAACAGAAGCGCTCGCATTAAATCTGAAAAGAGGATTAGAATGTGCCACCCCTTTAAAAGTGATCACCTGGTCTAAAGCCTCTGCCCACCCACCCATGATTTAATTAATCTGGCTAACGTGGTCAGTTTGAAAAGGGAGCGGACGTGCGTTGCGACTGTTTCACAAATAAGAAAAAAAAAAACAAGGTCAACAATTCATCCGGCTCAAACGGGTTCTGCGAATGGACCAGAGGGTAGGAGCTTTCGGTTCAACCCACAGACTCCTGAGTGGAGGTCGGATTAGAAAGCCCTTGTGTAGGTGGACTAAAGTTGCACGGAGGCTTCAATACAGGGTGTGGAGGTAAAGAACAATTCACCGTGCTGCTAAGCACAATATTAAAACTCATCGTAGCACCACACTCAAGTGATTATATTTCAAAAGTGTAGTTAGTTATTGAGAAATATTGTTCATTCCGAGCATCGAAACAATCTTATAATCACACCAGAGGAGAGACCCCTATGTTGTTTCGTAAAAGAGGGTCCGAGGCGCCTCGTCCACGCCGGGGCTGAGAGCATTTAGTGCCCTCGTTTCCCCCCACTATAACGCCCTCACGATATTAAATGACCCTCTGGCTGCACACTGTGCGTGCGCACGCAATCAGAAGGGGAAAAACGAGGATTTGGATGATAATCGACGGGTGCTGGGACATGTCAGATAAGGCTCATTTGGTGCCATGCTAATTGCACGCAACAGGTGAGAAGGAAAGAAGTGCGATTATGTGAGGCGCCGTCTGACCCGGTTTAGCACAGACATGGCACTACTGCCCTCATTTTGCTCGGCTAATGATTCTTGCACGCACATTGCTTTGAATAATGTGAATGAATGCCTCTCCTCATTTCATTTCTCACGCTGCAGCTGCAGGCGGGAGGCATATTGCTTTGCGTTGCTCATTTCGGGTGAAAGATAACATGCTCCGTAAACTGATTTCAATTCAAGTTTGACCCGCTGTGGAGCTACTCTCTGTGAGAGCAGCAGCCAGGCAACCGGCTGTCTCGTTAACTGATGAGCGGCGTCTCCCAGGTGACAGGGATGCTGACACCGGCATCTTCTTCTATTAGCCATCGTGTCGGGAGCTTTTTTAAGTCAAGGGCAGGACAGGGAATTGCAATTAGCCAGGGAGAGGGGAAAGGATATGCAAAATGCAAATTTAATGTGGATTTGCATGTTTTAAATGGTTCGTTGGAAACACACCCTGTCCTCGCACCTGCTGTGTATAAAGCAGGGAAATTCAAATGTCGTGGCTGAGCTTGATGCTTAATTTCACAGCCTGTTAATTTGTCGTCATCAGCCTTAAGAGTAAATGAATTATTTTTCCTTGCGACGTGGATGTGTACAAATTAATGGACTCGTAAAAAAAAGCTGCGTCTTTGACAGTGTTCTGACGATAAACTGTAAATAAACACTTTCGGAGCACTGAAGATGGTTATTTGTAACAACATAAGCATTAACACGCAAAGTGCTAAAAAAAATAAAAATGAAATACAAGTTCTTGCCTAAACTGTCTCCTAATTTCCATGTTCATCTTGCAACGAGTATTCTCATTGACATTTCATTTCATGGCCAGTTAATTTAGTCATTTGGGGAATGATGAATGATTTATTTTTCTCTCACTGTTCACAGACAAAGACTGGGATTTATTTGATGCAAGAAGGTAATGAGGAGCCATTTAATATTCGACTACACTTGGCCAAAGATATTCTGACCATTCAAGAACAAGATGTCATCTGCGTATCAGGAGAACCTTTCTATTCAAGTGTAAGTAACACAGCCGCATCCATAATTACCTAATGCTGTTCTGGTTCGCACATTTTCAATGACCACAATATGTAAACCCCCCCCCTCCACATTTATATTACATTCAGGGTGTTTGGGTCCACTGGACCGGGAGCTGATAAATTGTAGGTGTATATACCATAGTATTTAAAATCTAAACATGCAAAATATATAAAGATCTTGGCTGCCTGTGAGGCAAATAACGAGTCACACCTTCATTCTTCAACGTGCTATAACAACTGTAAAGGGAAAATACTATAGACCATATATGCTGTTTATATTCTTTTTAACTGGGATGAAGTAAACTATGTTAAGTCTTTTAGAATGCAATTGTTTGATTGTGTTGAATTAAAAACCCAAAAATGCAGCGGGTCCACCAGACCCACGACACTGGCTGTGTAACTAAAATATGAACACCACGCAAGGGTTAAGTAGAAATTGACTGACCGAATCATGTTTTATTATTGTGTTATTGTGACAACTTTCTCCTCGCATATATAAATATAGTAGTTTCTGACCAATTAATCTGATGAGCTCACGACCACGACCTTTGTCAAAATGGCATTATTCATTATTCATTCAACATATTACTCTGTAAAAAAAAATATATAAAAACACAAATTGACGAAGAGGTCGTGTCCTCTGAAACATGATGTCTTGATCAGGCTCAGTGATATTTAACGAAAAGGGGCGAAGACGTCGGAATACGCTCATACGGCCTAAACGTGTCAGGAAGTCCGGGCGCAGACTTCTCAGTTGCGGTGACCAATAAAGATTTTCCAGGTTCTATTTTCAAAGAATTGTTGAATTCTGCACCATTAGCATTAAAACATAATAAAAGAAAAACGTGAATTGAATCCAACCATGTCTGAAACCTTAGTCAACAGATTACGAAAAAAAAAATGCCATCAAATATTGATATCTTTAAAAGTGATGTACTTTACAGAAACAAATAAGAACGAAACTCGGTTTGTAATCAGGCATCACTTCGTCAGCGTTATTATTATATCGTTATGGTCGATTGTGTGTTTTGAAAACGGCAGCCAATCGCATTTGTTGTGTCGTACGAGCTCCCTCCGGTTCTGCAGCGGCATGAACTCATTTGTTTGCTCTGACTGAATCTCTTCCAGGAGAGGACTGTAACGATCAGGAGGCAGACGATTGGAGGGTTCGGTCTGAGCATCAAGGTAATTTAGATCGCAGCTGATTAGACTGCTCCTCCCAGCTCTTTTAAATGAAGTCCGAAACAAGCTTTATTGATCACTTTCTTGTGCAATAACAGCATTAGCAGAGGGATTTGCGGAAAAATGGAGTTGCTCTCAAGTGTCTATGCGTCTCACTCTCCAGGGTTTGTGAAGTTAAATTTAATTGTTGAATTCACTTTGATTACGTTCTCCTCCTCAGGGCGGAGCGGAACATAAAATCCCTGTGGTCATATCAAAAATATCAAAAGAACAAAAAGGTATGTTGTCATTTATTCAATTACTGCTTTTCATTTGTTTTTTTTGTTTTTTATTACATATGTGCTATACAATAACATTGTGCTTACTGAAGTGATTTTATGCTTCCAGCTGAACTCTCTGGCCTGCTTTTTATTGGAGACGGTATCCTTCAGGTAAAATGCCAAAATCCACGTCGACACCCGTGCACACAACTCGCCCCACACTGCAAAATAACATACTGTGTCTTTTTAATAATTCATCTGCCAAGTGTTCAAAAAAAAATGTGTTGAAACGCTATGTATTCCTAAAGCTAAATGTGAAATTCATTCATCCGTCGCTTTAATTTCACATGAATTTTGAGGAGAAAAGAAATAAATCTCCCACACTTCCTCTCGGTCAGCTCATGTGTAGCAGAGGAAACATTTACAAGGCAAAGACGCTCAGTATTCATGGAAACTGTGGGTGTGACTCTTTTGTTTTGTGTTACAGGCCTCTGCACCGATGCTTTAACCGTTATTGTGCTTGTTTCATTAATCATTTTGAAGATGGAGCTACGGTGATAGGATGCCAGCTGTGGGTTTTTTTGGGGGGACTTACCCTGTTACTGTTTTTTCCAGATAAATGGAATAAACGTTAGAAGCTATCGCCACGAGGAAGTGGTAAGCTGTCGGCTCATATCTCATATTTTCTTGCACCGCAACAGCTCTCTCAGCAACTTATCTCGTCTGACTTTATGGTTTCTATCTTTGTGACAGGTAAAGCATTTTTATTTTATTTTTTCGGGGTTCAACCCTACTTAAATGTCACTGCAAGAGGTGTGTGTAAGGAGCCTAAATACTTTGACTAAATCCCTTTATCTTGGGTTTCCATTCTTAGCCAGACATTGGCACACCATGTGTCACCGCAGCAAACAATCAGCCGAAAGCCTCGCAGTTTACAGCCCCTGCGGTAAAAAGATCCTCTTATCCTTCTGCCTCCCAGGTCCAGGTTTTGAGAAATGCTGGCGAAGAAGTGACTCTCACCGTCTCCTTCTTGAAGAAGACTCCGGCCTTTTTGAAACTACCCCTGTGTGAGGACTGCACATGTGAGAACACCCCCCCCCCCCCCCCCCCCCCCCCCACACACGCACACACGCACACACACACACACACACACACACACACACACACACACACTCTTTAATTAAACTATATGATCATCTACTGCGGAGAATAATAAACCAAGTTTATTTATAGTTAGACTGGTTGTCTTGGTGACTAACTTGAGCACGGAAAAGCCACAAAAAAATAGCTTCAGCTGCTACTTTTTTTTTTTTTTGACAAACACGAAATGAAAATGCGGTTTGGCAAAAGAGAGGAATGGACACATCTCCAGCTTCACGAAAGATGGTTAACACTAACGTCAAATAATCGACATTGCTCATTGTGGTGCACCTGATTGCTCTTAGACAGGAAAGCGTCAGCCTGTCATCGGGCGTGAAAGCTTTTATAAAAATCCTTTCATGCACGTATATAGGCCAGGTTGACTGGCCAATCAAGCAGTCAACTGAATACAAATTGGCACAGAGCGGGAGCCCACGAGGAGAACAAAGTACTTTTTTTGGAAGGCTGTGATTCAGTGCAGCTGGAAACCTTGAAATAGATAGAGGTGTCACACTGAGTTTATTGGCTTTTTGTGCGCGCGTGTGTGTGTGTGTCTGTCTGCTGCGCCAGGCATTCCGAGCGACCAGAGTAGTGGGACGTCCTCTCCTCTGTGTGACAGCGGCCTGCACTTGAACTACCATCCTAACAACACGGTACTTTTTTTTTTGTTTTAGTTTTTTCCATTATTTTCCCCTCTGATTGACAGAGCTGGCAGATAACTGGGAAGCTCTATCTTTATCTTTTGGGGAGGGTGAATCAGCCTGTGCTCACTAGTGCTGCCTGATGTGCACCTGCAACAACGGGACTCCAGCTATTCACATGTCACTTGTTTGAAATGTGCGAGGTGGGGAGAACGACAAGCTCCTCTAACTTGTGTTTCCCGCTGCCGCAGGACACGCTGTCCTGTTCCTCCTGGCCCACGTCCCCGGGGCTTCGCTGGGAGAAGAGATGGCAGGACCTGCGCCTTATCCCACTGCTCCAATCGCGCCTGTCCCAGTACCTCCCGGGCTCTGATGTCTGCAGGTGAGCTGCGGGGACCTCATCATCCTGCGGTGCCACTGGGGTCTGCTTTCACTTGCAGAGCTGCTGCGGTGCTGAAAAGGCTTTTATTATTAAGGGCTTACAATGATTAGACTGATGAGCCTTATTACAGGATGTTTTTTTTCCCCTCCCCGTTTATTTAGTCTATTTTATGACGAAAATGTTGCTCATAGCTATGGTCTGCTCCCAAAAATGTGTTTGTTCTCTTGATGACAGTCAAATGAGAAGGCTGTGATAGCGCTATAAGCAGGGAGTTATGGGCGGACGTCCATCAGTGGATCAGCTGAAAATTTGAACAGATTCATGAGAAGATTTCTATTCTTGCAGGAAAAATGCCTTCCAGGTCATCGCAGTGGACGGAGTTTGCAGCGGAGTTATACAGTTTCCCACAGCAGAGGACTGTTTGGACTGGCTCAAGGCAATAGTGAGCAACATTTCCAGTCTCACCAAGCACAATGTGAGTAAGAACCAATAAGACTGGTTAGGTTGGCAACCTCTCGCAGGTTTCAATTTGTGGATCCTCCCCGTGTAAACGTCACGGCATGAGGTAGACGCATATTAATGCCTTTTTCACTCTGCACACTTATTTCCATGAGCCCGAGATCAAAATACTAGAAATTGAACTGAAGCACACTTGCAGTTCTCCCTCCAGCTAAATCCTTGTACTCGTATTATCTATATTTCATCATAATGTGTAATACATTAACATATATATAAACATATTTTTGCAGCTCTACCTCAGCTGATGTGGGTGGGCGGGCGCCGCGGGGGGCGGGGGGGGGGGGGGGGGGGGGGGGGTAAATATGTTTTTGTGTTTCCAGACGGGTGATAATGCTCAGCAGGGGGTTGAAATACAAACACCTCCAACCAGGCACATCGCATGTGCTGGCACATACAGACCAGGACCAAAATTGACCAATTTTGAACAGTTATGTTTTTGTTGTAGTTGTTTTTTCTCCTATTTCCATGCCGTTAACTATAATTTACATTTCAAGAGAAAGAGCTCGTTAAGCCATCGACTTGTTAAATATAACCAAAATGTGAAAGTAGAATTATCAGTAGTGAGAGTAGTAGTGAGAAATAGGGACTTGTAATTATCTTGTGTCCATTGGCTTGGGTGAGTGTGGCGCCGTGGTTAATTGGAGTGGACAAAGTGAAGGATACCTTGAACATAACACTAATGACGCATTGCCAGAATAATCTCAACGGAGGAAAGTGCCCTTTTCCTTCTGGTCATGGTATTTTGTGAGGTGTGTGATTGAGCTCGAAACATGGCTGCATGTAGGATGTACATGTTTCTGCTCACACTTTCAGTGATGTCATATCTCACCCCCACCTGTTGGGGGCAGGCTTGTTCCTCAAAAGTTCTGTTAACTACCAATATTATGCGTTCAAGTTGCAGTTGAAGCTGTGAGAAAGTACTTTATCTGGACTCTGCTGTGTTGTGTGCACTAGTGTGCGTCTTTAATCTGCCAGTACGTACAAGTGTATAAGAGCCATTTTTTGTTAACAAGATGTGAAATGTTGGTTGCGATTGGTATGCTAGCGATTAGCTCGCTAGCAGTTCGTGAACAGGTCCTGCCACATGAAAGATGGCTACGGGTATGCTTCTAAAATGCTGCGAAAAGTCGTAGCCAAAAAACAAAAGACGTAACAAGTCTAATAATACACTCTGACAACTCCTAACGTCATTCCCCGGAGATAAAGTTACATGAGCACATAACACACACACACAGCCAGATGGTCATTTGAGTATTTTATTGATCTCATTGTGAAGCTGCAGCTAAGAAACACAAAAACATAAAAATAAACATGAAGACACACTACTAGATACTAAAGTGTTTCTATGGGTAACAGTGTCTGTAATACATGTACATAGACTAGTATCTACTCTATATTGTCATACCGCTGTAGTGTTAAACACACAGAAGATCTGTATATACAAAGACGCAAAACGTTATTCATGGGTATTTAATACATTTAATATAATATTATATAAAAAATAGGATACACACATTGCAAGTGTTTTAGAGCTTTGCATTGTCTTTATAATTTTACCTTTTTCTTTGTATGTGGTTTCTTGCTATCTCACCCTCTTTATTTAGCATTTTGCATGTCTTTGTAATTATGCGATGCATGCATGTGCTTTGTCTGTTTATCATTTTTTTATTTATTTCATTGAGGCAACAGCAATTGTCCTTTAGGGAGATATTAAGTGCTAAATTGAGTGATTGAATGATTGATTGCTTGCGCCACCGATGAGTCCCTTGATGATCATAAAAAATCAATAAACTGTAAAACTAGACAATCTATTCATAGCATTTGCCAAAGCCTTTTTTTTTATAAATAAAACAATTATACATTGATGGAAAAAAAGACAGCTAACAAACCATACTAAATGTAATGCTAATGCAAATGCTAATATGTACAAGCACTGGACAAAAATAGCACTAACTGCTGAAAATATATGGACATAAGCAATCTAAAGATGAGGAGGGTCAGCCTTTGCTTGTAGAAACGCTACAGGCTCCTTGGTGTGCTGCCACACAGTTGGTCTGAGCAGTATGTTGTCAAATATTGCTCCATTCATCATGAAAAATTCCTCCGGTTGTCTGAGTGGTGATGGAGGAGGGAGATCCGCTCATCTCTGCGCTCCAAAAACGTCCATAAAGGTTCAGTGACGTTCGGGTCTGGTGACTCGAGGGGGCCATCCCACTGTTCATGAAACCACTCGTGACTCGGTTTAGTGGTGCATGTGAAGGCATCATCGAAGGCAATATGCGAACGTTATGCAGGGAAGTGTGGCTCCATTGGTTCTAACGACTCCCACACAGCAGAGCAGCAGACACTGCGGGCTGAAGGCCTGCTTTGGCTTTCTCCAAACGTGAGCCAGAGTCGAAATTTGACTCGCACCTAATGACTCATCGCTTTTTTTTTTCCTTCTTTTTGTTAATGCTCTGTGGAACAGCGTATGTGTGTGTTTGTGCTGTGGTCTGAAACGCAAGTTGTTCTTGAACTGCTGCTCATCTTTAAGCTCCATTGTTAAACGTCTGCCCCTGTCAGCACGCTCCGACATGTGATCACCGCTCATCTAGGTTTGTTCGTGTTTTGTGTGGGCCATAATCACCATCGCCTTTTAGAATAGGAAATGTATGAGTTATCACCAAACATATTTATTTGTTACCTAGTTTAATTAACATTGGTTTAGATGCAGTGAAAAAAATTGACCTTTTTAGAATAATTGATTGACATTTTAGTATGCGGAGATTAATAAACCATTTAAAAACATTTTAATGTAAAAATAAAATATTGCTGTCAGGTATTGTTTTAAACAATAGCGGACAAGTATCGGTGATTGAAAGACCCTATTGTACTTCGAAGAATAACGCTGAAAAGAGAAGTTGTTTCATCAAGGACCGGGCTTTACGGTACCTGCCAGGCTGTTGTTGCTTGCTATAATCATATGTATTTTTACATCGAGTGAGAGATGTGTGTGACTTGTTTTATAACTTTTTTATTTATATTAAAATAATCCTGGGACACGTCACCTACCAAAAATGTTACAAAATTTGGCCTAATACAGTATATACTGTATATAATGACAATTATGTCTCTCGGCTTGTATTCTCCTCACTCAGTGTGAAATCTGGGCCTGTTTACAAATGATTTGCTGTAACTAATTCATATTTTTGGACCACTTCAGTGAAATTGGATCATTTCCCATGGCACACCTGATGATCTCTCAAGGCACACTAGTGTGCCTAGGCACAGTGGTTGAAAATCACTGACTTAAGGAACTGGGCCCTTCAGCCTTCCCCTTATTTATGTTCGAGCTGCAGTTGGTGTGACTGGTCACAACAACCCCCTGCTGAATCTGAACAAACCCACTGTCACCGCTCCCATATATCCCAAAGATCTTTACAGCTCCCCGGCTGCGTCCCTTTCTGTTCCTCCACCGAAAAAAAACAAAACAACAAAAACACCAGTTTTTTTCTCTCTCAGCCCAAACTTCAGTAAGTTCTCACATTCATCGGCTGAGCCGCGCTCCCGCCACTACTGGGGGACGGGATTGGGCCTGGACAGCTTCATTTGGTGTTCAACTCCTAAGAAAGAATAATATTGATAGTGTAGCAGGGATTAGTTGCGAGTGATACCTGTGATCTGGGCGGAATGTTTTAATTTAAAGCTTCACTGCTCTCTCTGTAGTTTTGCCTGCCTTTATTACCGCAGTCAATGGATTTCCTTTAATGGATTCCTTTCGGAAGAGCCTTGGGTCCTTGTGGAAATGATTCCGTTCTTTTTCATTTTCTTAATTTGCATTGCATTGAATAAATAAACGGAGTCGTTTTACCGGTATTTCTCCGGTGCGGTGGTTAACATGTTAGGTTGAATGCTGTGATTCATACGCGATTTCGTTCTCCGATTGCGAGTCCCCACGGGGGTTCTGCAAATACTTGAAGTTCCACCAGTAATTGGTGTCTGCTCGTTGGCCGTGGTATTTCCAATGACTTATTATTGATGTTCTTTCTTCAATTTTACAGGTGAAGAAGATTAACAGAAACTTCCCGGTCAACCAGCAGGTAAGTTGTTTTCTTCCCGATGCAGCGGCACACGACTCCTGGAGCCTGTTTAGCTTTTCACGCGTTGTTTTGTGCCTTTTACCCATATCCTAAAGCCCGGAGCAGGCGGTTCGAGAAAGGAAACGGTCCCATTTTGCCACGTCTTGCAACACAAAGAGAGCGTTTGCATCATTAAAGTCTTTCCAAAGAGAGACGATCCGAAAACGACTACAGGGCCTTCAGTCAGTTAACTCTCGGTGTCATCTTTCAGTTCAAACGAGGGGCGTGGTCGCGGCAGAGGGATTTCTCCTTTTTTTTTTTGGAAATGACTTATTCATTCCATCTTCCGCTTCACGAAAACGGGCCAATTCGCTCGACAATTCATTTGAGAAATGAAGCTGCTCGAGATGCGACTCCACTTGTCCCAAATCTTTCAACAGCTTTTTTTCTTTTCTTTTCGCAAATCCATCAAAAAGCTCCAAGCCGAAAGGCAAGCAAACACTTTACTGGGATTGACTTAAACGAGGAGTGATGGCGCGAAACGCTTGATGTCTGAAATCATGTCTCGGATCATTTGCAGTTGAGACTTTGCTTTCTTTCTCTTCATCTCCCTATTGGTCTAACCTCTTTTTTTTTTTTTCCTCCTGCTTAAAAACTTTATATCTTTTCACTGCATGCGCGAGTCAGCGAGATAAGGGTGTCTCCGCTCTCCATTTAACCCCCCCCCCGAACCCCCACTTAATAAATGAATGCATTTGTGTCTACATCGTTGTTCACACATTGTAATATGCGAGGAGATAAAAGAACAAATTGTCAACAGATGAGTCTGACACAGCCATAATTGTATTCAATAATACATCACAACACACATGAATAAATCCTCGCAGTGTGCATAAAACATGATAGCATCATTTTCTGTCCAGGTATGCGCGCGCGGAGGGGGTGGGGGTGCGGGGGGGGCGCGGGGGGGGGGGGGGGGGGGGGGGGGGGGTAGATGGTTTATAAAGGCGTTTCAACCGCGGGAAGCGACGTGGACAGTGGAGGTGAATTCTTGACCTCGACGCCATTTCGATTTTTGTCTCCGTTGCCGTCGAGCGTGAACAAGGACATTATGAATAAATAAATACACGTCCGTGAGGTCTGGGATTAATGAACGTAGGAGATAAATCTTTGTCAGTCCCGTTTGTATATTTCATGTGATTCCATCTGTGCTATATTACGCTGTCAGTACTTCATCGACCGTTGTTTGTACACGGTACGGATAACTCCGAGCCGACTCCGAGACATATTTACATACGTACATTGAAAATGAATCGTCCCTTTAGTGGCTGAGAACAACTTGATACAGCCTTGGTGTGATTTCTCTATTGAGCCATATGGAAAGTGAGTAGCCGATATGGGATTGTAAAATGAGGTGTTAAGTAGTTTATATTTTATTCACCACGATGTGTTATGTGCAACTCATTTTTTTATTTTTTATTTTTTTAAAGATTATCTACATGGGCTGGGTTGAGGAGAAGGAGCAGGACTCCGTTCAGGACCGAATGTATTCACCAAAGTTCCTCGCTTTGAGGGGTTCCTCGCTCTTCAAGTTTTCAGCACCTCCCGTGAGTTTACCCTGCGCCTTTGATTTGTCCCGCAGCAGCGGTCTTCAAGCCAGGAAAAAAAAAAAAAAAAAACTCCCCGTGCTCAAAGTGTCGTGGCTCGACTCCGCGTGGGATTTTCTCCGTCTGACGGTTGTGGTATTGTTGAGGGAGAGAATGCTTTCTTGCTGGAAGAAGAAGAAGAACCCCCCCCGATTGATGACGATCATTAAATCTGTTTACATTCTGCCAGCCACTTAAGTGATTATGACAAGAGGGATAAGCTGTCGATGTTACTGGAGATGGGGCAAGATTTACCGAAGACAGAAATTGCCTGCTCATCCCGAATGTGCTGATATGAATGCAATATGCTGATGCGCGTGAATGATGGGCTACATGAGCACACTTGTTTCGACGTGGAGGCGAGCCTCGTTTATGATGGAAGACTAGCTTCCTCGAATAAGGGACCATTTGCTAAATCCCTCTCTTGGACCGCGATGGATCTGTAACGGGCACTGAGCCTTCGATTGGGTCTTGAAGAGTCGTGTAGTAGTGAAGTGGCTTCATCATTTATTTATTTATTTATTCTTTAAGGGTTATTAACATTGTGGGTTGGTTTTTTTGTTTTTTTTTCCTGCCCATTCGCTGTAAACATGTGCTCACTGTACTTTACCTCCGACAGTGTTAATGAGACATGTCATTAGCGAACTACGTTATGTCGTGCTATAACGTGGTTTCCGTTACGTTCGATCAGAGGCCTTGGACTGCCCGGGTCGCAGCTGTTTCTGGACGTAGAATCCGTCATTAAGTGCCCGGCACGCCGCTACTTTTTCGAACTTGAGCGATTTTAAAGTCGCTACGGCGACCGGGGTCAACCGCGAATGTTCATCGTTATCGGGATGTAACATTCATGCCGTGTTTTCAGGTGACAACGTGGGACTGGACCAGAGCAGAGAAAAGCTTTACCTTTTACGAAATAATGTGCAAGATTTTGAAGGTAAGACGTCGCTTAATGTCGTTTCCTGGCTCTTTTGGAGAATGAGTGTACACTGAAAGAATATAAAGCACCCTCCAAGGACTGCCGTTGTGTAACTCACCTATTTACCTTGCGTATGCTCTTCAGTCCCACACACACACACACGCACGCACGCACATTATTCTCAGTCTCTGCAGGTTCAAGGTCGCTTTAACCGTGGTTGGCGGTTGTTACATAAACCTGTACACAGAGAGTTTCCAAATCTAACCCTGACTTTAACGTGAGAGTTGCCGAGAGAACGAGAGCCTAAGTGCTCCCTGAGGTTTCGGTCTGCACACCTCGGACTGAAGTTGACCTCCCCCGAGCTGCGGTGCTCTTGCTTGTCCTGCATCTCCCCACCACTCTGTACCTGACACTTGTCTTACCTTAGGACAATGACCTTCTGGACAAGAGGAAGCACTGCTTCAGCGTGCAGACGGAGAGCGGGGAGGATATGTTCTTCAGCGTGGAGCTGGAGTGCGAGCTGCTGGTCTGGGAAAAGGCCTTTCAGATGGCCACCTTCCTGGAGGTGGAGAGAATACAGGTGGGCCACCTGAACAGTCGGCAGCGGGCGAGGGGAATTGCAATGCTTTTTCATCTGGCATGCGGTTCCAGCTCAGTCGATTTTAGTGCAAAGATTGGCAATGCTCATATAGCACTTTGAGCTGAGCCAATGGGACTTCTGTGCCATTGTGGTTGACGTCTTGCTCTCTCTCTCCCTCTCTCCCCGCAGAGTAAAACGTACGCCTGCATCATGGAGAGCCACCTCATGGGTCTTACCATTGACTTCAGCATGGGCTTTGTGTGCTTCGATGCGGCTTCGAAGGTGAGTGTAAGACACTGTGTTATATTCGCCGACATATGGAAAACGGATCGTCTCCACGGGATATTGTACCCAGGGCGTTGAAGTTTATCGCAGTTTATTTTGGCCTTTCCCCAAGTCGGAGAACCATGCAGACGGTACTTCACCGGTGCACATTATGCACCGAACCGGGACACAAGAGCTGCCTTATTGGCCTCTAAGATTTTGCACCTAATTTCGGCGACATGAGGCAACAATGTCCCCCCAAAGGCAGTCGGCATGTAGCCAGCACATTGTCTACGGAGTGAAATGCGCAAACGCTCAATATATATCGCTGACAATATATGGGATGGGATTACTCCATTAATAATGAATTCAGTGCTACAATAGGCACATTTTAAAAGCCGTGTTAGAATGGGTTTGAATCAACAACAGCACAAACGTCACGGTTCCACACGTCAGGCCGCAATCTGCTGGCTCAGGGTCGAGTGAAATGTTTACAGCTTGAGGTATGCACCAAAAGCTGTTCAAGCACGAAGAAAATCAATCTTAATTGGAACTTGTATCACACGCAACACGAGGCGGACATATGGAAGCCCACCGCAATGAATTTTCCAACATATATGGAGATCTATAGATGTGCATTAACAACCACTGAACAAGTGCAAGTACGGAGGTAAGCTCCAGAACGCCAAGAACTCACGAATAGATGAAGCACGAAGCACTATTAAATAAAAGGCATAAACATAACAAACACATTTGTTTTAAAAATGATGCCTGTGTATAGAGCAAATGAGCTGTCAAGACTCAGGCGGTTCAGGCCTGTAGCGATTGATGTGACGGGATAAAATGAGAAACAAACTAGAAAGACACAGCGGGGAGCGTTTAAAGATTAATGTGAGTCTGCCTGCATTACAGATGCCTCAAAATTGTCTGGCTGAAGGATCTTTGTAGCAAAGTTCTCGCAACCACGAAACGTTAATGCATCAGCAGTAACTAAATGTACGAAACACCTGGGTTTAGCCGAGTGGGGGACGGCGTGCCGCAGCGTGGCAGATTTGAAAAGAATAAAATAAGGATTTGGGTGGAGAAAGAAAACAAGGATTCCCATTTTTCTATGGAGGAAGAAAAAAGACGCAGGAGTGGATCTTTGGTATATTTGTCATGGTAATAACCAATGAAATACCATCTGTATCACGTATGTGCAAAGGATATTGCCATGACTGCCAAGAGTCGCCAGAGTCGCACCGGTTGCGAAGGGGTTGTTCTCCGGCGAGAGCCACTTAGCTCCAAGAAATAGTGTTTAAAAGGTCACGGGAGAAGGAAGGAGACAATTATCAATCCATGAGGAAGAACAGGATGTCCTTCAGTTTGTCAGATTCAGAATCTCACCAATTTTGGAGACGTGTGCTTTTCAGTGGACAGGAAGGAAATGAATAATTGTAACCTGGGAAACAAATGTCTTGGGGCTTCAGCTGTCGCACCAATGAGGCGGAGTGAAAAGTTCCATTTTTTCCCCACGGAAATGGAGTGGAGTACAGATGTAAAGTGAGGGGAAAAAAAGCAAAGACTAAAATGAAGTACCGTACTATGGTAAATATATTTTGTTCAATTTCATCACTGCTAATGAGTCGGCGTGGCTTTTTTATTTATTTTTTATTTTTTTGCAACTATTACATCGTTTGGGACAGTCAGCCGAACCTTGTTGCATTCGGGAAGCGTGGCCAGTATTTGACGACCTGGAAACTGGCCGTGCTTGGCTTGGCTCACTGCTGTGCAGCTTTTGTTTATCCACTTCAACAATAATTGAATCACCGAAGCGCTGCTATTTGGCGTGAAATTGCGGAGGCTTGTCAAGTGCGACGAGGAAAAAAATAGCCAAATGGATATCTCGACCAGCGACCAACATCTGGTCTTTCACTTTGTGCTTCCCACTGATTGCGCCTGATTTCTGTCTTTCAGGCCGTTCTCTGGAGATACAAGTTCTCCCAACTCAAAGGATCGTCCGATGACGGAAAAAGCAAGATCAAGTTTTTATTCCAAAATCAAGACTCCAAATCCATCGAAGCAAAGGTAGGCGACTCGCAGCGAAGTGGCCTCACGCCAGTGAAAGTATTTCAGAGTGTCCAGGCCGTCGAAAATGACTCATTGCAACTTGTGTGTGCTGTCCATTTCTTTCAGGAGCTGGAGTTCTCGAACCTTTTTGCCGTGCTTCATTGTATCCACGCATTTTTCGCTGCCAAGGTTGCTTGCCTGGATCCAATGTTTGTGGAGACCCAAGGCACCGCAGCCACCACTGGGATCCCTTCACTTTCCAGTATCTCCTGTAATTCACAGACACCGAAGCTCAAATATGCCACTTGACAGGCGCTGCCCTCTCCAGACCCCTTTCGGGGGGGAAAAAAGAACTGCACCGACATGCGACCGCGGCCTAAAAATGTGGAAAGGAGAAGTGGAATAAATGGATATTTTGACGTGGAGGCAGACGACACCAGTGATGGGACGGAGGGGATGGTTTTACCCCTCCTCGGATTTCTGGGATCATAGCGGACCTAAACCCCAACCTCTAATTCACATGAGACCCGCCGTGAACACGAGTCGTGTGCGTGAAAATGTTGAAGTGATTTCGTTCGGTTTTTCCCTTCTCTTGATCCTCAGACATCCAACACAACAATCGACAAATGGCAAAGAATACCTCTCTCCCCCCAATGTTTTCTACCATGCGTCATTTGGCCGGATTTTGGTGCCCGGAGATTTCCTGAGCTGAAAACGTTTACTTTTACATTCCAAAATTGAATGAGAATTTTAAACTTTTAGCGAAATGGCAACAATGAAATGACACAGCCGCGCACCGACGGTATTAACGCAAGAAACGAATCCAAACAAGTATAGCCACATAATTCTCTGTTTGTATGATGTTTGGCCATTTTCGAGGACATCGTTTTAACTGATTGCAGAAAAGCTGGATAGAGAGGCGGAATGAAAGTATCGTTTTTATGGTATAGATGAGAAATTTAGAAAGAAAAGCAAGAATAAAGAATTTGATAACCAGGCTGACCATCCACACAACCGTAATCTGACAGTCAAAACACTCCACATGAGTAAAAACACCTTACTTAATTTTTTTTTGGGTTATTTACGGTTATTTTCAAAACGTGAGTATGTAAATAAACACTGACTTTAAAACAAACTCAAAGAATGATGAATTGGGGCAGTGGCAGTCACTTGAAGGGATTGCTGCGTTTGTTCATTTGATGTGCTCCGGTGGACGATGGGCATCATCTGCCCTATGGACCAATTAAGAATAATGAAATCAGCAGCAGTGTATTTTTTGGAAAGAATTTATCTTTTTTGAATTCAGCTTGTAAATATAGTGTAGGAGAACTGTAGGGGGAAAAAAAAACGCGAAGGAGCGCTCAAGCGCAATTAGCCACCCTCCTACCTACTATTGACAATGTAGAATCCAAACACAAGAGGCTCACGGGTCAGTCCACTCTAGAGTACGGCAAATGAAGTGGGGTCAGCAAAGGGTCATGTCCGAGCTGACGCGAGGGAACCCGAACGGCGGTGGTGCAGTCTATGCAAAGAAAGTCTCGAGTGATGCTTTTTGTGCTCTAAAACGATCTCGGTCGCATATACCCTTCTAACGTAGGCATCTAGAGTGAGGATGATTTTATTTTTTTGCAGATGTTTTATTAACAACTATGCTGTGTAATAATGAATAAATGAGACATTTTATAACATGGCTCACCTGCCGTGGTTTTTTTTTTTTTTTTTCTTCTTCACAAATGACTGCGCATTTGTGCGTGTGAAGTTCAGTTTTATATTTTGAATTTTGAATTTTTCACAGGGGTGTTTAAAATGTCCTGTGCTCACATTCTGCTATCGCAGTAGTTTCGCTCCTAAGCCGTGTATCACGAATGAATGTATTACAACTGAAATATATGCTTGACGACACTTAAAACATCCAAGTGGATTTGACATTTCTTTTTATTTCATATATTTGATGTTTTTGCACGTTTTTCAGTTAATCACTTCTTTCAAGTTTTTACATTTTTTTTCGAGTTATCAGATACCTTTGGACGACATACTATACTATGAAGATTTTTTGTAAAATTTTGGACGACAGGCTATACTATGACGTTTTTCACTTTTTTTTTCCTCCTCTACCATATTCTTGGTGCTCCTAACGCTGCTGTGTATGTTTCAAGTGTTTTTAAATATTTTGTCTTGTTTAAATTTTTTGACGTCACACTATCCTATGAACTTTTTTTTGTCGATATGCTATACAATGAAGTTTTTCTACGTTTTCAAGTGTTTTACATTTGTTTTTACTATTTTTACATTTTTGGATGACATACTATACTATGACATTTTTTGTCAATTTTTTGACGACATGCTGTACTATGAAGTTTTTTCACCTCTACCATATTTTTTCGCACAGCTGACATTGCTTTGCATGTTTCAAGTATTTTTTTAAATTTAGATTTTTTTTACATTTTTGGACGACATACATACAGACAATGACATTTTTGTCAAGGTCTCTACCATAGTTTTTCACACTTTTGTGTTTTTTAAATTTTTGACTATTTTTACATTTTTACATCTTTCAAGTGTTTTTGAAAAATTGGAAATGTTTTACATATTTGGACTACTACGATGTTTTTTGTGAAAATTTTGAACACTTTTTTCTACTTTTTGTTAACCTCTACCATATTTTTTCACACTCTTAAGGTGTCTGTCCATGTTTCAAGTGTTTCTAGAAATTTGAAACTTTTTACATTTTTGGACGACATGCTATAATATGACATATTTTGTCAAATTTTGGATGATATTCTGTACTATGAAATGGGTCACTTTTTTCACAGTTTTTTCACCTCTAAGATAATTTTCCGCATTGCCAGCATTGCTATGCATATTTTGTGTGTTTTTAAAAATGTTGCAATTTTTTACACTTTTGGAAGACATGACGTTTTGGTCAAATTTCACTTTTTTCACCTCTACCATATTTTCTTTGCACTGCTGACGTTGCTATGCATGTTTCTAGTATTTTTTTTAATTTTATTTTTTTTAAAATTTTTGGACGACACATGATGTTTTTTGTCCAAATCTGAACACTTTTTTCACATTTTTTCACCCTGACCATATTTTTGCGCTGCTGACTTTGCTGTTTTTAAAAATGTTGTCTTTTTTTTGGACGACATACTATACTATGACGTTTGTCAAGTTTTGGAAGAAATGCTATAC
The DNA here is from genome assembly GCA_016785305.1 of Colistium nudipinnis. Lineage (NCBI taxonomy): Eukaryota > Metazoa > Chordata > Actinopteri > Pleuronectiformes > Rhombosoleidae > Colistium > Colistium nudipinnis. The sequence continues at coordinate 404,746 of JAFBJU010000709.1, read as the reverse complement.
TATGACGTTGTTACTTTTTTTCTACTTTTTGTTAACCTCTACCATATTTTTTTCACACGTTTAATGTCGCTGTCCATGTTTCAAGTGTTTCTAAAAATTTGAAACTTTTTACATTTTTGGACGAGATTCTATAATATGACATATTTTTTCAAATTTTGGATGATATTCTGTACTATGAAATGGGTCACTTTTTTCACAGTTTTTTCACCTCTAAGATATTTTTCCGCATTGCCAGCGTATTTCAAGTTTTTCAAAATGTTGCAATTTTTTACACTTTTAGAAGACATGACGTTTTCACATTTCACTTTTTTTTTACCTTTACCATTTTTTTTGCACTGCTGACGTTGCTATGCATGTTTCTAGTATTTTTTAAATCTTTTTTTATTTTTTATTTTTTTTGGACGACACATGATGTTTTTTGTCCAAATCTGAACAATGACTTTTTTCACTTTTTTTCACCTCCACCACAATTTTACACATTTCTGATGATGCTGTGCATGTTTGAATTGTTTTTTAAATGTTTGACTTATTTTGACATTTTTGAACGACATACTCCACTTTGATGTTTTTTGTCAAATTTTGGACGACATTCTGGCCTATGACCATTTTGACTTTTTTCACTTCCTCCATATATTTGCAGGTTTCTGACCTTTTTTTTTTTTAATACTTTTTTAGTTTTTTGACATCTGCTACGAAGTTTTGTTAAACGTGTTGTCAAACATTTCACTTTGTTACTTACCTTACTACAAGATCTTTAAGAATAGCGAAATATTTTTATTTCATTCTCTTCTATCTTATTTTTATGTGTCAGTATATTCCTATTGTCTGTGGGGGAAAAAAATGCAAGGAGACTCGTAGAACAAAAATACTTTTAATAGTACGACATTACTGATCATTCGAATGATCTATCGACTCTTTCAATGTTATTTGCTCAAGTCAAGTTAAATTCTTCGGCACGTCGTATAAAGCTCGTCATTCATTCATTCTCCATATAGAGGTCGAATAGCAGCTCGTGGGTGGCAACGAATCCAAGGCTGCCTGGGCCCCCTCGCCAGCAGGGACCTGGAGGAAGACGGAGCAAACGGAGTACACATGGTTCCGGTCTGCAGCACAGAACTAAGCAAAAAAAACGAAAAACCAACAACGACCCCAATAGGTTGTTGACGATCAGTGATGCCAAAGCTGAAGCCGGAAGAAAAGGAGCAGCAGCCGGCCTACAAAAGCTAATGCAAGTAAATGCGTTTTAAGCTTTGATCATGAGTCATCGTGACGAACAGACTCCCGACTCCTTGACCGCATTGGATACCCCGACCGAATTAAACACAAATAACAGCAGTTCAAATCATTCAAAGAGGCTAAATGTGATTGTGACCTTTATTTTTGTGCCAAACATTTACGGAGAAACGACACCCCTTCAAAATGCACTGCACACAGTGTTACAAATCAACCTGGGCCCGATGAAAGGAAACGGCGCTGTTTTAGCTCTCAACAAACAAAGTTAAAATATGAGCAGATAACTGGTTGAGACTTCACAGGTTGACATTTCTGTACACGAGTCCAAATGTAATTCAATCACAGTAGTCCTGTGAACTTTGGTGCAAGGCATGACCTGAGGATCGAAGTTGTAGGTCCCCTGCTTTAAATGCTTAATTCAGTCTCTAATTAGCGATTCGATTTTAGATAACGGAACATAATCTGCTGCGTGGCATTAATTGGTCATGGAGACACTTGTGGAAATCAAGCAAATCAAATGTGTTATTATAAGGTGAATCATTATTCCATTGTTGCTTACTTGTGAAGCTTTGTAATGGAAAAATGGAAAAATGACAAAAAAGAACTTGCAGAAAGTAAATGTTAATTCTTCATAAACAAAAACCACTGATAGAATCATCACCCCAACAAAATATTTTTCATTACACTAGACTAAAATGAAGATCTATATCAATAATATATCTTACTTATTTAACAGACAGCAGTGGAGATTTGATTTACAGAGTTCCCAGTGTCAACATACAGTACAGCAAGAGGACGCTACAAAAACCAAATGCAAATAAAACTGTAGGCAGAATCATGACAACAACACATATATCACTTTTATATTGAATAGAATTAATATCAAAAACATTCAACTCAGCTTTTGAAATACTAAATTATGCATTCAAAGTAAGAAGAAGGAAATTTCCAAGTCTGTGATAGTAGTGCATGAAGAGAAAGTTGTGACACCTATTAACGATGTGCTTTTTTCTTTTTCACTGTGGAATGTTTTTTTTCAATAGAAATAAATCATTGTTTGAGTGCAATTGACTTGGCCAAAAAAAACTCGCAGGAACCTCAATGCGATGGGTATGTCGGCACTTAAAAGCCATCGCGATCAACGACATTGCGACAAAATTGTACTTTGATTAAGCAGGATTTCAGTTAAGCCCACAGAACAAATTGCGGCTTAAGGTGCTTTGCTGGACACTTTTGCAATCCAGCATACAAAAGGCTGCAAAATCTTCAATGATTCTGATTTTACATTGGTGTCAATAAAAATGGGTTTCGTCGAAAGGCCTTTGGACTGATTCATAATCATTCGATTTGATTTCTCATTTGTTAAAAAAAAAAAAAAAAAAAAAAAGAAAATCCCCAAACCGGATCACTTGGGACATCACCTCCAGTGACCAATTATAAGATGTGAAGCAAGTTTATACAGTATATTCATGCATGTAACCTTTACGGACATCTCCCCGTTAAAAATGTTGGTTGAAAATGTGAACCGCCATGACACCAGCCATAGGTCTCATGATCGTTTCAAACCTCCCATATGATTGAAGAGACTAAAATAGAATTTTCGTTATTTGCATTCATGGACAGAAAACCGTGAAGAGGGGAGAGCCTACAACACCGTATCATGTCGAGTAGAATGTTACTTATATGCAAAAGGAAAAAAAAACAAAAAAAAACACAGGTGTGTTTGTGAGCACATTGTAGAAAAATTGACATTAACAGGTTCCCTGTAGAAAAAAAGTGTGAACCAATCTGGTCTCTCAATGCTGCGTCACCATAGGCAGGTACAAAACACGTTGACCTAAAACAATATATCCAGAAAGTGTGATAACAGAAGCGCCCCGGCCAGGATTATGCAAGAGCATCTTACTCTTGACACTTAATATGGGAGGACGTGGCCGCTCAGTGTCTTTTGTTCCTTTCAGCATCATCAAATTGCCAGACGCTGAGAGCAGGTTAAAGCTTCCAAAAAGGTGCAATGCAATAAAAGTCTTCCTCGTCGCAAGAACTGTTTTACAAATATAGTAAGATCTTTGTTTTTATACAATGTTTCATCTGCACACCTATTGTGTTTAAATGTGAATCTCAAAAATGGATTTTTCCCCGAAATAATCAGTATACTTTTTTTTTTTCTTTTTTAAATCATCTTCTTTTTTCTTTTTTTTCTTTTTTTTTCTTTTTTTATCTACAAATCAAAAGGAAAAACGGCAAAACTAACAAGCGGCGGCAATCGTGACATTATTATCCAATATTATCTGTGACGTTTCTTTCCATTACAACTCTGCCATCAAGATTTTTTATGGAAATAATGCTACATTTGCACCGAGGGAGAGTGAGGGACAGCATTTCAGCAGGCGCTGCACCTTTTACGAACGGATATCAAGGGAGTCAAGTCATTTCTCTCTGTAATACAGCAAATAGGCTTTCAGCGACTCAGGCAGAGGTAAAGTCATTATTTGGTCTCTCAAAATGTTGACTTGCTTGAGAATTTCGATGTCGCCAATGTCTCTCTCCTCCTCCTCCTCCTCCTCCACCTCCTTGTGCTCCTCCTCGGCGTGCTCCTCCTCCTCGCTCTCCACCATTTGGGGAATCAGCTGGTTGCCCACAAAAACGTAGGTGTTGATGCGTCGCCGCCGGCAACGCCGGCGTTTGCGCTTCTGGGGGACTCTTTGCACCGGCCCCTTCCCCTGACTGTCCTCGTTGGCCAGGTGTCTGAGGGTGCGGCGTATGTAGATCCGCGATAGATCCTGAAGGCTGCGGACAGTCACTGCGGCTGAGGACAAACGGAGATGACACAGACCTTCAGGGTGCGGCAGCACAGGCACAAAAAAGAATCCGCACAAACGCACCAGCCCTCCAACTAGGTCAGCACACGCAAAGTGAAACGCTCAAAAGGAAAAAAAAAGAAAGATAAAAAAAAAACAACTATCAGTAAACCGAGGAAAAGGGGCAGGCTGGCTCTGCCAGGCCGCTGCAGGGACGAGATTCATATTTCTCAGCAAATACTGCCGGAGGAATCGTCACATCACTTTGGAGGGGTGGACTTTAAAAGATTGCCTGCTTTACACCTCAAGGCAGGTTAGACATCATACACGAGGACTCAAAGACTTTTTTGTTGTTGTCGAGGCTGGGCGAAACTTACGCAGCTGCACGGCGTCGGGCTTCTCTCCATCCGCTCTGCTCTGCTGGGCCAAAGGGGCAAAGGACACTGCCAAGATGTTTTTGCTCTCCCATGTGCACTGAGCGGTCCTGGTTATCTGGGTCAGCTGCGTAAAGGGACCAAAGCTAAACTTATCGCTTATACAAGGGAACCTACTGTGTAACATCAAGGGACGTAGGGGTAGAGGCCTAAGTCATCATTGTTTCTCAAATGTGCGTGTATGCATTTTTGATCAGGTCTATGTTTGTCGACATGTTGGCGATTTCACGATATAGCTGTTTGGGTCTGCCTCTGCCTGCTTTTTTACGATTTTGCCACAAAACGCAGATTATTATTATTATTATTATTTTATTATTTTTTAACTCAGAATGCATCTCGATGCGTGATTCGTCTACCACTACCAATAATTAGCGAGCATCTCCACATGCTTGCTCATGAAACAACCTTCCCGTACCCAAAGGTGTTATCCAGACTGCCAGGTGGCAAATTCGTACCGAGCATCAGTGAAATATTAACCATGCCCCCCCCCCCCCCCCCCCCCCCCCCCCCCCGAGAAGACATATAAACATCTTTACATATGCATGTATGCCGTCACATCAAAAAGAAACCGCAAACGTTGACTTTTTCCATTTGCTTTGAATACGGAGATTAAAGACCATGGGGGGAGCTGGTCTTCCCAAAAGCAACAATCTCAAAGGTGTACAAATTGATGGAATGCAAAATGAAGATAACGTTTCACTTTTTCTTATGTGTGCAAATATATACCCTCACCACACCATTTACATTACAATATGATATATTCCATAGGGAAAGAAAATGAATAACGCATAGATTGAACAGAGAGACAAATAACCGTTTGTGGCTAAGCCGGCAAATTCCAATCTCGGAAGAATCAGAGAACTTCATCTCACCGACGAATAAATCATACACAACATATTCTGTAAGTCTCTTGGAGATAAAGACCCGTTTTCGAGTTGACTACTTTTTAGTTCATAAACCCAGAGCTCAAAGTCAAAATCTTCAAATGTCTCGTTTTGTCAACGTATTAATTATAGCATATGGTGAAACAAGGAAAATACTTGTTCCCTTCTTAAACTGGACACATTTTAAAGGCATGACAGAGGTTAACAGTCATCCAACAAGGACATCTAAATGATGTGATGTGTTATAATGACATACGCGATTAGTCGCAAAAAGGGGGATATGACAACGTTTGCGTGGTAATGTGGCTTCTTCCCATTAGTATCGGCTTGGAAGATCATCTGTCGGGCAGCATGTCAAACCCAGACCCTGTATCCCTATCCTACAATGTGCCTGTGCCTGTATTGTCATCTCTGGTCATTTTAAAAGGCCACGGCGGAGATGGTGCGGACCTCAACTGCTGCTGTTAAAAAGGCCACAACAAATACAAATACTGTGTTGGTGAAAAGGATTCCCATTAGGGCAAATATGGCTCGAGTGGATATGACTCACTGTGTTCACATGCAGTTCAGATTTCACCAAGATGTACCGCTAAGTACAATTTTTTGCTCCACCGTGACTCGTATGTGTGCAGGCAGTTTTCATTCTTAATTCTTGCCTTCCTAGCAGAAAGGTCAAAAATATACCAATCCAATTGCTTTTTACTTTTTTTTTTGGCAACAATGACCTCTGAACTCACTTCAGGGGGACCCTGAAATGACTACCAACATAACAAAAAATACAATCACAGTCACAATATGTAATCCCTGCCAGGACGGACTTAAATCCAGCTTTTTCATTTAGATGCCTTTAATTGCCCCCCCGCCCCACCGTGAGACTGCCAAGATCTTTACCCTCCTCCCTGCCAAACGTTTTCTCAACCCAACATCCCAAAATATCTGCCCTCTCGCTTTGACCGCAGTCTGCCCACGCTCACACATCCACCATTTTAAATAAAGCATGACTGTGTGTGTGTGTGTGTGCTCCCTGCACAGCTGCTGAAATCCAGGGGCAGTTGTGGCTCAATAATGCATGTGCCGCGCCGCATAATCAGCCTTGCAGGTCAAAGCGATTTCGCCTCGTTTTTTGGCCACTGTGCCACCAAAATAAGACGAGTTCCTTCTTTGGATTATTCCGGGGGGGCGCGCAGGACTCACCTGGTCCTCTATAGGCATCACCAGGATTCCTCCGATTTTGAGCAGCACTTTCATGTAATTTTCGTGGTCCTTCTGAACTCCGGCGCCACAATATATGCGGTCATATTGATGACTGTCCGCTGAGATTTCAAGGCAGTTCCCCACCACAAAGGCGGGTTCACAAAACTCAAACCTGTGGAAAAAAACGATGACACATATCAAGTACGACCGTGGGAAGGACATTTTCCTTTCCTTCCTGCTCACTGTCACATATGTGGGTTGAATAAATTCACTGGTCGTTTTAGCTTATTTAAAAGTTACTACTCTCGAAAGTCGAAGCCTCCAGCCAGCAGCTCTTTACTTTAGCGTGAAGGACACAGAGGCTAATATTCTGATGTCTGAAGGAAATAAGAAAATCTGTCATACAGTACTTTAAAGCTAAGTCGAATGCATTATTGTTGATTTTTTTTCTCTGCGTACTTTCGAATTCATTATTGAATTTTGGCAAGGAACTGAGTGAACGTAATTAACAGGAAGCGGATGGATTCGCACCACCGGCACTAGCAACCGATTCACTTTTTCCATCAATCGTCTCTTTCAAACATTCTGTTTGTATTTCCCCAAAGCATGTACTCACTTATCAAAGCTGTCGCTGTTCTTGATGAAGTCATCCAGTTTCTCTCTGGCATATTCGACCACGTCTTTATGGAGCTCAACTCCGTGGTTCACACCAAAGGGCCCTTTTGGAAAAAAAAAAAATATATATATATATCATTGCATTCATTATTACCCAACACTGTACGATGTAATCATTGCACTATAATTTGCAGTCACACAATATGATTTCTGGGGGGAATGTTTTATCTGGATAACACACAACAGCCGAGCATTTCCCACGTATGAATGAACACGCACATGCTGTGGAAAAAAGGTCATGCTTACCTATGATAAGGCCAACCATGGTGCTCAGGTAGCCGGTTCCGCTACCCAGATTCAGGAAAGAAAGTCCTGGCTGCAGTTTGAGGGCCTCCATCACCTCAGAGTATATACATGGAGCAGACAGGTGTATGTTGCCATGCTTCCACGCCAAGTCCTTGTATGCACTGTCCCGGTAGCCGTCCAGATAGTAGTCACCGCGGTCTATGGCCCGGAAAGCCTGTTCAACCTTTTCGGTGCGGATATACTGAGCTTCCTTCAGATTATCAATGAGGTCATCGTTGTCCTCCCCGGCACTCACGGCTCCCCCCATGGCCAAAGTAGAAGAGAAACACAAGGGGCAAAGTCGTACCTCGTACTCGGGATGAGGGATTCTTCCTCACAGTGGCATGGAGATGAACGGCTGACAGGGGGATCGTGTCGCTGTGTCTCCGCAGGCCTCGGTTCAGACGGCGGTCATGTTTGGGCACAGACCGACCTGAGGCAAAAGGATATAAACGGGTTAGTGCAATATGTCTGCAGACTGCAGATTTAAGATGCCGATAAAAACACCTAATAATACTCGCCCACGACTGGAGATGTTTTATGATGAGAAATGAACAACGGTCGGAGACACAGACTGAATTATCAATGACATATCATGGTATAGAGTTGTTCACACTAATTAATTCCCCCCGGGATACAACGTGGGCGATTTGTGTTGTGAAATGCATTAGCCATATGCCAAATGATACAAATTAGGGGCTCACTACAATGTATTCATCAAACTGCCATGTTTGCAAACAACCCAATAACACAAAAACACAAGTCATTTCATCATAACTGATGGCCTATTGGCCTACTGGGTCATCAATACAATTGACCTGTGGTTGCCCTTAGGTAACTCGCCCGATCCTCTAGCCAGCTGGAAGAACAATGGCAGTTATTTGTCTCAGATACTAACAGTGTCTTATTATTAAGATGTAAGATGCAACTGTGTGATGTTGTCACTTACCATATTACTTCATTAATTCAGGGACACATTTTCACAGTTACCCAAATGACTTGTGTGCTATTTTCAAGCCTTTATTTGATATTGCACAGTATGTTACATTAAATACCCTCTCTGAATACCTTGTTTCAAAGTTGTGTCTGCCCCAAACACATCATTCCACTACCTCTGAATTCCTCTTAACCTCTAAAAGGCCAGAAACTCAACTTGTTTTCTGAGGACATCAAAGTCAAAACGTGAAGCCGATTCTTACTGTGTTTTTCTCTTTTAGGGCGGGGCTTAGCCATAAATCGTATTCTTGCCATGATTTTTTGCTGAGATTTTTTTTTTTTCATAATGTTAAAAATGTACAAACTTAGGGTATAATGTTTAAGATATATTCAGCATGCTACATGCGTTTAGTTTTCAAGAACTGCAAAATGTGACTGTAAATCGATCTGTAATTGATAATTGATACTACACATTTAATTGTTTCAATGAAGTTCAATGGGGTTATGGCTTTTGTTTTGTTGGTTAATGCCAGGTGGAGAAAAATCACTTCTCCTGACTCCTCAACTGTTAACATTTGTTTTCTTTAGCTGTTGCCACTTCGACTAGACAAAATAAAACACTAAAAATATTTTGAAAGCACTGCAAACTTCTGATTTCTAACTACTCTGACATTCCATGGTTTTTACAATTTTACAATTATGTAGGAAATAATTCGCTGCAGCTGTAATATACTGCATGTAATGTGGAAAAGTTCTGGTATTTTTCCTCTGTGAGAATACCTAATCAGAGGATTCATTTCACAGAGGTAGATAGCGGCACTTTTCCACCATTCACTTAGAACTGTAGAAGCCTCTTGTATGAGAGGTGAAAGGCCTTCACCTAGTCCAGTTGCTTACTTAGAATCGCTCCTGACATTACCATGACCTGGATGAATGAGAACCTTCACAGACGCTTCTTCCATTCTAATGTTGGAACTTTTTTAGAAATGCTTGACAAAGCAAAAACAATTCCTACAATGCCACCGGGTGAGATGGTAAGGTATGAAAAGGATGCAGTAAACAAGTCTTGAATTGCCTCACTGCCATCTCAGCCTCTCCACATCTGACTCAGCCAATGCAGATGAAAATTCAGAGGTGACTTCAGAGGGAGGCCAGGTAAAGTAATTCTCCATTAACTCCTCCACATAGGGGAAAAAAGTCATTGATCCACTCACAAAACTGATTGTACAGCAGTGCATTTCTTATCCCAGTTTTTTCCCCTCTCTAATGCATAGTCCCTTGAGTTTCCTGCAGTTGAAAGATCCAGGTAAAATGGGTCAGGGGAGGTATTCTATAAGCAAATTGCCTCTGGGAACTGCTCTTCAGTCCGACCAATGATAAGTCTCGAGTCTTGAAGCGGGCCATTATTCATCCATCCCACAAAGAGAAATCCACAAAGACCAGCTAGGTTACAACATTTGCAACGGTAAAGATAGTCCATGGTAGAAAATAAATCTCTCCTTTTAAACGGGAAGCTACGAGTTAACACACACAACATGTCCTGGGTGTACCCCTGGTGTCTATGAAAAGTATATGGGCACCATTCCAGGCCATGATGGGATGCTGTGACCCAGATTAAGGGCGCCCCACTGAGCCACGCAGAATGACGAAACAGGTTACGGAGAGGAACACGAGAACACCTCTGGTGCCGTAACTAAATACCAAAGGCCTGTCTAAGCAGCACACTCGAGACATGCAGACTGCAGGATAAAAGACAGGGTGAGGTAAACTGATCATCACGGCGTAAATTTACTGTGTTTATCAGACGTTGAGACAAACAAAAGGGAAATTTACAGTCACATGGCTTGAGAGTTCACAAAATGAATTTGTGAAAGATTTCAGTTCTGAAGTGTTCTTTTTTTTAATGGACTGCAGTACTTTCAGATGTTGTTTTCTATTCTGGCTCAATTTTGTTATTCAATCGGAAGAATGAAACAAAAAAAACAAACACAATAACACCTCTTAATGTGATGCCGCCAAGTACAACATCAGCCTTAACTTTGACTACAGGACTTGAGTTATACAAATATTATGCAAAATAAACTTCGATTTGAAAGCCACATCCATGCAAACATTCACTTAGTGGTTGGCTGCTGATGACATTGTTGGGTTAAAAATCTACAACTGCCACACTGGCTGAATTATGGGGTTGTAGGTCATTTTCTCCAACCTGACTTTTATTGTCTCACCAGTATGTGAAACAACACGCCTCCGCAAACACAGCTTCAGATACATAATTGAGAAAGTTGAAATAATTGTATGTGGCAGTAAATAGATTTATTATTGCACTATGCAAAAGTACCTTAATGGAATATCATTTAATACAATGCAATATAATACAATTTAAGTAATTAATGCATTTACCTGGGCAAAATCTGGGGCGGAAAGGAAATATGCTGCATTCCTCTGCAGCCTATTTATTAATTTGATGTAATAAATCCTCATCCACGCCACAAGACTTATAATTTTCCAACACCATTTAATGACCATATATCTCCAAAACTAACCAAGAATCAGTTCCCATTGCATCTACTTACTGGTAGTACAATATTTATGTTAAAATGTAAAATTTAACACAAACATACCTTGAAATCTATAAAGTGAAAAACTATTTAAAAAAATGCCTGCATACAGTATACTCCTCTGTGGAGGAATCCTTTGAAATGTCGGACCAATCTGACCTTTGAGGCAAACCCTTTCCAATACAGTTGTCCATTAAAGTAACTTAATATTTATCTGACATAACCTGCATTGTTGTGGGATAAAGGTCTTACTCATCGCACTATGACACACACTAGTACATTTAAATGTTCTATTCACACTGGCCAAGCAGGAATGTATTTTTAATACACTAAATATGACTAACTTCCGTTTAACATATAAAAAGCCATTTCATTAGTGTATTCCCTCGCAATTACACGGTTTGGTAGCATGATATTCAGACGTTTTTGTTTTATTTCCACAACTGCACAAAATGCAAGAATTTAATGAGTAACTGCAGGAATGAGTATCAACAGTGGATAAACCCTTTTTGATGAAGGCAATAATAAATATTGTCCGCCGGTTCCAACCTCAAGCTTGTGCTACATTAAAACTCAATTAAAAGTGTATTTCATGTCTCTCTATTTATGATAATATGACCATTAGACTCTGTGTTATTTGGCCTCAAACAGCCAATAAATGTGTCCGTACAGACATGTGTTGTGCCAGGCTGACAACAGAAACAAAGTGAGTGCCTGTGAAACAACAGGTATGTGTAGGTTTGTGACTTATCTCAGTGCTCCTGTCAGGCAGTAAAAAAAAAGCCTCTTGCAGCACGTCTCTACATTAAGCCGTTAAAAATAGGACATAGTGCAGCTTTAAGTCTGGGAAAGTTGGAGAATTTTAACCCTAGTTCGAAATCATAATCTTAAAGCTGTGAATCAGGGGATTTAGCTTTTTGCTGAATTACATAGTTGAAAATCGGATGCAGTTCCGTGAGTCAGATAATTCCTTGTCAAGATTTAATATGTACCCATTGTTATCCATGTCATTGCAGAAAGTGCACAAAAATGACAGTGTTTCAATACCAACAACAGGGGATCACAGATCCAAACGCAATCATTAAGTTGTAATCATTCCTAAAAAGTGACTTACAATGTTTGAAACTAAAATAAATGAGAATGAATGGGCTATTTTTTTCTTTCTTTCTTTTTCGATTACATTCAATTTGACCAACTTAAGACCAACTTCCTTGAGAACATTTTTTTTATATATATTAATATTTATATCAACATTTTTGAAGTTCGCATCATACATGTGTTGGTCACAGTGTACCTGCAGCTCCCAGATGTTCCTCCAATCCCCGCGATTGACACCTGATGCAGCCAAACAGCGCTGCGCCCGGTCACGTGGTGCAGTTGCCACACGGCTCGGCCAATGGGAGGCGCCGGACACTTTCTTCGCACTGCGTGTGACGAAGGAGCAAAACAACAACAACGTTTTACATGCAATGTTGTCAAGCATCGTAAATAATAACTGCTTCCCTTATCCTGCCCGTACACGTCTCTCATAAACAGCCGGCGACACACAATCAGCCACACACTCTCTCCACGAGCGCGTGTTTGTGAATTCTTCCAGCTTTTGTTCGCAACAACACACACATGCACGCACACAGAGGCTGGCCAGCACTCAGATTAACATAACTGTAAACAGCAACTTGCTAAACCGGTTTGTCCATCATAAGACGTTGAAATAAAAAGAAAAAAAAATATGTTAGTGGTTGTTTTCATCACCGCATCTTCTGCCTGGCCAGGCTTAAGAGTCCGCTTGAACGGACAGTACACACACACAAAGACGTAACCACACACACGCAACAATAATGTATGCATTACACAACCAGTAACAGGTGAAGCAATGGATTTAAAGGGACGGCCTGGTGTTGAAGTCACCGTGTGGTGTCTGGACCTAAAGTTAACGCGGCTAACGTTAGCTGCTGTGGGCCCGAGTGCGCCATCATCAAAACACACACGCACGCAACAGAGCGGGTTAGGTAAGCTCGCCTCTTTATCCTGCCGCTACAACGCCAGCAAACACACAACACACAATACATACAACTCTGGCGAGTCGCGTTCTATTAAGGCACAACGAACACAAAGGCGACCCACACACGAGCGGACAAAAGCACAACACAGCAATGTTGAATAAAACACAGTACTCACAACGTCGTGTCGAATGAACTCGCTGCTTTGTGACTGGTTGCAATGTGCAATGCGACGGTCTCTCCGAGACGTGTAATGTCCCCCGTGGCGAGGTTTGCGTGGCACAACGGGTCGCTCGGTGTGGACAGGTGAAGGAAGGAAGACGATCCGCTGCGTCCGAGAGGAAGAAGAAAGAAACAGCTGAGGAGAGGATGTAAACACAGGTCACGTGGTTTCAAATGTTGTCGACAGAGGGAGTTGCTCCTCTATCTAGCTATCTTTCTATCCATCCTGCTGTTTTTAATAAAAGGCAAGTGTGCTGAGGCAGATTTAATTATAAAACCATCAAAGTGCTGTACCAGCTCACATTGTGCAATGCCCTAGAATTATGCATTTATCTTTTTTAATAAGTCACTGGCATCTTTGCGAATACGATCTTTGTATTTCCAGTGGAATTTAGCCAAGAAACGTGCGCAAAAAATAAAAAGTCCGGCGCTAAGGTGGTTATGATTGTATAACTGTCTAACAGTGACAAGAGTATATCATTTTGGTTGATGACGTTAGAAAGCTTTGGCCAGCCTGTGACCTCGCACAGCTCCCCTAAAGAAAGGCCTACATTTAGCCAGCAGTCTTTTTCTGGTCTGCTCTGGATAGGCAGGAATAGATGATTACCAGGTTTAATAAGGAAGGGTTTGTGGCCACACTGGTCGGCTTTCACTAAACAGGCTTTTTGTTGGACTGTGGTGTTTTGAGGACACAATAATACAATATAAAACCGGATCAAGTCAAAATTACTCAAAATGTTTGGAGTAACTGATGACAAAAACATATTGAAGTAATGAAAATACTTAATGTAATATAACAACATATAACATTAAACTGTAAGTAATTTGAAATTACTCTACTCTAATATGTTTAACTTTTACTGTATACTAAAGTAAATTGAATCTATGATACTTATAGCTTATAGGAAATCTACTCAAAATATCAAATTGTGCTTAACTCAAACACTAATATAAACCCATTCATTAGTGCACTAATAAATGTATTTAGCTATGGCAAATAGCTACCTTTCCAAGGCATTAACAATTGTTAAACATATGCTATACATGCTATATTTACCAGATCTATACAAACGTTTGAAAGTGAAACATATTTACAGAATCAGGCTGATAAAGGGAGAACAAATATCCTCTTCTCATTGAAAATGGTATGCAGCTGATTAAATTACATCATCAAATGAACAGCAGAAATTTGATAAGTATTTTTAATTACTATTCTATTATTCATAGGCTGGCTTCAGATTCTTAATAATATAAATGTTTCTCATATGATTAGAAGGGAATGTCTTGGGTTTTTTTTAACTCCAAGTCTCAACTCTTAAGACATCACCCTTGGATTAAGAATTGGATGCCAATTTTTGACTTTCTTTTATCAATCCATTAAGGGGATGAATTGGCTAGATAATTTGTGGCAACTGTAATATTCACAAGCAGTGTCATCAAAACAATGGAAACAAAAATGCAATGGCCTGCAACAATAAGTAAAGAACTGTCTAACAGCAATGCCTTTAGAACTGAACAAACCTTTATTTTACTTCTTACAATGTGGAAAGCGTAGAAAAAGGGAGAATACATGTTATTTTTTAATCAATATAGTTACTTTGAAAATAAAAATGTGCTTTAAAGGTTGTAAATTAACAATGAAAGCAAAAGTTCCCTTAAAATGATAAAAGTAAATAAGGATCTCACAAGTCACAATGTTTTTTTTGTGATATAAAAATCCTCTGCACTAGCAATTCTTTGGTTCAAGAACCTGTGACTAAATGTACTGAGCCACACAGAAAACTCATGGATGGATGTTAATACTCAGATTCCAATTTCAACAAGTCATTTTTCAGAGTCAGTAGTCACAGCTTGAGTGTTTTTTTTTATCATCAAGAAACATTATTACCTTCTGGATGAAGGTGAATGAGTTTCTTTGGATGGTCCAAATGCAGAATATATATCAAACCAACTAGCAGGACAAATGCAGCGACCAGCCTGAAGACAACATCACCAGTAATGCTGTCAGTGACCACAGTGAGGAGGGCCACAGGGTCGTCAGCAATATCCTCTTCATCTCCCCCCTGAAACACAAACAATCCAACAATGAAGACAGTTCTCGAAGCAAGCCCAAGACACAGACATACAGACACAGTCAAACACACACCGAGTGCTTCTATTTCGTGTACACTGGGAGGGCATCAAGGGCCAGAGTGCGTTTCACATGCACATCATGTCGTTGCTGAAATGACAAAATGAAAAATAAACCTATACAAATACTTTACCAACCCGTGAAACCAAGAAAACTCTCAAATGTATACAAACAGTGAAAGAAAACAGATTTAGTCACAGATATTCATTTAACATCTACCAGTAATTAGCAACATCTATTCAATGTAAAATTATAGAATAACAGAAATAGCTGTATAATTTATTCATGCCGACTAAGAAAAATACAATTAAAAATTACAGGAACATTCTCATTGATAAACACTATTAAACAACAGTACAAACAGAAATTGTATTGAGATGGAAAATATCAACCTAGTCATCACAACACAATTACATTATCAAATGTGATAAACGTCCTCAAGGAAAATTATATATTAACCTACCTGGGTGTCATAAATCATTAGGATCTGTTGTAGTTCTTCTGCTGTCTTGCCTGGCCATGAGGACTAGCCTGTCGGTACATAGCGACCAGATTTGGTGTATGTCAGTCATTCTTGCAGAAGAATTGGTTGCATAGTTTCTCATTTGTAATGTCTCTGGACTTGGCACACACCTGCAGATGACCAAATACACAAAAATATGGAAACATTAAATAGGGTGATTAAATTTCACCCTGGGTTTCATCAACAAATGTGATGCATCGACGACTTATTCTGGAAACATAAATATTTAAAACATATCTGTAGTAATAATGGCCCATTGCGTCTGAGTGGGGGTGGCAATAGATATTAGTGTTTCCGTGTGTTTCCCCTACCATCGCCTTTGGGGGGCGCTGAGCCTGGTTCACGTTGTGCTAAAAGCCATTGCAGCTGGCCGCAGGGTCAGCTTGTTTTTATTTTTTCTCTGATTGAGTTGCCTGTGTGAGCAAAACCCTCACCAGCATCCACAAAGCCTTACAGCACACCAACAACGCATTCTACATTTCTGCAAAAGACAAGAAAGTGTCCCAGGTGTGTTAAGACTGGCTTGTTGTGTGTGTGTATGTGCTTTGTCGTGAAATGGTTACACACCTTGTGTGTTAAAAAATGCTGGGATGTTTCGCCCACGTTGTAACTAACTTTTATCACAGTTGAAAACGATGCCAAGTCAGGGGGCGTGTTAGCCAGCTGACTGTAATTCGCATTAACGCTAGCCACCATTGCAGCCAGTCACTACGCCTGACAAAAGATAACAAAAAATAATAATAGTTTGACTCGCCAGATCAGAGGGCCCATTCCAAGCAGCGGCAGCACACCGCATGCTAACCGTTGATGTGTTGGCAAATGCTAATGTTAGCGTTACTGACATTACCTCAGGTTGCATTGCCTTTTAGCTAACCTTAACACACCAAAATGCGTCCACAAACTGATTCGCACATTCAAGTCCAACAAAGCTCAACATACATTCACTACGAAACAAATGCTTCCGCGACAATTCACAGCGTTAAAACCCTCGCGAGTTTTGTGAATTAACTGCTAGTTTTACGCCGTTTCAAAGAGGTTCGTTGTCGCTCGCTAGAATGCAGCCATCTTGAAGTTTCGGAAAAGCCCGCGTATGGGCGTCATGACGTAAATCTGACGTCACTGTGCTGCGTCCCCTACACACGCAGGAATTATCATTTGGATATTGATCCTCACCGAAACGCATTGACTCCTACATACCTAACACAGCATTCCTCGTTGAGAAAACCAGTAGTTTAATGTTTGCTTACGTAGTAACTGGTTTTAACTTCTGTATTTATGATGTTTATGAGTTAGTATTATATTCTGGGTAACATTGTGATTGTTTGTTTGTCATTTTTGTGCATTTTACTTAATTGTATTATTACATGCCATTTTTACATTTCTGACTGCAAATGCTTCTTAGTGTTCAGCTTTAACTATCCTCGTGTTATCAGCCACCCAGTCCCTGTTGTTGTATATGTAATACCCAATGTAACACACTAGGTGGCGCAGATGCCTAAGGAAGGTTGATACCATTGACTGCTGATTTAAATATGGTTCATATTTGACCGACAGCGGATTTATTGCTTTGAGAAACCACTCAACCATTTGAAAAGTTTATTTCTACCATACACAAACTGTACAACACAGCGCATATCTGTTTATTATGAAATAGTAAAAGTAATAGGAAGTTCCAATTTACAAACTACTTCAACTGAAATAAAAGCATTACATTTTAATGTAAAAGAAAAGAAATACAATACAATTTCATATCATACTAATATCGTTCCACAAAAAAGCATTTCACATTACAAAACATCAAATACTAACAGGGAAAAATAAATAGTATTCACAAAACTTCCTGAGCAAACGATGTGTGGTATAGGAATTAAATATAGGAAAGTATAAATAAAGGATTGTTAGGTTTAAAGAATGAGATTCCATTTTTAAAAGATTAAAATTCTTTAAAACACATTGAGTTTTTGGAAACATTTTTTTCTGTAATTTGGCTCTCTTGCTGATACAATTTTTTTTTCGAAATGTCATAGGCTACATGTCTTTGACTTCCATTTGCAGAGATGAAAAATGTATTGCTCAAAAGAATTACAGTTATTATTTTCTTGGGATGAATCCTCATGTAAAATTAAGACACTTATAGTTTAGCAATACAACTACAGTGTCCCAATCTCCTTCTGTTGAAGTCAAGGACAGTGTGGTGAACTAAAAATACGAAATAATCTAAATATAAAAGTGCAATTGATTCCAATAAACAAGTGATTAGACAACCTCTATCATTTGCCTATGTTTTCATTCGGGTTTTTTTCTCCTTTTTCGCATTTAATGATTGAAATGTAAATTTGAGTTGTGTGTGAAGTCGGCTACGATTCAGCAAATTAAGACTAAACCGAAGCAAGTTTATTACTTAGTTGTTGTTTTTTTTTAATTGACACTCCGTTATTTCTCCTCTCCATGATAGCAAAGTTGAAACACCATACTTATCAGTCTCATGACATTTGAAAACATGACTCTGAGATTACAGCTACTGGGACAACGGTATTTAAACAGTCATCAGGAACATTTCCTTCTATGAAAATAATTGTACTGTATAATTAATTAGACACCATCCACATAATACTGTCCTACCACAAAACATAGTACTCATATATTTTTATGGATTCATATACATTTAGGCACATACTATATGCACACTCCAAGGTGTGTGCACAGAAGGCAGTTTAATATCTATATTTAGAAAAAGAAAGACATCTTGACAAAGTGGATTTTTGATTTTTGTTTCACTCTTCTTGTGGCACACTATGCCAAGCATAATTTGACATTCAGTGCACTGAGTGATGTTGCATGTTTTGCTCATTATCACCTCCTGGTTGCATTCAACTGTTGTTGGTTGAGAAGAAAATGGTACAGTACAGTTGCTTTGCAATTCTTTTTTTTATCTCAGTGTTCATTATGTCTTACCATACATTCAGTTTCCAATAAAGAAAGCAAAAGCAATGCTTAGAAATATTAATGCTAAGTTATTTTGGTAGTTTTTTTCTTTGAAGGGAGATCCAACTCATGGTCTAATAATAATAATAATAATAATAATAATAATAATAATGATAATAACATGCGTTTTTCAACACTAGATGGCGAAAGTAAGCCATGAAATTGGAATGTGCGTCTATGTAATTTACAATGTGCAGAAAGTCAAACAGATTTCTTAGATATTAAGCATTTACAATTCAAGAAATAAAAATAGAAGAAATAAATACACTGATGAACAAATATAATAATAAATAGCAATAATATAAGAATGACATGAACACATACAGATTCAAATCAAGCAAACCATACAAAATAATTAAGTGCCATAGGGGTAAAAATCTCACCAGAATAAACATATCAAGTTAATGCAGAAACAGTACAAGCATTACTGACCTGGCTGGTAATTTTTCTCAGTGCAGTGTGTTTACCGGGAAATGCCCAACACATTTCCAAAAGCCTTGTCTTATACATGCAGCCAGGCCAGCACTCTTCAGTAAAATAGAGCTATCTAGTGCCATTATCCCAAGTCAAAGAAACCCCTTGGTAGCTCTACAGTTAAACATGGATGCCCTTAATAGCCTGTTTGATATTATCCAAGAGGGCCTTGCACTCTGGAGAGTATTCATGCTCCGAGTTGTTGTACATATCAGTTAATGTGTTCACATAGGCTTCAAAATTATGCTCACTGATGGGTCCCTGCAACAAAAACACGTTTGACTATTAGTGAAAACAGCACAACAGAAACAACAATTTATAGAAAAATAAGATTTCTTCCAGGACAGGTTAGAAATAATGAGTGGTGGTGGAGTCTGTGGTCTAGGCTTACTGTACCATTTGGGGCAGCTGAATGTCTGTTAGACTGTTAATGAGGGCTTGGCTAAGGCAAGCGAGCTCCTTCAGAAGGCTGTCGTTGTGCTGTTCGATCATCTTGTTCTCCTCCTCAATTGTCTTCAGGTTACATTCCATAGAGGAGATCTGCTTTCGGGTACAACAAAAAAAACAAACAGAAAGAAAGAAAGAAACTTATCAACTTCAGTGAGCAAAGGTCTCACGGCGATGTCTCTAAACTGAACTTGTGGGAGTAAATACTTACCTGGGTTTGGAGTTGCATCATGTCTGCTTCTATTTTCATGTTGGATTCATTGAGTTCTTTTATTTCATGATCCAAATGTTGAATGTCTTCTTTGTTTTCAACACCTGCGTTAAAAAGGGAGAAACTAATCAAGTACTCCCCAACTGCATTTGATTTCTTTCTTCTTCCTGTGCCAAGGCCCATGTAACTGCTGAATACTCGAGTATGCTCACACCACACACCATGTCCGACTATCTTACCGCTGCTGGCTTTGAGTTTGATAGTCATCATCTCTTCTTCGGAGTGTTTTTTCTTGATGCTCTGTGCGTTCAGTGGGCAGCCCGACAAACTAGTTTGGCGGGACATAAATGACAATTTTAGGTATAAAAATATCACCACCGCCAACAGAGACCGTGGACGGGAATAAAAAGGGGGCATTGTAAGAATGCAACGTGTCCACCAGCGGCATTGTTTAGAGATAAAATGGAGGACAGGGGACCTCACCTTCTGTGAGTGGCAAACACATTATTGGCATGTCCAAGGCCGTTGCAGCCAGGCAAGGGACAATGGGGCAGTTCCTGTTTATTGGCCTTCCAGGCAAAGGGCAGCCCATTGATGGACGACTCCTTCTGTCTTTTGGCAGCAAGTGGACAACTGCCAGCACTGCGGTGGGATGTGTATTTTCCCAATATATGGCCCTGTCCATCACATCCCATGACTGGACACCTACCAGAGAAACCAACATTATTAAGATTTGTTCATTATGTAGACCTGCATATGCTACTGATTCCAAAAATATAAGCAAATTCAAAATGACCTACATTCACATTTATAGCTAAATATATTTTTAGCTGCCTAAAAAGAACTACTTTCTTGTTTAACTGGAAAATATGTGTGTAAAAAAAGAATGAAACAAAATCATGAACTGAGATTATTAAAAATAATCTCTCTTTCAATAACCAGACCGGAAGATTTGTAAACCATTAAGTTGATTAATCCAGCCAAATGCTGATTAAAAATGAAGTCGCCAAAACTAGAAATGCACTGAAATAATCACATTAACTTGAAGTTACTAATCCACTACAACTGAGTTAGAGTTAGACTCTGTTTAGTGCACACATTCCGAGGTGACTGATATTTGTGCTTGAAAAACATGAGCCCAATGAGTAAGTCAGTTTATTTGCAGACCTGTATATATATATATATATATATATATATATATATATTATTTTTTGCAGGTCAGTAATGGAGTGACATGAATTACAGATAATTGTAAAATATCCCCTCATGTGGAAGAATGTAATTTGGAGGTGGCTCACCCTTTCCCTTACTGATTAAGGTGAAAGGTCGTCTGAGATGATACAAATGGCACACATGCTGTAGAGTGCTGCTGCAAAAAGCCTGTTTCAGCATTTTGTTACTCGACAGCACAGTAGCACTTAGAGAACAAAACAACACCAGTCCCATTACTTACTTATACCGCAGGTAGGTAGCTCAATGCAAGGCGCCAGGACAATAGAAGCATGCCATATGGCCCACTATTTACAATAATCAAGGGACTACCCTCCCCCGGTCCATCCCTTTCTCTCTTTGTGTGTATGAGATCTATTCCAGTCTAATTCCTAAGCTCATGCCCTTTGCATTAGTAATTAAAAAGAAAAAAAATCATCAGTGTCCAGATGTTTAAGTAAACAAGGGCTCATATATCTGACTTTGGATTTAAACTGTAAATCAATTACATTATTTTTTTTTCCAATAACACTTTGATTAAGCTGAAAAGGAGTGCAATGCCATCGGAGCAGGCAATTCAACAGTTTCTTAGTCCACTGTAATTATGAAGAAAGCACTCGCAGTCAACAGTGATGGGCCAGATACGCCATTCAGAAAATAGGAAAAATACAAAATCCCGTAAAAAAAATCCCACAAAAACACGCAGTTAATCCTCAGAAAATAATTCACTAATGTTATGACAAGAGATGTATTATTTTCTTTGTTTAACTTAATGGCCTGCAGGTATAATGCCGAGGGCAAAAAGCATGACGCATGGTCCCAGTGTTTTCTGGTTTTATTTTGAAAACAAAAAACGTGACAGCATAGGATGGGGGGAAAAAAATCTCTTACTTAAGCTCTGGCTCATCTTTGTCATCCCTGTTCGGTGTGAGCTTCAAGCCTCCTTTTCTGGCACGTGGACATCCCGACAAGCTAAAAAAAAGGGGTTTGGAAATACTGTAAGTTAACATTAAGGAACTATAAAGTTATATCAATGATAACGTAAAACAAAAGCTAAAATTGCACATGTTCGAGCAAATCTAAATGACAGAAACAAGTCTATCCAACATGATGGAGTAACCTTTTAATCTGCACAGATCTGCCTTTTATTTTGCTGAAAAGCGAAATTAAGATAAGTATCGATAGATAGATAGATAGATAGACAGATAGATAGATAGATAGATAGATAGATAGATAGATAGATAGACAGACAGACAGATAGATAGATACATTAGATGGATACAAAGCCAGCCAATAATATCTATAGGAACCAGGGCTCAAAAAGTGCAGCATGTTTGCAGTGAGATATAGTGAGAATTGTACCATCTGTTTGAATGGCTTACATCTGAGAAAATGAATTTCATGCTCAGTTGCAAAAGGCTTTTCTCTGTTACCTTCTGTGCGATGCATAGTTGCCAGTCACATGTCCAGATCCATCACAACCGGGTGTCGGGCACCTGTGGGTTGAGAGACACAGAACCAGGTGCTTTTTTACAGCAAAAGACTGCGAGTAGAGTAAAGGTTTCATGCTAAAAGAAGAAGAAAAAAAAAAAGAAAAAAAGAAAAAGGACGGAAAGGAAAGGAAGGCTTTGAACAAGGCAGAGCTACGCCGAGGCTTAAACAAGCTGCCTGATTTAACGTGAAAAATCCTTGCGCAACAATAGCAGTTTTCAAAACACCTACTTTAGTTCCTGAGAGTTGGCTGCCATCAGTGATTTGAGTGTTTTGTCAGCCAGGGGACATCCAGACACACTGGAGAGGATAAAGAGCTAACAGTCATTTTAATGCACTCTTTGATCACAGCTGAATTAAGTCATCTTTATACAATGTCTCAATGCATATTTATAAAAAACTATTTGAAAAATATTTGAAAACACAATTCCACTTCCACTGGTGAAAAAAAGAAAGAAAAAAAAAAAAGCCTTTTTTTCCTGTCACCCGTGTGTGTGTGTGGGGGAGGGGGGGAAACTAAACAAAACAAAAAACAAACGAGGGAAACGCAATGTGCCAAATGTTCCGCTGTAACATTTGGAACGTAAGGAATCTATCAGCACAGTGTCCCTACACATCTATACATCTATCTACGAGCCGGTGCTAATGAGGAGTGTCATTAATTGGAGTACCTCCGATGTGATGCATAATTCCCCGTCACATGGCCACTGCCGTCACAGCCCGGGGTCGGACAGCTGCAGGAGAGCACAAAGCATTTAATACACAGATTATTCTAGTTCCCACCGCTTTTGGAAAAGGCTTGAACGGAAGATTTCGTTTTGACACTGAGAGCCCCTTGCATTCAAAAAAGAAGAACGTGAGTTAGTACAGCAGGAAGTTTAGTAGAAAAGTATTGTTGCTTTTTGGTTTGTCTCTGAATGTCACCGGGGGTGAATCGGAGAGGGTGCTGTGCTGCGGAGACTAGAGGATCCTACTTTTTGTCGTGAGAGGAGACCCAGCAGAGCATGCACTCTAACTACTAAGAGTGGAGAGTTGTAAGCTTGTGCGGGACATACAGGGAGAAAACTCACTTTCAAATAGATTTATTTTCTTCTCCACATGAACCCTGTGGACATACCAGTTACAATCATACGTGACACACAGTGAGTTTCATTTGCGTGTTTTGAGACACAAAACTGTCCAGTAGGAACAAAGGTACAGTTTGGAGTTGTTGTTGTTTTCTCTCTCCTCTCTCTCTCTCTCTCTCTCTCTCTCCTTTTTCATTCTGACCATCTGCCAGCTGAAAGGGAAGCTCACATTATGCACAGCTGACGGAGTAAATATGCCTCCAGAAGTTCGAGTCTTTAGCGCAACATACCTCAAAAGCTCTTTCTTTGAATCTCGTAATAGCAGCTTGGATTTGGGGCTTATCATGCCGCCGTCTCCTGGATAGTGCTGGTCCTCCAAGGAGACCTGATCGTAATCCTCCTGCGCAGAAAGATAAGATGAGAACATAGCGTCGACTGTCCAAAATATCCAACCTGAAAACAATCTGCAATGACCTAAAAGTGAATAATTAATGAAAAGCCCTGTATAATACTCTTAGAACACAAGCCCTGGGGGGCGGAGGGGTTACAGAGCAAGGCAAAGAGATTACGCTTCAGGATACTTATACTTTAGTAAATCATACATCCATTTAAAGTCATACTTAATCCATATAGTATTTAGGATGTATGGCCGTGACGTATGGATTCCCCTCCTTTTTTCCAGGGACCAGACAGTGCCGTCACCAGATGTTGCGTATGAGTTAAAAGCGGGTCAAATGTGATAACTCCTGATTTCAACAACAATGGTATACCACTTGTAAAGTAAAGAAAAAGAAAACCGCGGCAGCCCAGATTAAGCCTGATTCAGGCCCCCAGGCAAAAGCAGCATGCGGCGACGAGAATAGCACTGTGTTCCACTGTGTTTGTTTATACGTGTCGTCGAATGGCAGCTCTGAGCTGCTGCTTATGAAATGTTACTGTAAATGTTCTTCAGCAGGGCTAGCGTAATTATGTTCCTGGCAGGGCCATTGCGTACATCCAAAAATGTAGAGATCTTAACCGCCTTTGGTATTTTAAGTCGATTGAGTCAAGTATTTTCATATTCACTTTGACACTGAAACTATTTATAGGCTGAATTTGACCATTTTGGCACTTTGACATAGCATTAAGACTTTCACATTGAACATTTGACGACGATGTTTTGTTGCATGTCTAAAACGGAGAGCTCTGAGACCAGGATCAAAATGATTTGAGAGGTTTTTAGAGGTGTGGTTTTAGGGGACATTAGCCCTTCAACCCTGCAGCCCACAAGACTTACAGAACGCTTACCCATTGTCTATTACAGAGCTTTGTGCATTTACTGTGTGTTGTGTATTATGAATGAATTTATTTTCAGACACAGCACAGAACACCAAAGTCACTCAAATGATTATTATTTATTATAATCAAATAGAGTCAAAAGGTCATTTGTTGTGTCTTGAGTGCATGTACCTCTGACTCCTGTAAAAGCTGCACTTTGCTGAAGTTGACGGGGATGCGACTCTCCCAGCTGTCTCTGTCACACAGTGGCTGGTAGAAGGTGGGAGTGATGAGCACACTCCCGCCTTTGGCCACGGTGGACTCCGCAGGAGACATCGGGTCGTCTGTAGGTGTCTTGGTCTGAGCTCCCATGTTGTCCTTACATTTCTTCATGCTCAAGTCCAATGTGCCGTTTTCATCCACTTCTATAAGCATGTCCTAAATATATATATATAAAAAAATCATTTAACAAAATAACACAAGTTGCGGCATGTTTAGAGAACAGTGCAATAAAGTTGGCCTTTATACGATTACACTGGGTGCCACTGCCAATGTATAAAATTAAATTGATGAACTTCAGGGTTAAAACAGAATCTAGTTTCTAATCAATCTACATTACTATGCAATGTAAATAAAACAGTACATAGCTTCCGTGATGGGACATCAGGTATATGGCAAATTCGGATCAAACAGCATGCAGTTCATCGTTTTCCTTTTTTCCAACAATGTGTTGAAACTGTATACATACAGCGGTTATCTCGCACTAGACAAAGTACCAAACTAAGCCAGCGTTAAATCTGCTGAACACAAAAAAAAAAAAAGAAAAAAAATCACTGGTGTGTAGTTTTTCAGTGACAGCTGTGTCATCTGTTTTCTAGGACACACAACCAAGATGGCAGCTGGGGGGGAGGGGGTTGGGGGGGTTGCTGGTTTTAGGTCATCATTATTATAGCAAAAATTAAAAAGCTTAATGTGGCATAAGTTTCCCCGCTGACAGATGTGTTTGTCATTTTTGTGCTGAAACGCAATAGTATGATGACTTATGGCTGTTTTATGGCATTAAAAGTTTTACCTCATTAAATGGCGAAGTCCTTTTTCCATAAATGGAACCAATTACTCTACGCATATGTTTCATTAAACCCTATACATCATTATTTTTGTAACAAAGGGGAGCCTTTCAGATTAATTAAAGGGGATAATTTTCATGAACATTGGACGTGGCTGTCCACTTTAATTATCCAACCATTTGATGATGTGTGTACCAAATCTAAATAACAACGCTGCGATACTACATAATGTGCAAGACTTTTTGTGATTTATTTAGATTTTTGCTAACGTCCAAACTAAATGTTAGCATTTAGTTTTTTTTCCCCACTATTGATTAACTAATGACATTATTTAAGCCTCGTGTAAATGAATTAAAACCGCCTATTTTTTGCACTTTACAAACCTGCGCATTGGTGCTTTTTCCGTGTGGGATATATCAACGTGTAATGTACATATGCAGATAAGTTAAAGCATGGGACACCATGTAACACTCTAAATGTGGCCCCCTTCCTCAGACCTGAAAGCTGTTCTTTATACGTCTCTCCAAGACAACTAAGCAGTAAATGAGAACAGATGATTAACTTGCTAACACTGTTTTATTCATTCAGTGGGCTGGTACCTGGTACAGGGCCACATTTATCAGCTCAACAAGCTGGGAGACAAGGATCTGCGCTGTGTAGGTGTTGAAACCTGGAATCATCCACAGTACACTGTGCATGTATGTAACCCACAAAATGCGATCGATATTAATCATGAAGTGAGTCTGAACACAACGCCGGCTTAGGGATAAAGACAGCTGAGGAGATTTTGGATCTGCACGCATTTCCAGGAAGAGTTTGGGTTTTGTGAGAATTAAACTTCTCAGATGTTAACTCCTTTATCTGATTGGCTTAATCCACTAAAATGCTTTAAAGACTATCTGGTGTAGACACACAGCCTCTGCTGGATCATATAACTAAGCAAAATATCCTCTGCCATCTGTAGTGGGCAAGATGCATTTGCAGACAACAGTTCAGGGTTTTCACATGCCAGCTGATGTCGAAACTTAATTCAATACCACATGTTTTATAAAAAAAAAAAAATAGACAAGAATTTGTAATTAGGAAAGAAGGCTGATGGTTATTTTTTTTTTTTCTTTTGATGTGATTACACAAATTTCCATGCGCGTTCATTAAAGCTTTTATAAAGTGGAAACCTCCTTGTTTTTCTGCCACCAGAACACCAAGCCCCCATTGCCAAATTCTCTCTTTTGATGTCTTCCCTTTGTATACGCAAATCAGAGTTCCTTTAAAATGACCACATTAAAATACCTGTCCAACTGGTCTGATTTGATTACCTTTGTGGAGGTGGCCAAGGGCCGGCCGGCGACAGGCTCCATGTTCTTCCGGTAGTGAGTGGAGAGGTTGAGGATGGCGGCGGTCGCTGCCTCGGCTTGGAGGCCGTCTTCTTTTTTGAATGGACTCTGTGGGCTGTGCTGACCAGAGGTGGCCAGGCGGCCACCACCTGGAACCCCGAGGAAGCCGGGGTACTGCTGAGGCGCTACACAACAAATCATTTGAAAACAATTCAGTGGCCGAGACACCAGGTGTTTCACCCAAATCTGATAAGCAAGTTGTAAGCTCATATCTGATGGTTTTAGTTACAACCGTTGGTACATAACATTCATACGACTGACAAAAAGAACATGTTATATGGACTTGGATTATTACTTAGATTGGTTGAAACAAAACCTACATACGCAAAAACCACACATTTCTTCACCTTCCGTAATATACGTTAACATTTTGAACATGTAGTGCTTTTCATGGTCAAATAAAATATACACAGCTTACAATCAGGAAAATGTGACATTTCCTGGTCCTGGTTGGTCCCCATCAGAGGCTGTTTGCCGAAGACCTGTGCATCAAAGCTGGCGTAATCAAAGCGGATTCGGCTGTATTTGTCCATGTCTTTTGTGAGGCTGCTTTGCAAGGCTGCTACCGGATGAGAGAGCCTGTAGTTCAACTGGTTGATGTCGAACTTTTTAATCAAGCCCATTGCTCTGCAAAACAATACACATTAAAGTAGAAATTGAATTGTGTAAAACTTGACAATTTCATGTTAAGCAGTTAAGCATAGACATTGTTTTCCACCATTCCGGGATGCCAGCACTTTTGTACACATAGAGTCTGGGATCTGATGTGTGTTGTAGATCCACAGCCAGGTTGCCAGACTAATTAATATAGTAGGAGTGGGCATCCTGCCCCTGATATATCCACAGGGAACAAAGAGTTCTGCTCTTTTATCATCTCTAATAGAGAGGAACTCACAGGGCCAGCAACCATTGCTTATGTCTGCTTGGAGAGCTGAAAATAGACAGGATCAGTGAATAAAAATATCCCACTCTCTACTCAACAATAATCGTGTATATCACGTTTTTTTTATTTTTTATTTTTTGCATAACCTCAGTTATGCTTCTACAACTTTGGCCCGCTACAGTGCGGTTCCCGCACACACGGTGACCCACTTCGAGAGCGTTGGAAAAATCCCGGGCGTTGTGTGTCGTCATACCTGGGCGAGCCGTCGGGTGTCTGTCTGCATTTCAGGCCGTCATCCTGGGGTTTGGACACTTTGACGGCAGCGGCGATGGGACAGCCTGAGAGACTGGTCGGGGAGGAAATCAAACACATTAGCCTCATCGTGTAAGGCATCCATGAACGGGGTGCTGAATTTCTAATGGCTGCCTCCGGTGGATGTACCTCCGGTGGGTGCTGCGGTTGCTGTTGACGTGGCCTCGTCCCGTGCACCCGGGTGTGGGACACTTGAGGACGTTTTCGTGCATGGCCAGGACTGAGGGGAGGAGGAGAGGGCCAGAGAGAGAGAGAGAGAGAGAGAGAGAGAAAGAGAGCGAGAGAACAAAAGTGGTTGCGGAAACATGTCCAGAATAATTCAACTTTTGAGACATAATTAGGCCGAAAAACTCTAAAGTGGTAGATAAGAAAATACATAGGCAAACATCAATATATTTACTGGGCATTTTGGCAATAATATTTTTTCATGCATTGAAATGACGATTTATGCAACTGGTTGGAGCCTACAGAGCAAAAGATCCCACGGAGACAGACAAAGAAATAGAGAAAGGCTTTCTGCCTATGAGGAATGCTGTCATGTGGCTGAAATGTAAATAGCTTAGTGCAAAGAGGAGTGCAACAAGACTGCCGATTATATTCTTCAAAACAAACGCGCCGTTAAAGGTCCGCTCTGTATCCTTAGAAACTTCCTTTCTGTACGTATTCTCCAATTAGTTTGTTGGAGTTGTCTATTTATTTTTGAATGCCGCGTTAGCTAGCCCTTTGATTCGTAAATACCGCCTGCCCACTAAGAGCATGTGCTTTTTTGAAAAAGTTAATTACTTTTTCTGTTCCTTTTGTAACATTACTGTTTAATGTGGAATGTTTGTTGAGTTATATTGAAATGACTTAACAATCGCCGATGTGAGAAGTGGGGGGAAAAAAAAAAAAAAAAAAGAATTCAATCGTCACACATTACAACGCGCTACGAGAAAAAGAGTGAGTGAGGGTAAATCCTTTAAGTTTATTTGAGAAGTTCCATGCGCATCTTTGAATCCAACTAAACATGTGAGCAGGTCTTTCTTGTCTTTGGACTGGTGCTAAGAGGATTCCAATAACTGTGGCTGATGGTTATGAATAATAATCATCCGCTATACCGCACGTATACGTATAGAACTGCCCCGTGCAACTTACTCTCAGGAGGAACCCGGACTTTATGAGGACACCCAGACAAACTCCTGTGATGGGGGTAGAGGCCGGTCACGTGGCCGGTGCCGTCACAGCCGGGAGTTGGACACTTAATGTCCTTTTTATCCGTGCGTGGAGAATCTGAAGACATACGATTTCACCATAATCAAATGCCATACAATCAATGTCCCGATGCCTTAAAATGCACGAGGTCTTCCTTGCTACGTCTGTTTGGTCAAGAAATGAGGAAATAAATTAGATATAATGTACAGATAATGCTCTTGTCCCGTGTACATATTGTACATAGGTCGCCAGATTGAAATGTCATGCAAAGCCTGACACTTTTCACAAAATGCATCTATTAATCTGTCATTTTAGTTAAGGCTGCAGTTCAACATCGAGCATGCACTTCCTAATTCCCGTCCATCGAAAGATTACATCGAGGATTACACATTTAGCCGCAGTCATTTGAAGAATCAGAGGGAAACATGAGAGGTACTTTAGCAGGATTTAAGACTTATGGTCATGGTTAAATATCTGGTTGATTCCTATCAAAATCCAATATCCAAGAGTAGTAGCGATTCCATCAGTAAAATTGTGTGCTTCTTTATTTTAGTCAGTTTATTTATGAATTCACTTGTTGCCAAAATATTTTTAGTATTTAAGAGGATTTCCTCCCTCTGAATTCCCTCCGCTGCGCGTGCTTCTTTTATTCCGTTATTTGTATTTCTTTCTTTATTTATTTTGGTTGCGCACCCAATCGTCCAAATCGCACGGGGTCAATTTACAATTTACAATTTCCTTACCTTTTCCCGCGTGGAAGTGGAGTCTGCTGTCCATGTCCATCATCCGATGGTGTCTCCTCTCATTGGTCATCTGCTCCATGAGGAAGCGGTCCATTTCCCGGTAGGCATGATGCAGGGCCTGCCTTTGCTCCGACTGCAAAGCTATGGCCTGCTCCAGCAGGCTGAGGTTCACCCTCCCTCGGCTCATTTCGAGGCCTCTCTCGTGGAGGCCCAGCGTCCAGCCGTCCAGCCGCGGCGGCCTCTCCACCTCCGTCTCCCCCTCGCTGTCCTCCTCCGTGGGGGGCTGCCTGTATCTTAAAGCCTCCGCCTGGAAAGCAGCCATCGGCCCCCCTAGCTCTGAGAGAGACTCTTCTTCAACGTGACCGCTCCTGCCCGAAAGGTCTTCGGAGGCTCTGGGGGGACTGCAGCCGTTCACCCTGGCAGACAGAGACAGATGCTCCCACTCAGCTCGACTCAGGTCCCCCGATGGACTCTGTGGCGAGGATGTGCCGCTCATCCCGTCTCCACTTTGGTTTTTTTCGTGATTGAGGAACTCCTCCCCATTTGCATCCATCGGAGGTTCGGAGGTGTCAGGCGCACACCGGGGTGAGCCACTGGGTGTAACTCCCGACCAACCCAGCGAGTCGCTCAGCGTTGCCGCGGCAGCGTGGAGGCCATTTCTCTTGAGCATGCCATTAATTGCATTTAAGTTTCCATCTGAAACAACACACGGAAAACACTTGTTATTCTCTGCGTTTAAAAAAACAAATGTATATATTTTTTGACCCCCCTCAGTCACACCCAGGATAAGACATGTATGTCCGCTGTAATCTTCTCCAAATCCTTTCAAGGTTTAAGATTTTGTATTACTTTTCTATGAATAATATCTTCAGAAAAACATGTTTTTTTACAAGCATGTGGCAGGATTTATAAGGACACATGTTGCAATGGAAATGATAATCACAATTGTGAGATTTCCGAGCAATTCCTCAAGTATTTGTGAAAACATGCATGACCCTTTTTCGTGCTAATTGAACATGAAACCTGGAGATGAAGAACACGGTTGTGTATTTTTCTCTTCCTCTGTGTCTCCAATTGGAGAAACAACCCGCAAACGATTTCAAATGAGATTACGGAGGGATTTTCAGTGCACTGGACAGCGAACATCAGTTTATAATTGGTAATCCTTATTTTTAAATACAAGCCTAGCAGCAATATGTTGTCATCTGCCCAAAGAAATATTTCAAAAACACAAAATTGTTGTTTCTAGTGATGAGGGCAAGAAAACAGAAAAGGAGTCTTGAAAACCCAGATGGAAGAAGTCACAAACACAAAAATAAAAGAGAGAAATACAACTGAAAATAAAACTGAAAAAAACAAAAGGTGGCCCCATAAACGTGATGCAGAATATTTACATCTCAAATTTCAAACAGTTTTAAGTGGGTGTAAAAACATATATAAATTGAAATTCTGTTTATGAGTTAGCAAGAATACTTAATTATTCATATCCAGTATATGAGTCCTGGTGAAGTAAACAATTTCAACATTTAAGTGGTTGACACTATATTCTCTTATTTTGGTGTGAAATTAAAATCTTTAAAACCCACAATAAATGACAATATTTAGAATGCTGCAGGGAAATATTTGTATACAATTAATTTGACTTTTTTTTATCATTTTGGAATAGAAAGATAAATACTATTATACTGTATATTGTATTATGTATTGTATTATAATATTTTTAGCCTATGGCTTTTCTGAAAAACCTTACGATGTGATACCATATATTATACGTGAATTATTGCAGATTAATAAAATGTGTGTATGTTTTCTTCTTCAATTTTACACCCATTTGTATAATCTCTTTCCCCCAGCTGGTTTAGCTGAGTGCTCTCAATAATTCAATTAGCATTGACCTTTGGCCCGTCATCGTTTAGAATAAATCCAGAAATCCTTGCCACATGCGCCGAAAGCCGCAAGATTGTGCGACAGTCTGATCAGCGTAGCAGACAAAGAGGGTTAGGGTTATCCCTCAAAATGCATTCGAAACAACACTTTATTACCCCCACTGATGATATTAAGTCATGGTCAGTGATTAACAATGGAAAGCTATCATCTGGATTGATTCAACAAAATCTCTCTTGATCCTCCAAAACCAGTCAAACTTATGCTCGATTAAGGCTCTTTGGACTGCGACGGTTTTCTACTTTCAGCAGGCTGGACTGAATATCCTCTTAAGTGGCCAGACATCACAGTCCAAGCCGAAAGTAGGATTCGAGAGGTTGAGAAGATAGATAGGGATGGATTGTGAAAATCAGATCACACAGTGCAGCGGATGATGCAGACACAGGCATTATCAGACAGCCACTGCTTATTAATGGGAGAGCCACAAAAAGACGTAATCCTCCCCAAAAGAGCATTAAAACATGATGCACTAATAAAAATGGTCGTCGTCTTCATGACAGACGATTTTGTGCATTTCTGTTCGCAGTGGCTTTAACGCACGCTGTTTCACGTGCATTTTGCCGGGGCAACACTGCACTGGTGGTGTTGGTCGGTTTGCTCAGAAAAAAGAAAAAGAAAAAGGAAAAGCGGCGTCTAAAGACGGACCTTGTCGAATTAAAGAAATTAAAGCCAGTTGCACATATTTACATTAGGAGCAAAGCGGCAAGGGTTTTGTTTTTCATCCAGATGGACTGCACCAGGCCTGACAAAGTCAGAAATGCACACAGACGTATACACAGGCAGACACAAACACACGCACGCGCACGCACACACACACATAAGTGCCGTGAAAAAAGGAAAGCGATTGAGGGAAAAAAACTTGGATCCCTCCAGTGGTTTGTGTGTTGGAACAGGTGAACAGTTTGTACTCCAGAATAGCCATTACCAGCACTCTGCAGCAGGGCTGCAGTTGGCTGGAGTTGAACACAGTGTGGCTCGACCAAACGAGCGGCTTATTTCTCTCCCTTTTTGTTAAAATGCAGATATGACCAGCATCTCAGTGCGAAAATTCCACTTCTTCCCATTTGCGTGTTTCCCCAGAAAAAAAAAGGCCCTAAATCTGATAACAGCAAAATATGTCCGGGATATATTTCTCAACATCCGCGTTCAGTTGACGCTCTGTGCGCTTTGTTTGTTATTTTTCTGGCTTTCCGGCTTTTGTTTTGTTTTAAAGCTGGGGTCCACAGAATATCAGGCTCAAATCGGGCAAAAACATACAGCAGTCAAACAGTGTCGTCTAAAATAGACGACAACAAAGGGAAAAAACTGATGATGCACAGTGAATTTCTGATAATTGTAGTGTAATATGAACTCAGGGAAGCCAACAAAAATTCCATTTCCAATGAATCCACACAATTCAGCGAGCTACTCTCCTGGTCCATTTAACTACACACATGTGTACTATAATGAGCTGTAGACATTACGCCTAATTATGTATTAGACTGTGTTAGAGGTCCTTACAAAAGCTTTTGAAAGGGACAATTGCGTTTGTTGCTTAGTTACATCGTTAAATATATACCACATCAGTGCAGATTATAGTGGGTGAGAATTCACACGTACACCACAAGCATTGTAGCCAGATGCACAAAATTCAATTCCTTGTTCACCCCCTGAAAACGGACAGTGGCATAAGTGAAAATAAACCATTTCAACTGTCCATTTCTCCTGTGATCGAGTAAAAATCTTTGGTGCAAAAAAAACTTTGAACATCAGCCAAGCCATGTGCGCAGCTCATCTGTTTTTCCACATTATAGGCAACTTCAACAATATCTCTGTATAATAGAGTGGAGGAGGTTTCATTGAAACCAAAGTGAACTGGTGCACGCCCCCTATTCAGTTTCCCATTCTATGGATTCAATGGGATGGGACCGGCCATTGAATGAGGACAGATGAGGGCTCGGAATTCTGGCCTCATCAAAAGATGGCGAAGCCACGCCAAAAATATCATCGCAGATCAGCTGTCAAAACTTCATTTCGTGGACGTGAGACACAACTAATGTGGACCCAGCAGTGTAGTCTTTCACTTTCACTGCACAATGACGGCGGCTGCTGGCGGATGGCAGAGGGAGGGGAAATATGAATGCAACAGATGGGATTTTAAAATTCAGCGTCAATTGTTCATCAAAACAGACAAAACAACAGGACATCTGTTTACCTGCTGGAGTGTCAATGTTCCTCGGCTCTTCTTTGTCCTGCGGCGCTGCCAGGTCCTCGCTCTCCTCTTCACATGCCTCGCTGGGGCTGTAGTGCCGGGGCTTCATCAGCAGGGACTTTCTCTTGTTGACGGGGGCGCCCTGCACCCCTTCCTGAGCGCTCCTCTTCCTCGCCGTGGACCCATATGTGCTGGAGCGAAGGAAAAGAAAAAAGAAAGAAGCGCAGCCGGGGTCAACGGAGGCTTGAGCTGGTTCGTCCGTTGAAAGGACTATTAAAGTGATGAGACTCTAAGATTAAGAGGAAAAAAGTGGTTGAAAAAGAAAAGCTCATCGTAAAATTGTACCTGTGGGCCTCGGCGATGCTGTCGGCGAGCCCTGAAGAATAAAGGGCAAAATGGAAAAGATGAAGAAGACATGTTTACACTTCCCCTAAAAGCGGCACAGCATCTGTCAATATATTCTTCCTCAAAGGCTCAAGATGACTAAACACTTTCGGGCTTCCGCTCGTGAACATTTCACAATGCCGTGTAAATATTTGTTTTGTACGTCGTGTTTTTGGGACGATACCTGCAGGGCTAACATCGCTCCATCCTGCCTCTCGCCAGAGATTTCGTTTTTTTCTTTTACAATGCCAATCGCACGCAATCGGCGCAAGAACGGCGAAGTGGCCTCTTCATTGATCTGAAAGAGCGTTTTATCCGGTCTGCTCATTCTCTGCGAGACCAATGCCAGCTCGACAGCGCTGACAGCATGATCTAAAAGGGTGAATCAATTTTCCCAGAGGCCTGCGTCCATCTCATTCGGAAGTTCTGCCCACACTCCCGTGAAGAACAACCAAAAAAGAACTGGTGATGGCGAGTAATAGCTCCGACATGAGCCTCAGAGGCCCTGCACACTTGCGTAGTGACATATCCAGTCTAGAGGTTTTCAATCGCACAGTATACACACTCCTTAACTCATTTGTGCCAGTGTTCCAATTTAATGAAGTTATTCCCCTCTGAATAATGAAATGGCAGTACAGTGCTCTTCAGGCAGGTAACCTAATCCAAAAAAATAAAAAAAGTTGAATTGTTGAACTGATACCCCCAACCCATGGTGGTAAGTGGAACGCGTGTGTGCGTGTGCGTGCATGAGTAGTTCAAAGCAAACTAAAACTAAAAGCTTCACTCACCTGTGCTACCGTTGCAAGTTTTCCGGGTTTGCTCCTCACCATCAGATTCCATCTGTAGATAAAACATTCAATGTACCGATGAGTCACCTAAACACATATTTCTCATTTATTAGTTTATTGGTTGTTGTTTTTTTTTTTGTTTTGTTTTTTATGTTAGAAACATTTTAAAAAACGCTGTTAAATGTTTTTGTCGGTCACCCCAAAGGCGCTCAGCCTTAAAATGTGCGTGCACGGCGACGTCACACGGAGCTCCTAAAAACACCAGTAATATGCAAACACATAAAGCATAACCTTCGGGGGGGAGGGGGGGTGGGGGGTTCAGGGGTGAGTAAAACTGAAATGACGGTAAATAATGACATTAAAGTACCGACTGCACCTTCGGCGCGCGTGTTTAGACAAAAATAGTCGCTAAAATCCAGCCCCTCTCACTGGCTGTTGCTCGTGGCTCCCAAATAAAACCTATTAAACGTAATTATTCCAGGCTGATGGTGGCGTATAGTGGTCACAGGCCAGTGAGATATGTGAGTCACAGGATATGCTGTTACTTTTCCCTGGTAATGGGAAACATGACTCCTCTCTCTCGTTTGCTGTTGTGATTGAAGGCACTGACCTGTCATACATTTATAATAGGGGAGCAGGTGTGGCAGTGATGGACCTTAATTTCCTTTAATAAACCTTTTATGTGCCACACTCTTAATGCCACGCCGGGCCCTCAGAGGTCCTGCTCATAATAGGTTCATTACTTTTGATTACTACAGCCTATTGAGACAAACAACTCCCCAACACTATAGATTACATTCTGCAAAAAAACGAATGTACCTCATTAGTTCGGAACACTTTTCCACACACACACACACACACACACACACGCGCGCACGCGTTTCAGCATTTAGTTTAAATGTGTCGTTCTGTGGGCAAAATGTTGCTCGAGCACGCTGCAATCTGAGTCAGTACCATGGAAATGAATCCAATAACATTATCAGGCAACTTAAATATCACCACTGAGCCAGGCGCGTTTATTGCCAAGGTTGTTTGTTTGTTTTGTTTTTGACTTGACATTTTAGACCTGCCCCCTCTTGTGTAAATGTTAAAAATATCTTATCATCTGAGTTGTTAAAAATATTTTTATACTGTTTGGAAAAATAAATATGACTTATTACTCACTGCAATAATAATAGGTTTAACAGATTGTGATTGTGAAGTTAATTAAAAAAGACAAGGCAATGATACAACATTTCAGAGAGCTATTAGCGATTTATGCCTTACGGTCATTTTAGAGGGTTTTAGGCTATGCGTTGAGATCAAATATACACTTTCATACATTTTTCAAAGGGTTACACAGAGAAATAAACAAACTCAGCTCAATGTAGGGCTGTTTTGGTTTCACTACATGTTCACTTCACATCCCTGTGCGAGCATTAGGTCCAATCATCTCGGGCTATCATTGATTTCCATTCATTTCT
Organism: Colistium nudipinnis; assembly: GCA_016785305.1. Classification (NCBI taxonomy): domain Eukaryota; kingdom Metazoa; phylum Chordata; class Actinopteri; order Pleuronectiformes; family Rhombosoleidae; genus Colistium; species Colistium nudipinnis. Next base: position 367,366 of record JAFBJU010000709.1, on the reverse strand, counting down.
TATTTTCTAAATTAAACTAACACAGTCAAGTAAACCGTCACAGCGGGATTGCTTTAAAAAAAAGGTTCGTGCTGCAATGGTATTTTAAACCTCATGGCAATGTCATGAAGATGAACGGCGAACATTCCTGTTGAGGCTTTGGAGCATGTTTTATCAGTTTCAAATCCAGCTGAGACAACCTGACATCTAAAGGCAGCGTCAATTTGTATATTAAAAAAAAAACAAAAAAAAAAAAGCAAACTCAGCCACAAACAAGAGTATATTATCCGCCAGCCTCCCACGTCTTTGCATAAGTTAAAACCAACCTCACTTTTTTGATCACCGCGGTCAGGGGAGCAGCGACACTCTACCACTTTGCTCGCTACCGAATGTTACACAATCATTTCTCCTCAGAGACTTTTCCTCTGACAAAAGTCACTTTTCTGCAGTGTAATTAGACTTTGAGCTCGGTCTGAATCTTGTCCGGGGGTTTATTTGTTTACCTTTGACTGTTGTTTTCCGAGCGCTCTGGGGGACACGATGCCAGATCCACACTGACCTCCTCGGTTGATGCTTTCACACTTCTTATCTCTCAGGAGACAACCGTGTAATTCATTATCTGTAACAGAACATACAAACAAACACACGCACACAAAAACTTTTTTAGCTTACGGGAAAACAATTGTATGCCGCCAAACCATCTCAGTGAAGGTTTTTATATTTTACTACTTGAGGGATGCTGTCATAGAAGGGTTGGAAAGAGCACATTAATACTTTGCGTGGAATAAAGGGGCACACCGCAAATTGATTGCCTGACAGAGATCAAATTGCTTGCTTCTAATTAATACAAAACATCCAAGGGGGAAAACAAGGATGAACACAATGAGTACGTTAAGCCTCTTCACTTCACAGATCTTATTTTGTGGAATTATTTCTTTTTGTCAGCTTTGAAAACAACCACAAAAAAAACACACGCAACATCCTAATTATATCTCACTGAGCATTTTCCCAGGAAAACAAAACCGGGGGGGTGGGGTAAAAAAAAAAGGAGGAAGAGAGAGTGAAAGAGGGAGGGGTATTCACGGAGTTTCATTAGCATCTGAAAAAAGACTCGCGACTCTTCGAGCTGGTTCGTCATCTGCTGAATCATATTCATGCACTCACCCCTCCTCATAAACACACACACACGCGCACGGTCCCAACTCTACTAAAGCTTCTCAGAGGAGCGTTTCCCCTTCGTCTGGGGCAGATTTGTCAGGGGTGTGTGTGTGTGGGGGGGGGCAGGGGGAGGCAGCCTGATGCTGAGGGTCTATGAGATTTTCTATGTGTTAATCTGGCTGCTAGGTGTCCTTGAGCCCAGCCTCATCCACCCCCGCCTCCTCCCCCCCCCCCCCCCCCCACCCCCACCCCAGCCCCCCCCCAACCCCATCTGCTAGCATTCCCACCACTGAGGAGAGAATGGGCTGGGGGTACAGAAAGTCCGGCCATCATGAATAACCATTGCCTCGCACCGTTATCAGAGAGGCGGCATCCGAGTTGGAGATGGTGGGGAAGGAAATACGGGCGAAACACCCCAACGCACCTGAGATTACTCTAACCACACTCTCGCATTTTGTTGTGGGGTGACGCCGTTGCTATTATTATTTTCATAGAATGCCTTATTAATACCGTGCAGCTGCTGTGGATATTCATCACTGACCTTGAGTCTTGGTGTCCCCTTGTTCCCAGCTTATCCGTGCACTTGGGACGCTCTCGTGTAATTAACACAGACATTATTGTGATGGAGTTGGAAAAAAAAAAAAAAAAAAAAAAAAAACTCTGTGCTGATAATTCATCTTGAAACCAATAAACCAGGCCAGAGTAGCAAAGTAAGATTCTGGAGACCATAAAATTAATTACATTATTTACATTTCCTTTAGATAGAGGCTACAGGCGAGATGATAGAGGCGAATGAGATTACACAAAATAAGATTTCCAAATGTCAGTGCTGCACACTCAACCAAACAACTGTTATGATTAGATTACTCTTTTAATATAATTACTGTGTTGGCTGTGTGGAAACAATGCACACATAAAAAAAAAAAAAAAACAGGCAGGAGGTGTGTCTTAACTGATTCTCATCCTTTTCTCTGTGAGCCTTTTTCTCTTAACCTTTCTTCAACAGTATCATTTTGAATTATATGGAGCGCATGGGTGCTCTGTGCAAGGTCACTGTCTGGTGTGTAGCCCCCCTCCTCCTCCTCCTCCTCCTCCTCCCCCTCCCCCTCCTCCTCCTCCTCCCCCTCCTCCTCCTTGTTTTTCTCCTCCTCCTTGTTTTTGTTTCCTCTTCCAGAAGCACACTGAGTGAAGGGTTAAAACTGGAATGGATTTAATTATGGAATGAATGGAATTATAATGCGCCTGCAGCAAGTTTTGCTCCTTATTTATTAAAGCAGCTGATGGGCCAGGTTTGATGAGCCACTTCTGGCATAATTGAGTCATCACACAAAGAGGGTTCCTCGCATTCAGAGTGGTTTTATCAGCAGCAAACAGACCTGATTACTGGCAATTACACTCTGATCTAGGGGAAGGAGGAAAAAAAAGGCTAAATGTGCGGGGTAACTTCTGTGTTTATAGTTTACCCCGGGAATAATTTTCACATTAATTTTACATGCTAAGTGTTTTCTGTTTATGTATAATAAAGAGCAAACGGCAGGAGATTGCACCTTTTACTTTCATATTTCCTTGTAATGAATGTCTGAGGATACAGCAAACTGATCACAATTTATATTTACCCCAAAGGAGGTTTTGAGTTATGCAAAGAATCGGCTCCGTGCAGCCTGTCTGCAGCTGAGAGGAAAAGGTGAGTGAGCAGCGAAATACCTGCTTTGGAAAGTGCTCACACCTATTCGGTGGCAAGCAGATACATTTGGAAAACTAAAGAAGGTGAGTGCTTTGCCCCTTTTCATTGAGATGCAAATGGCTTTGTGTTGAGTAAATGAAGCTCTGCTCAGAGATTAAAATCAACTTCTGTTCAGGGAATATTCAGATAAAGAACTTTTCCTTTTTGTCCTTGTGTGTGTGTGTGTGTGCGTGCGTGCGTGCGTGCGTGCGTGCGTGCGTGTGTGCGTGTGTGTGTGTGAGGTGGACAGGAACAGGAAGCCATCAGACGCTCTGTCCCTAAACACCAGCTGGACACCACAATAATGGCTGGGGTATATTTACAGAGGGGGAGGGGAAAAAAGAGGTCTAGGATGTGACATTTATGGATAAAACTTTGCGCAGATCTTTCTTCTTTTTTTTTTTTGGTTTAATATGTATTGCCCGACAATTATTCCAAACAACCTGGTTTATAGACCTAATTACCAGAAATATATATTTTTCGTAATCAAAGGAAAAAATCCTGAACAAATATTTATAAATCAACTTCCTCGAGGGCTTTACAAGGTCAAATGAGTTTTTTTTGTGCATGCAAAAAATAATGACGTTTTACACTTGTTCTCTATGAAAATGCCCTTATACAATTGAAGGACAGAAAAATGATTTCGGTATCCGAAAGAAAAAGTGTCTCTGCCAGCAGTTTATGAGCATTCCGCCGTCTGATAGCGATTTCTGGATTCGCGCAGACACACTCAGAAATCTTGAAGTCAACTGCGATTTCAGATATAACAGCCTCACAGCTACCCTGACGGCCAAGCAGAGTGTTTGTGTCTTTTGCCAAAGACTACTTTTATAGAGAAGCGTATTGGCATCCTATCACTTTACCCCAAGACAGAGATGCTTCAATAAAAGAACACAGCTCACAGAATTCTTAACAGACAATTAGGAGCCTGGCTTGCTACTATCGCTTCAATGATTTGTTATGATGGCATAACTACAGGGGAAACTTGTTATTGGACGGAGTTCGCAAGAGTCCCATAAAAGAGTCAGATGGCGACACCTTTGCCGAGGTGATTCATGAATCTTTTAATCGCTTTCCAAAGTCACCCCGAAGCCTTCCCTCTAAATTGGGTTCATCTGGAGCCGGACCACACAGAGGCACCGAGTCCAGATTGTTTCTTCTGACATCAAAGAGCCAATTTTCCGTGTTTGACCAAATTTCTGGTGCTTTCAGTTCTCCCGTCGTGTGAAAGGGGCCCCCCGGATGACGGGCTATTTTAGTTGTGATTTTCAATCCAATTAAGAGCACCAAAAATAGGGAGACAAATAAAATGTGCATCTCATTGCGCCGCGCTCCGCGTCAGTAAGCATAATCAATGGCGAGGCAGGCAATTCGATCCATTGGCCTGAGTCCAGTGGGCCCGAAACCACCCTCGCGTCCGTTTGAATCTTCTGTCGTGTACGTGGTTTTTCAAACCTGTCTAATTTGGGGACAGGTGTTGGGGGTGGGGGGGGGGCGGGAGAGGGGGGGGGGGGCTGTGGGGGAGAAGTTCCAGTCCCGGTGTAACAATGAGCAGCGTAATCCTGCTCATTGTTCCCGCCCGAGGAGGCCCTTTCATGGAGGAGGTCGCATGAATGCAACCAGGTGGTCTGCAATTTGGAGAAACGTAGTAACCGTTCCAGCTAATCCCCCCCCCCCCCCCCCCCCCCCCCCCCCCCCCCCCCCCCCCCCCCCCCCCCACCACCACCCCCCCACCCGGTCACAAAAGGCAGGTCTCCAGTGCTCCGGGGCTCTCCACGGCAAAAGGGGAAAAGTTTACCTACGAAACACCCAGTCTGAAAGGAGTCAGGGACTCGAGCAGTGATTCCTAATCAGATTGCGCCGAAGTGAACAGCTCGCATGGCAGCTGTAGTTTTCCCAGGGTTAATTACCTTTCACTGCTCTCTCTAAATGAGTCAGCTGTTCCTGTCATTAAACAACTCCACTCTATCTCTGCTCCTCTGTCCTCGACACACATGTGCACACAGGAGTGTGCGTGTGCCTGACTGCACGTACACTCTCACGCGCGCGCGCACACGCACACGCACACGCGCACGCACACGCACACGCACACGCACACACCTTTGCTTATCGATGGGTATTGTTCACATTTCGGAAAGGAGAATCGAGCGACGAGGATCAAGCATCGAATGATCAAGTATTTGGATGTTATAGCCACTTTGATCTATTTGCTGGTGAGGCGGTGGCCACTGAAACCCAGGTCTTTGTGTGCGCACTACGGACGTGCGCGCAGATAGGAGGCAGTACTCCCAATACACCTCCCCTATCACGTGGAGGAAAAATAACGCCAATCTGTCGAGGTCTTATACTAAACAGCCCCTTTAGTACTAATTACATAGGAGGCAAACATGTTCGTATATATATATATATATATATATATATATATGCACAGGCATACGGATTCGCGCACACATGAGCACGCACAGGCACACAAACACAGGCATACGGATTCGCGCACACATGAGCACGCACAAACACCGAGTCCAGCTCCGACATAGTTGTGCCGTCATCAGTTCGGAAACAATCTGTCTGCTAACTGAGCTCCGGGGCTCAGGATGGGGGGGGGGGGGAGTTTTAAGTGATTTTTGCCACTGTATGGTAAAATCCCTTGGCCACCTGGATTACAAACTCTAGTCCTTTAACTCATGCCAGTATAAATCCGTGTTAACTCGGATTTACCTCTGGCATATGAATTCTCAATCTGCGTAAGCTTTGTTTGGAATGAGCCGAACATAAGTATTTCATGCAGCAAGGATGCCCAATGGTAAATTACTATTTCTGTGAAGCACACAGTGGGAGATACTTCACTTCACTAAATCACTTATTAGAATAACTACAAACGCCTTGAGCAGTGTTTTAGTGCACTCGAGAGGTGAGGCCCGGGTAGCCGTTCACAATCAGGCGGAAGTGTGCACCGTTGCATTGTGAAATCGGCGTAACCATGGCGACGGGTATCAACTCAGAGCCCTACGCCGTGGTCAAGAGTTTAATCAGATTCCTCATCCCAAGATTTTGCCTTGCTTATTGTCAGACAAGCGCTATTTGCTCAGTTGTTCAAACACAAGCCCCGGTCTGCTACCAAAGCGCTCACGACAGAATAAAATATGGTGGGAGCAGCCTGGAGGATCTAAATGAAGTATTATCCAATATCCATACAATCTCTCACACACAACACACACGCACACAGACGCGCGCACTTCTGGGCTCGCCGAGTTAAGCCAGACTATTTTGTGCTTAAAAGGTTAGCAGGGCTGTTTTGTGAGTTTGATCCATGCTTGCCAAAATCAGCAGATGGCCCATGAATATGATTATATGCATCAATAAAAGGAGTAATCTTTAACAAAATGTAAATTTGACTTAAGTCCAGGGTTTAATATACGCAACGGAGTTTAACCCACTTCTCAGCCTGACACTGGAGCATGATAAGCTAATGCACTTGCGTTTTTGTCGCACGGCATTCCCTACTGATGCTCCAGTGCCACTACGGAGAGATCAAAGATTCAAGGTATGTCTTCACGCCGCGCGCGTTCATGCCGAATAGCCCTCCACACACTTTTAAGCGAGGAGCCGGGCGGTGTGGCAATCGATACAAAAGGACCCTGGGCGCTCAGCAGTACCCTGTCTCGTGCTGTCGTGCTTTTTCTCCCACACGTTGCACATTTCAGTGAGTTTTGGATAAATGAAATACGCCAGGGGTCGAACGACGAGCTGAGGAAGCGCACCTTTCCCAAATGCAGGCACAGACAAAAAAGAAACCGTGATACTTTTGTGAAAGAGAAAAAAAACAAAACAATGCAAAGCTCTGATACTGAACGGATTAAGTTCAACTGCAAGGGAAGAAAGTGGCTCCAAGAAACGGAGAGAAAACTTCAAGCGGAGATTAGAAAGTTCAGAGTGGTAGAGTAAAAGGCACTGATTTTCCTCGGCATCATGCAAAAAAACGCCTCAATATTATTGACCCTCCTCTGAATCCACTTATCTGAGCCTGAGCGTTTAACAGCACAGCACAGCACAGCCTCACACAGACAGATAGACACACACTTGTCTCCTTCATCCAAATGCACTCATGTTAACATGTCTGACAGGGCAGAATCGGGAGCTCGACTTACCATGCCCCTTTTAGCCTTTTTTTTAATCATCGGGGAGGAGACGGAGCAGAAGGATATCGAGGTGGGGTACAGGGTAGTCCAGAGTCTCGCTGCTGAGAGAGTGTGTGGGGCTGGTGTGTGTGCGTGAGTGTGTGCAGGGACACTGTGATATTCAGCCGAAACGCAAGGCTTTTTTTTTTTTTTTTTTAAGGCTTTGTGTCATTCACTTAACAACCAATCTCATTAGCTGCTGGGCTACAATGGGCTGAATTATTTTCTGTGTAAATACACCACATGGTGATCCTCAAGGTAACACCTCTAAAGGTCTTTTTAACCACATAAAAGATAAAAGATAGATGCACCCAGAAAAAAAATTGACTATTGGAAAGAACAGGCTGCTAGTAAAAAGAATGGGATAAAACCGTAATTTAGAATAATTTCTGGGCCTGTCATTAAAAGATTTTAATTAAATTAATTATGTGTATATGTGACTGAAATATATATTTACATATATACAAATATATATATATATATATATATATATATATATATATATATATACATAATATACATATTAACAGGTTGGGTAACTGATAGGATGGACAGATGGATATTCAGAAATCTCCCATCTCGGCTTTTTTTTTTTAAATATGAAATTACTGTCGAGGTGAATTACGACAGGGAATCAACACACATAAACACAGCATGATTAAAAATGGTGTGCAGATTCAGTTCAGTCCTTTTTTTTTTTGTTTACAATACAATTCTCTTGCTGCTGTGCTTGTTGGTGCAGAACCATGAAACCATGTAAAATGTAACTATTGTAAGTACTTGAAGTCATGACAGCTGTCTATATGCATCAGGGACATGTCTATTGGCCAACTTGACCCTTGTTAGAAAACAAAACAAATACAAAAAGAGAATACTGCAGCCTGGGACTGCCGAGCCGGGTCACTGGAGATTTTCCAGACAAACGCCGCACAGGGGAGGGGAGGGGAGGGGAGGAAGAATAAAAAGGACAGGCTCAGAATCTCATTTTAACAGACCGCACACAATCTGGGCTCCCACAGAACTATCTCTGCCTGACCGCTTTCTATTTATCCCTTATCAGTGTTTACCAACCGCTAGTTTTCTTTCATTCACACTGTGAGGCAGTTCTCTTACTATCAGTCAACAGCTGACACCGTGGAACAGCCTCAAAGGCAAGAGGAAGGGATCAAAACTAAACCAAAGCTGTTTAAACAATACAACAGAGGAAATAAATTCATAAATCCTAATTCTTCCCAACCCACAAGGGTATAAGCAGATCCTTTATAGTTAGGCCAATAAACAAAACCACAGCCAATGAGGTACATTACAATCAAGGTAAATTCTGAAATATATTTAGAAAAAAGGCAGGCAGAAAAAAATCCCATGTAATATTAATTTGTAACATTTCATAGTCTTGCCCTGTCAAACAAATCTAACTATTTACTAAAAGGTTTTTTTTTTCTGTTGTTGAGTCTCCTCTGATCTAACCTTGTTAACATTTAATATAATGTTTTCTTCAAAATAGCACCTAGATAGAAAATATGAGTGACACTTAACACTATGCAAGTATTTCACTGGAATAAAACTATTCCACTAAATACTACTAATACTACTAAAAAATGTAATCATTATTTAATGACAATTAACATCCCTCCATTAATAAAGAGAGAACCAGAAAAAAAATCTAAATGTGAGTGTAAGCCTATATCATTGTTTAAATGAAGATAATTGTGGTCTAAAATTCAATATACGTTATTTTAACAAAAAAATAAATAAATCAAAATAAGATACATTTAAAGGAATAGGTTATTTTGAATATTATTTCAAAGTGATCATTTTCCCACTGTAAAAGAAAATCCTGGCACTATACATTTACAAAACGCACATTGTAAAAATAGGCTAAATTAAAAATGCTATTTATAAATAGGTAAGCTAAAAAATGGTATTGTTCCCACTGTTGCTTTGCATTTTTCCAGTGGGATGTATAAACATCACAGATTTTCTGGAATACTGTTCAAAAGTTAAGTAATTAATTACATTTATCCTTTCACCAGCTGCACAACGGCAGATGGATCATTTCTGAGACCGTGTTGAATTAAATCCACATAATTCATTTTCCTGGATTAACTAACTGGAGTTGGAAAAACAGGTAACATCGTGTGTGTAAGACTGAGCTTCCTTTTTTTTTCGTGCGATTTTGTGGTTTACATTGTTTGCACCCGACGGCAAATGACTTGAAATCAAATCAAGCTATTATGATTTTACATTAAGATCTCAGAGCTTGATTCGTTTCATTTTGAATTTCGGCCCTAAATTAGATGGGAATATATTTAAATCATTTTTTTTCCCACCAGAGACATTTACCGGGTTTCACTGGGCAGTTTTACTGGGAAACGGTTGGGGATAAGTTTGTGAATCCAGTTCTGGGAGGAGGCAGGTACCATGGACAGTTCCTGGAGGTGAACAGAAGGGACATTAATGTGTTGTGTAGCAACTAACGTCCCTGTTCTTTGAAGAGCAGGGCGGGGAGCAGAGAGGAATAAAGCCTCTTACTTATCGCTGCTTTACCACACATCCCTGCCTTGGCCTGCACCGCTATTGTGATGAGAACAAAGTGGAGAGGAGTAACTTTGGGACCTGACTAATGTCCCCCGCCATCACGAGTTGACATCTCGAAATAACTTTGAAACTTTTTCAAAGGATTATCGCCACGTGACACCGTTACCCAACGTTGCGTTATCTAACGTCTCTTGTTGCTCTTTCCATGTTTATTAAGAGATGGGAGCTGACCGAAATAAGCTGATGGAGTTATGATTCAATGGGTTGCTCATGCGCAGGGGGACAACTGGCATTTGAATTCATTTTACAGAGGAAAATGTGTACCTATTTTTTCGCCGAAATTCTCCTGGAAAAGGATTCAGTACCTCGGTCGCATTAGAGTATCTTGTCTCTGAAAGACATGGCAGCAGGTGAATTGCCACGGCATTTACATGCGACGCTGTTTGTTGACATTGGCATATTTGACTCCCTGATTTATTTTTCATTTTCTGTTGTTAGAAAAGAAGAAAAATAACATTAAAAAAAAAAGTCATCAGGCCTGTGATAATATCAGGTTGAGTGTAAATTCATCATCCAAGCTTATAAAAATAGAGATTTTGAGCCATTAGCGTGACGCAAGTTACAGGTAAATGATGAACTTTTCCAACCAGCATCCGTCCTCCTAAATCAATAGTTGCCCTGGAGACTGTTGAGTGCTCTGGCCCCTCAGACTTTGTTCAAAAGCAGAGACCCGCCTACATGTAGCACCAAAGGAAACGGTCGACTACCACTCCACATTCAGCTCAAGTTGAATTTACCACAGCTACAACGCAAATAATTAAAGAAAGTCTCAACAGTTGTTCGGTCATAATGAATTTGTATCAAACCCAACTCGTGCGTGTGGAGTTGGACACAAAAGCTGAGCCGCCGATTCGTTTTGCTGTCGCTGCACATTCAACGTACGCATGTAGTTTTTTAAAGTTTGATGGAGTTACGAGGCAAATTGCGGACAGCCACGACAGGAGGCAATAAAATACTTCGCTGACTGTTCAAATATATTATCGGAACACAGAGTCAATGTTTAAGTGCATTAGGCTCAGCGGTCTTGTATGTACAGCTGTTACCGTCAAAGCCAGAGGCAACCTGACAATGCTTTGTCTCTGCATACAATACAAACATGTGTTCTTCTAAGACGAGCTTATACGACACACAAACGCTGTGAATTTAATCTAGGTAGACAGTATCACAAGCTATCTGGATGATCAAAAATAGGTCATCCATCTCAAAAAACAGTTATTTAATCTCATTTAATCTCCTCTCAAACTGTCTAAAACCTGAACAGAAGCTAGACTCACTTTCCAGCAAAGATTTACCAACAGTGGTTTGTATCAACATTGTTCATCACCGGTGCAACATTTTCTGAATGCCCCCTGACCCTGTCCGAAAAACAACAAAAAAACATTTTTACGTGGTGAATGTTAAAAATCCACAAAACACATCTTGAGCTGTTAAGTGGAAATCTAAGTGAAAATCGAAGTTCCTCCCACTTGCACATTTCATCCTCCTGTTTTTAGCTCAGGATGACAGCATCCAACAGCGGGAGCTAAAAAATATATATATAATAATAATAATAATAATAAAATAAAAAATCCCATCACAAATGCGATACTGAGTATCAGCGATGACAAATGCCGACCAAACTGACAGTGGGTAAAATGTGAAGAACTTTGACACCAACCTAGTGCTGTGATCCGAAAAGTTTGATTTTCTCCCAGTGTCTTGATAGCCGAGCCGGTGCTGTGGCTTTGAAAGGTAGTCCCCAGGAATATGACATACTGTGCCTTTGACAGCCTCGAGATAAGCACCTGCGTTCGGCTCCCTTTCTACGTCACACCTCCCCATTCACAGCCCTTCAACATGATGCACATTTGCACATCAACAGCCACCAACCCCCCCTCCCCCTCCCTCCCTCCCTCCCTCTTCTCTCTACTCCCACATCCGCAAAACACACAAACAGGCACCCGAGAAGGCAGATGCGCACTAACCTCCACTCAGGCTCAGGCGCGCGCGCGCGCGCGGGCGCGTACACTCGCGCAGACACACGCACCGCAGATTCGTGCGCGCTTCGTGGGAGAGATGCAACGTACACGCGGGGAGAAGAAGAGAGAGAAAAAGAAAGGGACACACACACACACACACACGTGCACGGACAAACACACTCAGAGGTGATTTATTTCCTTTTTTAAACGCCTTAATCCAGCCTTATTCATATCTTGATCCTTATTCTATGTGGGTTTTTTTTTTGGTTTTTTTATGATTTAAAAAAAAAAAACTTTCACTTGCTTTGTCATAAGACCAGGGCATATACCCTCCCAAGCTCCTCATACATCACTCATCATGCAAATGAGAGGGAATGTCACTCCTCAGCAGCAGATGGCCAGGGATGATAACAATGGCTCAACAGACCAGTTTCAATGTCTGCGACTTTATCGCTACGGCAACAACAACACACACACTCACCAAAAAAAAATAAATAGATGATATGAAATCCTTGTGTGTTAATTTGATTTCACCTCCCCGGTTTTTAATGTTTGTACCTGTCAGCCTGTTTCATTTCTCCTGGACCATTTGAATGTGCAGAGCTTTGTCAGAGTTTTTTTTTTTTTTTCTGTCACTACAAGTCTGGCTATCAGTAAAAGGCAGGGACCTGGAAATGATTTTTGGTGACTACGGAAGGCTGCTGCTTAGCAGTTATTCAAGTAATTAGGTGTAATTCCTCCCTGTAGGCCATGTTAGCCTCCTGGGTTAGCTCATGCGTTCGACAGGCCCGGATAGAGACAGGGGAGAATAAAAGAAGAAGGGAAAAGGGGGCCCCGAGAAAATCACAAATGCAGATTTTCAAACACCCCCCCCCCCAACCCCCCCCCCCCCCCCCCTCCAGCAAAAGTGATGTCACCGTGCGTCCTGCTGACTCCTGTTCATACAAGAGCCCGTAGCAGAGAGTAAACAGCGCAAGCGTTTAGCAAACAGGGCCAGATTACAATGACAAAGGCAACCACACTTCTGGGTGGAGCCTGGGGGCAAGAGGGGGGGGGGGTTGGATGATGTGGCTCAGGATTTAAAATATGTGATACCCATGAGGGGGCCCCTTCCCCTCAATATCCCAGCGTCGCCCTTCCCCAGCTGATGGCAGGGGCCACCCAAACACGCTTATCTCCGGCCGATGCGACCCCCCCCCCTCAGGTCCCCGGAGACTGACGTGTGAACACAATGTGTAATAATAATGTATTTTCTGTCCTTTTCCCTGTGATTTGTGCATTTGATTATTCAAGGCAGGGGACTTGAGGATGGAGAATATCATTACTTAAGGTTTGGCAGTTGACCATCACCTTGTTTAATGCCTCATTTGAAAGTCTAATTTCTAACTGTCTTCGAGAGCCAATCCGCGGTGCACTGTGAAAGAGACGTACAAAGGGGAGCAGACCTGCCCCCCATCTTTTCAGCACTGGCCGCCTGATGGCCGCACACACGCATGGAAAGTAAAGAATCATCTATCTAAGCGTCTTATCAAATATCATGTTCTTTGTGTGCGCGGACGCAGACAATCTCACTGCGAGGACACAACAGGCTTGTTCTATGGATGATTATTTCATGTCATGAACCAGACATTAGTACTGCTACAGGAAAAAAAAAAGGAATCAACCCATGTAAACACAGTCTTGTCATATTCTGGGAAAGTAACATATTGAAGACTACACAACAACTCCGCTCTAACATCTGTTCAGATCCCTTTTTTCTTTTTAAAAGAGAGAAAGAGAGACCTCATTCCGTGTGGACATAGAAACATTAACTCGTTTTTTTGGTCAGGCTATTTCATCGAATGAAACTGTGGGCATAACTGTGGAGAGCTGATGGAGAAATGAAAGAGGAGTGGGTAGGACAAAATTACATGTCAAACAAAGGTTCACATTTAAAAAGTCCTGCTCATATTTGTAGAAAGTGTTTGATTGCATTTAGAAAGGTATTACAATGGGTCACATCTGTGTCTAAAAGCTTTTGTGCATCCTGCTGCAAATTATGTAAGCAAAGTGAAGTGTCACAGCACCCTGTTGTTTTGAGCACTATACCTTCCTCCTGTGAAACCTACACAAATATGTTTAGCAGAATTCTTCTAATGCGGCGCGGGATCAAAATGTCAGCAGTATAACTTCAACAAACCCTATCACTCAACACCCCGCCCCGCGATTTCAACAAAGCGACGTGACTAATGCCGCATGGCAGCCCGTGCACCAAAAACAACAATGCATATTCATACTGTGCCATTGAATGTGATAGATGTGCAAAAAAAAATCTATATTAAACCGCGTTTAATTTCAGCTATAATGCTCTAAGCCTGGGTCTAAAATGGCAACCACTTGATGCCGCTTGTTCATCACAGAAAGTAACATAAAAGGACTGAATTCCATTTTTTTTTTGCTTCGACTATTTGCATATGCAAATAGGTGGAACCAAACATAAGTACATGTTGTTGATATGGCTCCGGGACGCACAACTATCTTTATGTTAATGTCAGTAGACAGGAAGTATTCTTTTGAAAATACAGTACATTTTTCATGGGGATCATTATCAACACTGCATGTCAATGCGTCTCAGTTAAAAGGAATGATTAGATTACTTCCCAGCAATCCCCTTTGGGGCGATTCGTGTGTGACCGTGGGCAACCTTACAACATGTTTATTCAGTGTCCTTTGAAGACACTTGAATAACATTTGAAATGTGTTACGGACCAATATAGGATCTTTTTGTGGCTTTGCCTTGAACTGGCACCCTCGCAACTCTGGGACTCTGGTGGTTTTTGATTTTGTTGTCCGAAACCACCTACACAACACTTACAGGTGGTCCCCATGAACTAAAAACCCACAAAGATGTGACGGGAGACCGAACGTGGTCCACTGGGCTTTCAGCGTCTCTCAGAAACCAAAAATGGTCAAATGAAAGCAGGTCTACATGATCAATATCAATGATCCATATCATGCATTGCTGGTCAGTACTCCTTCCCTGCTTCTGCTGGCTACTTACACCCAGGTGATCAGTGTAGGACTGGTCAGGCGATGCCCGGGCGTCACTCTGCTGGTCCAAGTAGCCCACTTTATCATTCAAAATGAAAAGCATCACTCATGCAGTGGTCACTGCATGTTTTCTATGTGCACTGCCCTCGAATGAGAGCATCCGTTCGTTGTTGTTGTTGATAGTCGGCGCGAGGGGGGCCGTGGACTCATTGTGTAGTGTCATTGAGAGGTGAGGTCCAGATCTGAGCATCTCCAGGGGGGGAAGGGGGGGGGGGTTGGGCAGGGGGGTCCCGGCCCATCTTTTCTACTCAGACAATAAAGCAGACACGCCCCTCAATGGCAAGATAGGAGCGTGGACGTGGAGCCAAAAACGGGCATCGAAACAATGGTAACAGGTGTGTGTAATGCATGCTTTGATAATGACCTTGGTGGCCATAATAGTGTGTCTAGACACAACTAACGGGATCCGCTCCTCTGTCTGGTGCCAGAGGTCCCGTGGGTGCTCAGCACAAGATCCCGAGGATATTGGAGGGTTCTTAGTCATTTGAAAAACTAAAAGGAACATTTTCTGAGAGCACGTGGCCCTCATGTTCATATATGGAAACAGCGAGAAGTCTTAAAAAGTTATGTCTAGCTTTTCAACTTGTATTTTTTTTTTTTTTACAATATTTTTGGGAGTCGCCTTGTTCAAATAACACGCTAAAATCATCTTGCCCATTCTGAGACATGCACTTGAATAAACGGGAGTGTGTGTGTGTGGGGGGGGGAGGGGGGGGGGAGGGGGGGGGGCAATTAATGTGGATGGCTTACAATTTTTGATTGTGCCAGATACAGGAAGCTTGCTGACATGAACTAAAATGCAAATGCTCTCTGAGCAAGACAAAGACATTGATTGTGAAGTAAGTTTCTTCAGCGCAAGTAGCTGGCTTTGAGTGATTAGTGGGGGTGGGTCATTGATTTCCTTTTGTTCAGATGCTTGCTTAACTTTCAGGAGACACAATTATAATTTGTTTTCCGACAATAAATCCAATCTAACTTGAGTAAATTACATTTCCCTGTGGCCTCTTCGGTGTCGCTTTGCCGCTGATCAAAAGGCTTTTTGCGTGTGCGCCTCTGCAGTTTCTCTTAATTTTGGTTAAAAAAAAAGAAAAAATCTGATTAGATATTGTTCCCCCAGCCCCGTATATTGGAAGGTGAGCACATCCCCAGATCAGAGAGAGCGGCCAGGGGTTGAGCGCTGAAAGCCACACACAGGTCGACATTTCCGGCGACCCACCTGTCTAAAAGCGAAAAATATTGTCGTGGAAGACAGGCCAAAGACAACGTCGTGCCTCGTGGAACGAGCACACATTGTCTTTAGATTACCTTCCGCTGAAGCTAGGTGAAATGTTTTTGACTTATCGCGGCACAATGCACTTTTATGTTTTTGCACATTTGCAAGTCAAATCGCCGTTTCGCCGACGACTTTGTTTGAAAGGCTTTTGCCTCCCGCCTTCGGCTTTACAACTTTGAAAACTTCAACAGATCCAGACATTTATACTTCCTGATTTCTCGCATCATCTCTCCAAGATAGTGATAATACGATTTCTGTGTTTTTTTCGCTGTTGAGAAACAAACTGGATTATGAGCAGATCACTACATAAACAGCTTTCTAAAAGGAGGCAGCTATTTTAAAAAAGGCTGAAGAAATGCAAAGAGGGATTTAAATTTTAATTTGAATTTATTCCAGCAAGTGAAAGGTTCTTTTGAGAGGGGATTTCAGCAAAGATGATGGTATTTAAAAGTGATAAACAAGCATCTAAACCTCCAGTGGAAAACAGTCATTTTGCTCCTTTTTAGTGTAGGAGAGGAATTGGGCTCGCTGTGGTCACATCCAAAAAAAATTAAGAATAAGTAATAGTAGTAATTAAAATGTAAATAAGCGAGATCCACGCGGATTTTTCAACTGATTTCTGTCATGAATTGTGTAATTACCGTTTTGTCTTGACATACCTAGCGACTCCGGCTGTATCGCTACGTGTCCTCAGGTGCAAAGACGTGTTCTCTGTGTACTTGGCATGGGGGACTTTTTTACTGTACGTGGATGAAAAAGAAAAAAAAAAATGTGTCACACTTATCACATTCAATTTAAATCCTGCGCCTCGACACCACCAGCCGAGCGTCAGGCAAAGTTCAGAATGAAACGCCCCCCAAAATTGCCTCGATTGCCGAGCGCTGCCGCGCTGTTTTACAGGTACCGTCTCCGAAAAAATCCCCGGCAATCTGCGGCTGGGCGATTCGCCGTGGGCGGTCACGTGTCCCATTTGTGGGACAAAGGCCGCGATTAACCCAGGCTGACATCTCTTTTATTTGCGATATATGGATTGTGAGGATGTGACTGGATGTCAAGTGTTCCCATTCTGCGGCGGATGACCACTACACTGAAGCGGAGAAACCCATGCCACACAAGAAAGACAAAGAGTTACATCATTTTGTCGAGCCGCTAATCCGATCACGGGCAGTGTTCGCGCATTTGCTATCTTCGGAAAACGCCAGCAAAGGCGCTAAGTAAACCTATTTTACAAGACTCCCTCACAGGGACACAGTGCCAGTATCGGGATACGATTTCACACAGCAGCATGGCTCAGTCACATAACCTAAGCAGGCTTAGTAAAAGGGAACACTACAAAGTGTTGCACTTTCTTTCCCCGTGTGCCTGTTGCGGCGCACAAAATGTTCAGATGACTGATGCGAGTCGGCGCGCGAAAAAACCAAAGTGAACTAATGGCTGAGCAGCGCACGGATACCGTGGCTAATGCTCCGGCTTGTTTAAAATGGTAGATTACGGCAGGGCGCACCTGGCGTTGGCGGCGGGCTATGGTCTGGCAACGCTCCTCCCTCCTAATTATCATGGGCACGCGGTCACTCAGGGGTTTAGGCTGAAAACGGAACGGTGTCCTCGGAGGCAGCGTGTTTTAATGGCTGCGCCGAAAGAGTTCCTCGAAGTGCAGATGGCAGACGCAACGCCTTCCGAGCCATTTCCAGTTGCACACTACAAGGTATGGAAACTGCCCATGGTGCGAGGCCCGGATGCCCCTTTGCGCCGCCGAATTAGACATTAAGCCACTAATGAAAGCTCAAGATATATTTGAGAGCACATTTACTCCAATACTGATGGCCCATTGCACCAATCGGCGAGATTGGAGGACTGTGTGGCCGGTGTGTATCATCCAAGCACCCCACTGTTCTTATTTTGTCCACATAGGGGTGCATTTGCTCACAACTTGGGTCCTGGTGCACGCTTTCACAACAGTGTCAGAAGCTGACATTCAGGCCTTGGGATGGCTACAAATCCTCTACCGTAATAATGGCAATGTTTTACAGAGTAGGTAGCATAATAAGGCCGCAAAAAAAATAAAGACGGGAGCCAAATGCTACATGCGACACAATTGTCCTCGAGCGTACAAAGTCTTCATGAGAATGTGTTTAAAATAATTTATATATATCATATATAATCGTGTTATTATATTAAAACTGGCATCTCTAGTCGGTGTTCAGTTTCTGCGCACAATATGGCCTGCTCCGTTTTTCCCTGGTATGTTTGTCCCAGTTTTCGCCGAGTACATAGCACACACATCATGTATCTCCGTAATCGTTATATTTCAGATCTATAGAGAGCGGCCCCCGCCTTTGAATCGACCCACCGCTGTGAGAGTGGCGCGACAACAAAAATGTGAACTTGCAGAAAGAAAAAACTCAAAGTTTCGCCGCATTAAAGTCACATAGGAGCCACATTAGCATGTGAAAAGAATAAACAGGAGCATTCTCAGTTACACACTCCACCTGGCTGCAAACCAGCGTCCTTGTCAGAAGTCCACCCACCGCACTGGCTAACACTGAAAGACCTCCTGGGGACCGCGGTGACCATTCACTCGCTTCGCTCTTTTTCCCATGCACCTGTGACTGTTTTTGTGTTTGCTATTTTTTGCTTTGTCTTTTTTTTCTGGCAACACCGTATCATTGGAGACACACTTTCCCTCAAAAGGAATTCTCCCGCCCAACAATGTGGTTTGTTTGTTCACTGGATATGGCAGGCCGGAGAGTCAAATTGAAAAAAAAAAAAAAAAAAAAAAAAAAAAAAAAAAAAAAAAAAAAAAAAAAAAAAAAAAAAAAATAAAAAATCTCAAGATTTGGATCATTTAGAGGCAAAAAAAAAAAAAAAAAAAGCCGCGGTATGAAAGGTCTTGAAATAAGAAAATATGGTACTTTTACCAGCTGGTTTCTTGCCGAGTTGGGGGGCTTCACAGGTGCAGTTGGAAAGGCTCTCCTCCTTACTCTCCTCGGACGGCTCATCCGGCTTCTCCATGGTCCTGGACCTTGGAGAGCTGCTTTTCCATTTTCCAAAGGACTTTGCCACAATCGCTTTGTCCGCTCCTTTCATTGTTTTCTGTAAAACACATTTACAGCATGACTTCCCAGGTTTATCCCTCTTGTGAGCCATCTGCCCCCTTTTTTGGCTCTCAATAAACCTGGGCTCGTCTCTCCCCAAACCCAAAGTAAGAGAGAATTAGGGCATTGTGTGCATATGCATTCTCTTAAGCATTCCAGAAAAAATGTCCTGATTGCCCTGGCATCTTTTTTAGAGAGCGCTTGGACATTGTTTTCCTCCTGAAATGTTGCAGTCCTGTGTGGAGAGAGCGGTGCCGATTGAAAGAGTGTAAAACAATACTTTGCAAAGTACCCACGCGGCAGGCAGTAGATGGAAACGGGGGGGGGGGACACAAACATGTTTTCACATTTAATCCAAGTTAAAGGAAATAAAAATAGCACATTATGCCCTAATTGAGTGCTGTACAGTCCACAAATACTATTACAAGGCCGATCAGGATTAGCAGTGGAACATACCTAGTTATCTATTTCTGAGTGCCAAGACTGCTAGCAGTGGGCAACTAAATTTCAAAAGCTGGCAAATCCAGTTGTCTCCTAAATACAGAAAGTACTTAAATCCAGCGCTAACAGAAGAAAAAGGCGGATAAAGGGTGCTCTGCATATCACCGGAAAGCTTGTGCACTTTTCAGAATCACTGGCTAGGTTAAACAAATATGCTAAGTAGAGATCAAAACAATCCTTTGATCTGCAGCCTAGTTTCCAGAGGAAGGGTTTGGCTGTTGTTGTAAATAACTTGTATAAATCTATACACCATTTGCCTTCAGGTAATATCAAAAGTGCCAGGGATTCGCAGGCAAATACCTCGTGGTTAGGAAATAGATCAGATAAACGCACATCAATATTTCAGCAACTCCGCACAATCTGTCATTTTGTGTGTTACAGCCGAGTTTTTTTTTAGTTTTTTTTTTTAACCCCCACAGGCTCATCTTAACTTGTCCGCTACAACCACAGAAACAAGTGTGACGGGAAATATCCCGTCGCAAATGCACACATTCTACCCCTTTCAGAATTTTTTTTTAGGTTTGGTGGTAAATTGTTCCTACCTCCGGCGCGCCATTCAGGTCAAACACAGTGTAACTACATTGTGTGAAACTTGGTACAAAAGAGGCTTGAAGAATCAGAATGCAGAAGCTATGCAACTTGCTGACTAACTTTGCCCCCTGTTTTGATCGAGCCACACAAAGAGAAACGCTGTCCATTCAAAACAGACAGCATAACTCTTTTCAGAGAGGGGGGACTGTGAACAAACAAGGCCATGTCCTGAGCTCCCCGTCGGGGCTCGCACAGTGCGCGGTGAGGGCCGCAGGGCCTGGGACCGGCTGACACCACACACTCACTCACTCACTCGCTGGCTCACTCACAGGCAACAGAACTACTTTTGTGCACTATGGCTATTCTCCTCTGAAGCTTAATTTCATTTTGTTCATTTATATCTGGCCAGCTTTGGATCAATGCGCTACTTTGGTTGTGCAGCTTGCTTCACTTCAGGCCCCTTTTGGTTGTACCGCCAAATGAACTACAATACGTTCCCTGTAACGTCATGTCATTAGGATATCCTATAACAAACAGCAGAAAAAAAAAAACAATTCAACAATGAGTAACTGAGCCCCGTGTGAAACGTGCAAATTATTATTCTACCCAAGACACATGTGCTAAGTTTCAATCAGTATTATGATGATAAATGTAGGTTTGGTAAAAAAAAATTATAAAATAATAATCGCGCAATTATAGCTTATGTGACGCGAAATACCTTACACAGGCTTGAAATGAACTTTGTCAACTCGAGACCTTTATGGTCAGACCAAAAGCCCGTCAAAAAGTAAAGCACGTAAAGCCAAACAGACAGGAACAAGGCTGAGTCAGGACTGCGTATCCCTCAGCAGCGGCTAACTCAGCAGACAGCGCGTGGAAATGTGGAGAAATGAGGGCGTTCACTGGTTTCTCGGTCATGGAGAGACAGGACCGAACCTGCGCGGTTTAAATGAGAACATCATTTTAGCATCGGCTCTCTGAGAAAGACAGGTTTACACACAATAGACATAATACAGATGGATTTTAAACTCAGCCACAGATCACAGATTCGTTTAGCCAGAAACATATATAGTTTTTATTCATGCACTGACAATGTGCTCCAACTTCGGACGAACCGGAATGTCCCATTTCAACACCACATTTACATTCACCGAATCGCAGCCTTAAATCCGACTGTTCAATTTGTAAAATATCTCATTTCTTTGAGTCATGATTCAAAAAGTATCCCACAATGTTAATTTGGCCACATGTGTCTCGTAAAGAGATGGAATGACTTCAATGATGCTTCGAAAGTAGACCGGCGTAAATCTTAAATAAAAGCATCCATTCATTAACATATTTGTCTTTTCAATCTGAAACAAAAATCCAAGGTGTTTGAGGGATATCATGAGACCTTCATCTCGCCCCCCGGGAATGGAGAGAGAACAGAACGTACCATATTCTTGACCTGTCTGCCTCAGATGCTCACTGTATATGGAATTGAATACTGGACGTGAATTGTATCATTCCCCGTGTCAACTTGTTAGGTGGCAGTTGCTGTAGTGGAGTGGTGAGAGCGGCACATATGCATTATAGGAGAAAATTGTGAAATGACAGATTCGGGGTGTGATACTGAGGGAATGACTAACTAATAGGAGGGGTGCTCCAGGCTGTTAGCTTTGAAAATCAGTTTGCACATTACTTTATCTTGTCAATCAGATTCCTGGAAGGGAAGAGGTGACTGATAACTTGAATTAATTATTTTCTTATTGCATGCATGTGTTAATTCATGTTAATTTATGTCCTTTACAGGCCCAAGCCAGAATATCCAGGGTAAAGCGCCACCTCTGGCACCCAGATCACCACACCACTCTTTGCATATATTTATATCGAATGAAAGACTTTTTTTTTTTTTAATCCTGTTGGAACAAGGACAGACTGCCAAATGTGATTTTTTTTTTTTTTTTTTTTATGTACTTTTAAGCTCTTCATGGTTTACGTTTGCATTTCTTCTGAACAACTGAACAACGTGGAGCAGTGTTTACGGCTATGATTGGATTTGAAAGTTACAGATTATTTTTTAGAGGCAAATCACGCCCCTTAAAACACCCGCACCCCCCCCACCCCCTCGCAGCACACAGCTAAATAATAAAGCACACTTGTGAGACAACTCTCACAAGTCAGACCCTGTGTATATATAAGTCTGTATGTAATAAATTTAATTTAATTAAGTACTTCATCATCTAAATCATGGCTTGCATTCGCAATCGCATCTCTCTCTCTCTCCCTCTCTCTCTCTCCCCCCCCCCCCCCCCCCAGAGCAAGCTATAAACAATCGCATCTCTCTCTCTCTCTCCCCCCCCCTCTCCCCACAGAGCAAGCTATAAACAATTGCATTTCCACTAAACATCTTTAAACAATTTTTTCGACAAATTCAACTTCCCCACGAAACACAGAGGATAAGAGGAAAAAAAAAATGTCTCTGATGAGAACAGAAACGGCAAGAAGTTCTAACAAGGAAAAGCCTGCCAGGTGGCGAACTGGCTGCACCAACAGAACGCACAATCTGTCTGCTTCTCCTTCCAAACCATTGACAGCTGCCATCACCAGCCTTGCACACTCGCACTCAGTGGCTCCTCAGCTCCCTGCCCATCCCTCTTTAGTGTTTCCTGCTAACCTCAGAGACAGGGTCACCTGGCCCCCTAGTCGCCCGTCTGTGGGGCCCTGCTGGCCCCCTGGAGACCCGCCTGCGTGGGGATGCATGGCTACCAGAGGTCTAGTAAAGCCTCTTTAATACACAAACCAAAGGGGCTGTTCCTTTGACCTGAGACCACAGCTCTTTTCTAACAGTGAAATCCAGAAAAAAAAACAAAAAAAACATTCGAGTGCTCTACGACCATCAGATGCGACGGAGCAGACTTTTTTTGATCTGCTGCTTATTTGATACCTAATATTAACTGACAAACAATGGAAAAAAATGTATATATGTATATATATTTTTTTTACCTGCTACACTTTTAGCATTTTAGTTCAATTGGAGCTACATTCTCTCCACCGGGTAAAACCGAAGCGCACAGATGCACAGAGGCTAAACTGAGTCGTGTTCCACAAAGCCAGCATTGCAACTGCTCTAAAAATAAAACCTGGCAAAGTTATTCTGATCCCTTATTGGTCGCATAGTTTGATTTCACATTTAGCATTTGCATTCCCCTCCGCATAAACATTTCATTCTTCCCCTCCTGCAGTACAATGAGACTTGAGTGACTTTGGCAGCAGATTTTTGGATCGCTGCTCCTGAATCCACCAGTGTATGTTATCAGCAGGTAAACAAGCTTTCGAACAAAGCCATAATGGAACTGCAAGCGGCATAAAGAGGCTCATCTCAAAAGCTATACAACCCATCAAAGCTGGTGTCATTTCCTCGCCACAGCTGGAAGAAGCATGGCTGTTAGTTACAGTTTAAATCGCCCCGTCTATTTTCAGACACTTCGGAACTATTTTGTATCGATTATTTACTTGTCAGCGTAAGCGGCCAGATTACCAGAAAACAAGACAACAGAGTTCAATGTTTGCCGGATTCTTCCTCCGCTTTGTTTTTGTGTTCGGGAAATCAAAAAACTGTGTCATGCACTAAATTAATGGGATTTGCACTATGGGGTATTTGAATAATTATTTTCTCCGGCAAATGAAATATTCTCCGTCTATATTTGGAAGGATTACCCATGGCATTGAACTTGGTGTGAAAATAATTTGCCCTTTAAAGATGCAGCGGGGCTATATCCTACACTTCCTGCTCACCAGATGCAATCTTGTTAGCCACATGCCTGAATGCTTGTCACCAAACTTTCCACACATTTGCCTTTTGGGCACAGCTCAGATGCACAACTAAACCTACGCACTCTCCTCCCCGTGAGTGGAGAAGCCTCAAAGCTTCCCTTTCATATGCTGCATTATCTCTATGGCGGTAATTATCCACAAAACTATGCCATCAGATGCTGATGATTTCCAATATCCACCCAATAAATGTGTTTAAATTTTGAATTATCATATTTATGTGGATATGTGTTACTAATAGTGATTATGCTCGTCATGTGGGTAGAAAAACCCGCCATGCCTGCGCTGCGCCTTCTCACATATTTCTCAGACGTTTCATCACACGTTTAATCTGCCCCTGTCTAAGATTTCCCACTGAACCTGCTGTAGTCAAGGCAGCGAGGGGACAATAACGGAGGAGATTATGAAGCATGTCTGTTAAAGCATGTCTGTTTGATCGTCGTTCTGTTTAGGTGAAGTTCTCTACTTGGGTCTCTTCAGTCCCTGACAGCCGATGTATAACCTAATCTCTTTCCATAACCCTTTTTCCGAGGCATGAATAGGGGGGAAATGTGATGGCATTAAGTCGATTTACACCTTGGTTTGCAGTTTCAGCCTCGATGCCTCTTGGCTCTCCCTCAACACACTCGCCCCATTTAGATTTGGAAAATGTTACGTTAAGGCTTTGCTATTTATTTTCATTTATCCATCATTTGAAGTTCATG
Organism: Colistium nudipinnis; assembly: GCA_016785305.1. Lineage (NCBI taxonomy): Eukaryota > Metazoa > Chordata > Actinopteri > Pleuronectiformes > Rhombosoleidae > Colistium > Colistium nudipinnis. The sequence goes on along the minus strand of JAFBJU010000709.1, from coordinate 342,765 downwards.
CATATATTTGCTCTCCAAAGAATGCTTGTTTATTTGCCGCTCCGTCTATCTAGCATGGAGTCGGAGATGCTGGAAAATCAAATACAACTTGTGTATTATCTTCAAACGCAGGCCATATCAGTAACAAAAGGCCAGATCTGAGACCGTGCGACGTTCTTTGTCAGTCGCATCTGACATCATTTTGATATTTCACATTTACTCGTCTAAACCTTAATTTAGCGCCTCCAGCATATGTTGACAAGCAAAGAAAAGCTATTACAATGCATCTTTGAATTCCAGCTGATAGCATTTGAAAGCATTAATAAACCTGTCCTGACGCCATTACTGAAGTGCGTTTGTGATAAATGTGTGGCTTTTATAAATAAATACAACTCGGCCGTTTTTGAACTTTTTGATTTATAGCTTTAAATCTCACATTCGAATTTGCATTTCCCATAAGGCTTATGCTGTTGATAAAGTCAGTATAATGCAAAATTACATTTTAGAATGTGTAGTCCTCGTGGAACTGTGTATTCCAAAGGTAGAAGAGAGTAACAGGACTAAATAATAAACATTTCGCATATTGTCTTACAATTCTATGCATTATCAACTTCAAGAGCAATTGTGTGGTCCAGTACAAAAGCTCTAATGGTAAAACTGCAAATATTGCAATTTGTTTTGTCATTTGTTTGTCAAGAATATTATTTTTAATCACCCTCTGAAAAGTGTTATTAAATAAAATTATATCTTTTTTTGATTGCACAATTTAGATACGTCTATCTATGTATATCATACATACGATATGCAGCGTGAATGCTTGTAATAATTACAAAGTTTATATTCGTAAATGCAACGTTGTCTTGATGACACTCGGCTTGCTTTTCCTGATGAATTGAATGATAACCTGCTTAAAATAAATACTGCAAAAGGAAAAACAAAGGCTCGGACCCAATTACAAGTTACTACGCTTTCGTGTCCAACAACAGCCAATTATTTGACATAGTAGCGAGGAGCGGTCGCGGTGTGTTTTGAAAACAAGTCTGACGAGTCTACGTCGAAGGCTGTTTTAACGGTGGCACATGGCAATGCTAAATCCCATTCAGCCCGATGAGAGTGACTCCCAGCAGCACTGAGCTCAGTGGGGGGTTGTAAACATTTACACTAAGAGCCTGTCCAGTGCACATGGCTGGTGCTTGCCAGCCACCTCGGTATCGAATGTTGTGTTGCATATTTTGTCATTCAGGCCTGTCCCGAAATTGTAGGAATCACACCATCAATTTATGAAGGAGCCGTCCAAATGTGACAACGGGCGTATGCTAAATGGAGAAAATAGAGCTAAACATTGTTAAAACACCCCTAGACCCACATGGTAGAGAGTGCTCGGCAGAGAGCTGCTATGCTCCCCGCTGTGAACTGGGAAAGTGATGTTGGTGGGCTTCCTCCTCCATGAGGGCCGCATCGTTCTTGGGCCCCGATTTGAAGCCTTTTTGAAGTCTGTTTCCTGCAGCGGAGTGCCAACATTAATTTTTCCACAAAAGCAAAAAAATGAATAATAAGCTAAATCAAGCAAGAGGACTACACTGCGCTATTCCTCACTGACTGGTGAATCCCCCAGTATATTTTCAAAAGCATCAATAAAAAGCGATTTACTATTTATGCCCTAAAAGTCAGTAATGTGGATTTTTTTTTTTTTTTTAATTTTGTATTTTGTTTCACAATACACTATAATAAAAAAAATATATAATTGATGGTTAAATCTTACTTTCGAGCAGCTGAACAATTCTTCATTAAAATGAACTCTCAAGTAGTGTGGAAATGTTGTATTTCTCGTGAACTGGGAACACTTTCAGTGCCAACATTAATTTTTCCACAAAAGCAAAAAAATGAATAATAAGCTAAATCAAGCAAGAGGACTACACTGCGCTATTCCTCACTGACTGGTGAATCCCCCAGTATATTTTCAAAAGCATCAATAAAAAGCGATTTACTATTTATGCCCTAAAAGTCAGTAATGTGGATTTTTTTTTTTTTTTTAATTTTGTATTTTGTTTCACAATACACTATAATAAAAAAAATATATAATTGATGGTTAAATCTTACTTTCGAGCAGCTGAACAATTCTTCATTAAAATGAACTCTCAAGTAGTGTGGAAATGTTGTATTTCTGGTGAACTGGGAACACTTTCTTGTCCACAATGGGCATCGCAAAGGGGAGTCCAAGAGCAAAATTTGATGTTGCTTATTCTTCGGAGTCTAAACCTAACTTAATGAAATATGAGCTAATAATTGGCCATCCCAAAAGGAGCGGAGTATGTTTGGGATCAATTCTTTATTGTTTCAAAACTCTATCTCTTACAATACACTAATTTATTGTTACATGTGTGATTACATGTGTAATATACAATGTTTCCCGATAAATGAAACAGTCACAAAGTACTCCTTTCTACATATCAATAGTCTGTGATAGAGTGAGAAGTTTGTGCCGATATATTTACTTAGTTCTGACAGCTCATCACTTCCCTTTTCAATTCAACAAAAGCATGGTTTTTGAAAGTGCATTTCAAGGATTGCAAAGACGACCGTTTGCATCAGCCGGCCGTAATGTACATCTCAGTATTGACAGAGGGCCATACTGGTTTGTGAGTAACAAACAGCATTAACTACATTTCCAACTACAACATTTATCTGGATAAGTAAATCAAAAAAAACATATCAATATGCATGCCATGAACATTCCTCCATAAACATTTAGAATAAATGGATATTTTTCATTTATTTATGCTGATAATGACACAGTATTTTCCACAATAGGACACACGTTGATAATGAGAACTAATATTTAACATCCAAATTTTGATCAATTTTACACACAGGTCAAATTGCATTATGCCACAGTGTATAGGGCAATGCCCTAATAAGGTTAATAGCATTTGGTCCACTATAACAAATCTCGGTTTGAAAGAAAAACCAAAAACAGGTGGGATTTTGAACTGAAACTAAAAACATGTATGGAGATGATCTTGATTCTTTCCATTTTAAAGGTCTTTCGATTTTCAAGTTATGAATTATGAAGTCAAGCTTCTGATCAGAAAGTAAGCAATATAAATATACATTTGAGCTCATTACCTGGCTATTATACTTTTCTGTTCCACGGAACAGCTTTCACTCTGTAGAACTTGGTTCCTAAAGGAACCTTGAAACGGTTCTGGGCCTGGTGAAAGAAAATAAAAAAAGATAGTAAAGAGCTTTGTAAAACTGACAGAACATTCACACTTACCAGCGTTACAGACCAAACATTTAAAAGAAATATAATAATTATTTATTTTATTATTATATTATATTATTTATTATTATAAAATATATACTATATAATAATATTATGTATTATATTACAAAACCCATTGTGGAAATAATGGTAAAATAATAAAATAACGTTACACCACCACATACATGTAATATGTTGGTTAATAAATGTTGAAACATTTTTTAGACAATTTGAGATCAAGTTTTCACCTTTTTTGCCTGGCAATATTCCTTCTCCATCACTTTTCCAAGAACCCATGGCCGTCTTGAAGTCCCTGATGCTGAACAACACAAAAAGACTGATTTAACAAATAATCATGGAACACACAAGTGAGCTACATCAACAAAGCTTATACAGCAAAAAACAGGAAAAAGAAGAGGAAAAAGGAAGAAAAGGCAAAAAAAAAATTGAATTTACCCTATTCATCCTTACAAATATACATAATCGCCCAAATAAATCCATTCACACTCGACATATGAAATCGTATTAAAAACCAAACTGATAACGTTTATTTTAAATGACAATTGCAACACCACAGTTCTCATCGTAGGCTCAAAAGGTTGAGGCCAAGCTGACCTGGTTTGAGGTCCAGTGCAGTGAGAGACTCCGAGTGGAGGAAGTAGAGGGTGGGACCCACTGTGAACAGCACGTAGTTGTCGTGCCTTTCATCCAGGATGATCAGAACCAAATCGCCTACCTGGAAGCTGTAAACGCAAAAAAGACCGGACAACGGAAGATGTGATGATGAGTTCTGCGAGCCGCTAACGAAAAAAACAACACATTAATGGTAATCATGTAATGATGCATTATATTTTATTCACTTACTCTCTGATGGCAATTTTGTCTGAATGCCGTGACGACACAGAGGACATGCTTTGAGACATCTAGAGAGAAAAGGATTAGGGTGACATTACGCATGTGACAGAAAAGAGTTGACAATATTGGTTGCAAATGACCCCCAATGGGACTTATTTGAACATGTGTTCGACAAGAGATTTCCGAGAAATGGAATTAGGAATTATGTTTATACATTTACCCTATTGATAGAATTATATTAAAGCTTATACTAAAGCTTATAAGTGTTCTTTAAGAAACCATCAATGTCGGTACTGATTTTAGAAAATAAATAAAAATCACTCACTCACTGCACAAATATATTTTTGACACATACAGTATATGTAAATATTTGGAATTTGACTAAAATGCATCCTTCAATGCATTCGTATGACAATAAGCTCTTTGGCCTCCTGGGTCAGGATGTTACCCTTTGATGCTACTGCCACCTAGTGGAGCAGGTGATACATAGCCACAATGACAATCGAACTTACCAGTCTCTGACTGAGGCGCTTGTTTTCCTCTTCCTTCATGTGTAAAGTCTGCAAGGTGAGGAAACGCACGCCATCAAGAGAGGCCAACGAACGCGGCGTATTCTGCTCAAACTGTTACGTGAAAGACAAAGGTGTGCACTTACCCTCTCGAGTAAAAGTATCCGCTGTTTCTCCTCTGACATCAGGATGTTGTCACTGGGGAAAAGATACAGGTAACTGAGAATAATCCTGTTACATATGTGTGCCGTTTCTGTACCATACCGTTTTAACACTTAATAAATATATATTCAGAAACCAAATGCATGCAATTTTATCAAAAATCGTAATGGTTGACAAACTCAGCCAGAAAAATGTACGGCGACCTAACTTTCAGTATTTCACAAATGTGCCTAAAGCACACAAATCTTACTGAATAACTAATCTCTACTGCTAAACTTACTGTACTTACCTATGAAAGCATTCAAATGTGTGCCAGTTTCATCATTTTGTCAGTAGTCACGTTTGGAGAGAAATAAAACCTGGTTCACCGCAGCTCCGTTTCAACACGGGAAGCCTAGACGCTTGACTATGTATGGCGTGTACTTTATGTACTGCATTGCATTTTAAAAATCAATGACTCCCGTTCCACGTTGGCTATTTGCAACCGTCCTCTCTGTGAGCCGTCAAAGCTCTGACCCGAACAAATCTACATTATTCCATATGACACAACAGGTGCCTTATAGAACACTTGATGCACTTGCGGTAGGTGGAAAGCAAGGTGTGGGCTGGGGAATAATGCACAGGCCTCATTTGGATGACGCAAAAGCACGTAGAGTCAAATGTGGAGTAGACGCTTACTGGACTGTCACCATGCTGGCTTCCACCGCCGAATCGACGAGCTCGTCATCTCCGATGGCCGCCGCAACAGAGGCCAGTCTGTCGGGTTCAGCCACGGGCTCAGAGGAACAGGCCCCGGCCGGGCCTTCTGCCGCCGCCGCTAATGCCGGTGCGGCTCCGGCCCCTGTGGCCTCCTGAGCCGACGGGTTGGGGGTGAAGAAGGTGGAGCAGATCAGCGCGGTGCTGCGCAGGCGATTGAGCTCTTCCTCCAAGTGTTTCTTCTCCGTCATGACACTGGCCCGGTCCTCAGAGAGAGTCTCTATCAGAGCTGCGGCATGGGAGGATAAATGAGAAAAGGCCAGCGGCGAACGACAACTTTCAATACTTCCAATAAAGCGCAGTGTAGCAATGCAGTGTCAAAACCTCTTCAGTTGAAGAAAAAAGGCATTTAAAACAATATGAGCAGCATGAGCATCTGTCTAAAGCCACTTTTTGTCTTTCAGGAAAACGTTTGGCCATCCCCTCAAACCACTCACCTTTATCCTTCTCCTGCTGTTGGGTAACTTGATGCAAACTCTCTGTCAGCTCTTTGATGATCTGCTCTTTCTTCAGCTTCTCTCGGGTTAGAACAGTGTTGAAATTAGTCTAGCGAAAGCAAGAAAGCAAAAAAAAAAAAAAGATTAAACGCTTTATCAGAGCTTTATGTTCAGAAACTTGCTTGGCTTTCTTTGTCGTATCTGATCTTAACATTATTTATTATATCCAGTGACAAAAATAAATAAATATGAGCACGGTTAAATTGACAGTGATAAAGTTTTGTCTTTTTGGAGGATGCAGTCTGAGGAGCTGTTAACTGCGCTCACACTGGTGGAATGTCTCATTTTTAGGGTCTTGGGGAAGAAAAAATGTTAATGGACCCCAGACGTAAAATAAGAAAAATGTTAATCAAACCAAAATGTATTCGTGGGGCCGTAACCTTAACCTCAGTGCATTTCAGACTGAATAGTGCAACATGTTTGCCGTTTCATAGAAACGATATACCGTATAATGAATTATAGCAGCGATCTACCTACACATTAAAAATCGACACAACTTCTCCAGCTCATTTTATAGCCCCAATACAAACCTGCTGCTCTGCGATGAGTGATGTCTTGAGGTTCTGCATCTCCTCGTTCTTCTTCTTCTCCAGGAGCTCCATCTGGGACTGCAGGGAGTCCCTCTCCTGCTGCAGCCTCTCCTGCAGCGCCGAGTCCAGAGAGCGAGGCGCCGCGGCGTCCGTGCGCTCCTCGGCGCGCAGCGACATCCCCTCGTCACTGAAGACGACACAAAGAAAAGAAAATTCTAGAAGCGGGGCTCCGCAAACGCGCGTCGTTTACATTTCTGACACCCAGATTTTCTTTTGCGCGTCTGTTTAAAACCAAGCAGAATACATTTGGACAACCCATGGAGTGCAATATATGAATAATATATTGTCTGCAGACATTTACCTTTTCAAGGATTGTCTCTCGCGAAGTTCGCTCTCGAGCCGTTGAATCTTCTCCAACAGTCGCTGTTCCATCTCCTGCTTCTGCTCCTCCAACTCTTTAAAGGCATCTGGAGACGCAGCCTCGGCGGACTCCTGTTTCTCCCGCTCCCTCTCGGCCGCCCCCTTGTCCTGCTCTAGTGCTTGGGACATCAGGTCATTTTCTGTCTGCAGTCTGTTGATGACGGTCCTCAGCTCTCCCTCCAGCTCTTGGAATCTCCTGAACTGCTTCTCCTTGTCTTCGTTCAGGGCAACTTGCAGGTCCAGCTCCTGTTTGAGTTCTTGTCGGCGCTCTGCGTGGTTCCTCTCGGCCTCCTGGGCTTGCTGCTGCAAGCAGGAGAGCTCGCTGCGCAATAAACCCGCTTCCTCCTCGTGCCTGTCCACCAGCTCCGAGATGCAGTGGTCCTTCTCGATCCTCATCAGAGCCCTCAGCTCGGCCAGGTCCGTCTCGTACTCCTCGTTTTTCACCTGAAGCTGCCGTTTGATGTCGGCCAGCTCCTTGCCGAGGACTTCGGTCTCCGCCTCCACCTGGGACTTCACAGCCTCCTCCAGCTGAATCTTGGCCTCCGCCAGCAGGAGCTTCACCTCCTCCGTCTCCGACTCTTTGAGGGCGAGCTCCACCTCCACTTTGCAGCGGAGTTCTGCGAGCTCGGCGACACGTGCCTCCAAGTCCTTGACCTGGTTCTCTTTCTGTCTGAGAGCGGCGGCATGGTGATCGGCGGCCTCGTCTAACTTTGCTCTATTTTCGGTAGCCAGCTGTTCCAGAGCCCCCTGGTTCTCCTTGGTGAGGGTCTCCAGTTCGGCCTTGTGCTCCTGCTTCATTCTGACCTCCAGCTCCTTCAAGTGAGATTGCTCGACGACTGCCAGCTCCTGTCTGATATTCTGGTGGCCACGTTCAATCTCAAAGTGCAGATTCTCCAGCTGGCCGGTCAGGGAGTCTCTGGAAGCGGAGAGCCTCTCGATCTCTTCAGCCCGATCGCCGATCGTCTGCTCCAAGTTTTTGATCCTATCCGCGTGGCTGCTCTCCGTTTCAACCCATCGCTCTCTCTCATTCTCGAGCTGAGTGAGTTCCTTCTCTTTACGCTCCAGGAGCCCCTCCAGCTCCAGCATGGCGCGCTGGACGTCTCGGACGATGTTCTGGTTCACTCGATTCTCCTCCGTTAGTGTCTGAACCTGCTTCTCAAGCTCCTGTCGAACGCAGAGAAGCTCACTCTGGTGCTGCTCCTTCAGCGTCAGTTGATGGGTCTGGAAGAAGTTTTCCACACTATTGTGGACTTCGGTGGTGGCATTCCTCAGGACAAAGCCAAAGTCATGTTGTTCTTTTAACACCTGACCTCTTAGGTGATAGAGGTCGTCCTTCACGCTTCTTAAGTTGGAATGGGACTCCTCGGCAGCAGACTGGTACTTGTCAATAACTTGTTTGAGGACAGTTATCCTCAAATTCTCCCTCTCTAGTGTCGTGGTATCTTGCATGCGCTTGTTGTCGATAGCATTGATCACCGAAGAGTACAATGACTCTACCATCATATCAGGACTGGTGGGGTCGCTGATAGGGTTGGGGGAAATCAGGTTCTCTTCGATCACAAACTCATTGACGGCAGACATGAAGTCCGATTCGGGGCTCTCGACCAGAGAATCCAGGTCAAGGGATCCCTGCTGCAGGACTGGATCCATGTTGGGATGGCCGATGGTTTCAAAGTCAAATGTCTGTGCATCGATGCTGTCCGGAGACAGGTCCTCCAGGGGAGCAGGCACAGGAACATGGCAGCTGGGCCCCTGGAAGCTGAGAGAGCCCGGGGTTTTGGAGGACCCCGGTGTGGCGGTGCCGGGTATACTTTCAGACTGCGGAGTGAGCACGGTAGATCTCTGAGCGCTATGACTATAGGATGCCTTGAAAATGAAAACAAATGAAGGGTGAAAAATGAAACTTTGGTCAGTCACAAATATCATGGTACAACTAAAAGTATGGAGATATAGTTTGGATTTCATGCTGAATATAAGACAACGTTTTCGATTTTAGAAACTAACACAGATAAAAGTTGCAGATGAAGCCGTCGTTACCCTTTGTTCACTAAGAAGGTCAGTAATAGTTTGAGACATCTCGTCTAAACTCTGTGCTGCTTGGACCAGCTGGTGAAGCTGGCTTACGTGGTAATGTAGGGGCTCAAAGTCACACATTGTAGGAACCCTGAAAAATAAAATATAAGCAATACATTTATGATCAGAATGAGTTACGGGCATGAACTTTCAAAGCTACCTTTTTTAATCGGAACGCCAATTAAAGGGTTCTACAGAGTGTTCTATAATTCACAGTTAGACCCAAAACCATTTTGATATGACAAAGGACTTACATAAGGAAAGGCTGGACTTCTAGAGGACAACAAGATTTCAAGTACTGCAGGTCGTCAAGCGAGATGTCTGGCAGTTCATCGTCAAATCTCCTGGGCTTCCGTGTCTATAAATCATAAAGAGCAAAATAAGAGACCCCTTACAATACAGACCAAATACACAAAGACGAATGGATAAAAGCAACTTGGTCCCAACACTTCCAAACGATTACAAACTCACGCAGAACGAAGTGGGAGGCCATGAATCAAGTCCTCGAAACAAACGATTTCTGAGGAATGACTTCCCTGAAAAATACAAACGCAGACAATTAGATCGAGGCACATCAAAAGCACACTGTGATTAAAGCGACGATACAAAGGTCATCGGCTGAGCTTTCAGAAGAGACTTACTAAAGAGTTTTCCAAATGATTCCCTTTTGAATTTCTCCGCCTCGTAAAGTTGTTTCCCATCCTTCACAAGTGCATTAGCCCACTGAAAAGATTAATGATAGAAAGTTTACTACAACAAAGGAATTGTGTCTACATCAATGTTCCTGTTCACGTCTTTCAAGGCAGGTCTTTAATGTTCCAGAGTTACGGTAAGACATCAGCTGTAAATTGTCACAAAACAAGATGATTTCGCTTCAATCCAGTTTAAAACCCTATAATCGTCTTATTATGCCCATAATTCGAAATAAATAACCCAGGCTCACAGGGGAAACTATTTCAAAGACTCTTTGGGAAAATCGTAAAGACAAATCAAAGAAACAGGAATGGCGCCCTGTTGCATCAACCACCGTTGAAAAGCCAATGCATCTCAGTAAGACAGAACAAAAATACATTAGCTAGAACTTCCCAAATATTTCCCATTGCAGCAATACAACGAAGAAAGACGGCAGTCAATATATGATGAATAATACATACATATAAACAGGGGCATGCGGCAAAGATTTAGAACCACATATAAGCGATGTGCTCGACGCTAAACAACCGCACAGGCAACGGATTGAGAGAGACAAAAGTACCACTGTGTTCAGACGCACAATTAGTTGAGGATCTTTTTTTTTTTCTCCCCCGCACTGACCTCTCTGTAGTGGCGCATGAACATTTTCCTCCGGACGACTTCCACCACCGCCAAGCAGTACATCTGGGGCACCGTACTGAGGGCCTCCACCACTCTCACTCTTTCGATCAGCTCCAACAGAAGTCGGAACAAAGCCTGAAGCTTCTCGCTGTCCTGGTCTGCGTGAAGCATCACGTAGCAGCACCATCTAGGTCAAAAATAATTGCCATCATTTAAGCGGAAAACAGGTTTTGCCAAAGTAAGGATAAACTGCATGAGCCATTCAATCACTGGGCACACAAAGTATGGGGTTGTGAAACCACACAACTGGGACAGGCAACAGTTGTGGCAGTTGTTTTCAGCTTTACTTGAGTCTGACTTGAAGGTTGTTTGCAAGTTCTTGTTTGGCAGTAGTGCACTTCTTTTTGATGTCTAGCAGCTTCCTGTGGTTGTTCAGCATGATCATCAGCTGGTTGGTGTGACTCAGACACAAATCGGGCAGAACAGATGTATCCTTCAGATTTTCAGCCCGCTTCTGATTGGCCAAAAAACCCTGCAGAAAGGGACGACAAATAAGAACTTTGATTTGTGAAGTGTCAAATGGAGTCAGTCATTAAATAGTGTCCAACTCTTACTTCACATACCTGAGCAAGTTCTTTCTGTTCATTCACCAACTTCTTGCAGCTCGCAATCATCTGGTCTAGAGCGTACAACCTGTCCTCAAGCCCCTTTATAGCTTTCATGTTTTGATTATCTAGCTTGGCAATTGTGTCACGACAATCAGCCAGGAAGGGCTGAATAATCCGTGGATCAAGCTGAAAGAGAAAACATTTTAATGAAGGCTTCCACCTGCTCCATTTAAGACGTGCACATCTTAAGACAACTCTGACAAGTCCATTCGTGTCACCGACTCACCCTATTGATGGAGTCAAAACATTTCCTCACAACTGACTCCACATCGTTGGGTCTGTCTTGCACGTTGATCCAATCCAAAAGCGTGACATTGAAGGAGGACGGGTTGGCAAACTCTGGAGTGTCATCATCTAATAGCGCAGCTCTCAGCCCACCACTGTCAGTCATCTCGTTTGTTTCCGGCTCACATGTGGCCACCCTGGAGGCAGCGAAGGATGCTAATAACTTTCTTCGCACATCAGCAGCGCAGAGCACAGAGTCGGTGGACTTTTCCTCTTCCGTCTCATCTGAATCCTTTCCTGGGGTTGAACTGGACTTCTCTAGGCTCTCCCTATAACTGTGTCTTGTCAAACTTTCAAGCAGAGGTATCCTGGCCATCACAGACACTGCAGTGCCTAGTCTGCAATCATAAAAGAATGTGAATTATGATTAAAACGATTGAAATTAACATTTTTTACAGTATAATATACATTATTAAAGGTGCCTAGGCATAAGTAGGCATTAAACTATACAGTACTTTACTTAAAACTCCAATCTACTTGATTACAGTACAAAATTAAAAATAAAAGAACAAAAATATATGTTTCTCCTTGACAACCCTTACTTTGTTAGTTTGACCTTAATTTCTTCCAAGTCATGTTGATAATTGGCGTATGAGGTGTCAAATTTCATGAGCAACTTCTGATAAGACAGGGTGCAGTCATCCAGATTAGCCATAATAGCAGCCCAGCCTTGGTGTTGAAGGTGTTCATCATGAACCAAGCGTTCACAGAAAGAGCAGAGTTTCTTGGCAACTTCAAACATTTCCTGAAGAGGCAAAAATATAACGTGAGGAAAAGTAAGGATCATTGCATGGGAAAGGAATTCCTCACAATCATTTCGTAATGTGTTAATCTCATAAAGGTGCATAAATGAGAGGCCAGAGGTGTCCCAGTAAAGAGAAATATTTAAAAAATAAAAAAAACAACAAATTGTATGTAACTACCAGAGCAAGTTGTGTCCGTGAGGCAACAGTGTGAAAAACAGCTGGCATCAGTAGAGACTCTTCCACCTTGACCTGAATCTCACTTTCGATGGAGAAAGTGGTTTTAGGGATCGTTGGATCCCGGTCACACAATATCATCTCTTTGTTGAATAGGAATATGGGGTTGGTTTCCTAAAGATAGACAACAAGCTTTCAATAATCAGAACATTGCGTGTGCAACCAGCATACTTTAAAGGCAACTCAAGTAAACACACTGTACACACAAACTGTATGGACTTACAGTGCCAGCACTGTAGCTGCAAACCCGTCTCTCGGCAGCCATACATTCCCCTCCATTGACAACAAGGACTTGATGTTGAATTGCAATCTTATATTTGGCTTGGATGGCATGTTTAAGCTCCAGCACACTGAAACAAAAGACACGTTTTATGAAGGTCACCATAGCTACGGTGTACCGTTCACATAAATAAACTATCGTTGGCAAAGAACCAGTTTTCTTACGTTTGGACAGCAAGGTCAGTGTCAAATGTCAATGTGCAGCCATTGTTGACCTGGAACACATACAACTTCATGTTGAATCTTCCAGACTTCTTCACACCTGCCTATCTTGCTCATTTAGTCATCCAATGCCAACCCTGCGGAAAAAAAAACAAACATCAACATGAAAATAAACATCTCTGCTGTTACATAACATCAAGACCTACAGAGGACACCATAATTGTGTAACATTATTATGGTCACTTTGGGTAATTTACGATTGTAACATATCATCCCCTTCAACCTCAACATGTGACAAGAGTTGCAGTTTCTTTGCCACTGAATAATTCGCCTGAACAGCCTTTGTCATCGTCTTCTCTGATATTGATGTTTGGAAATTCACCTAATATGTCGGTCTAATGTCCAAAGGATGTGTCTTCAAAAAGAAGACAACACAAAGCTAAAACCAGTTCACGTGTGTTGTCCATCTGGAAATCGGTGAGTCAGGGGTTAGCACAGCCTAAACACTCAAATATTAACCGTTTTTTTACACCTTGTCCATTAGTTCTGAGTTCTGTCACAGACACACACACACACACGATCGTTGGTAAATGTCCCTTAATCGACATCAATAGTTGTTTGTGGGCCGGCCAATTTTCGGTTTAACCCGGGTATGAATTAGTTAAGAGTCCAGAAGAAAGAGCCATCAGAGGCTAGCAAGTTAGCCAGTCAATAATAATATAACGCTGCCAATGCTAACAGGCTATTGGCTAACACAGCTGTCAGGCTAGCGCAGCATCGCTTAATCTAACGTCGAAGAATTTGACAAATGTAATGAGATTAACCAGAGAAGCCAATGGCACCCGCTAAGACATGTGTTGTTGGAAAGACGAAATTCCAAGTTGAATGAATTCATAGCACGATTTGCGAGGCTTACCTCACTTTGCTCGCATCTCCCCGTTCTTGGTCTCCACCTCGCAAAGGCGATTTGGCTAGCTACCGAGCTAGCAACGCAGCTAGCTAGCTAACCTGCTTTAGATTGGCATACATAGAGTTAGCCTACAGAGCCACTTAGCTAACGTTGAAGACTAAATAGGACTAGACCCGCTGACAACCATGGTTAGTTGCACAAATGAATCATACTGACTTAAATAAATGTGTGATTTGGCCAACTCTAGCCGAGATGGTGTGAGACGGGGGCTACACCATCAGTTGTTTATCACAGGTAGCTAACTACGCTCACAGCCCCTCTGTATCTCTATTTTGTTGTTGTCATCTGCTGATGGGAAGTCGGCGAACGATTTGTTCACCAGAGACTCGTTGTACAAGTTAGGCTGACCGGCTGGTCTCGTGCTCTATATTATCATAATTGTTGTTACTTTTGTCACCGATTTAGGTTGTTTACACTTTGTGTATTTGTCATAACAGTCTTGTTGAGGGTTTACTTCTATGTTTCAGTCACTGCCTTTGATGAGGCCACTTAACTTTAATCTGCTTAAATGATTCACAGTTTTGCTCAGCTTATTTAGTTGGACGTGTGTATTGACACATTACTTAAAACAAATAAAGACATTTAGATATGTCTTAAACATAATTAAACAACAGCATTTGTTATCCAAAGTGTTTGTTGTGGTAAAGTTTTGCTTTGATCATTAGATTTTACTATTTTCTCACGACATGACTTATAAACCTACTGGGATATGCCAATAAATATGAGCCCTCCAACGAAGGCAGGCTAAAAAGATTCGGCTCTAAAAACAGCATGAAGTTTCCCATCGTTATATGCGTCGGTCACTGTGCTTTTCCCGGTGCATTGTGGGAAACGGAGAGCGAGACAGACGCTGTGGAGTGTTTTGCTGCAACATGAGAAGGGGTGTGGTTAACGCAGGGCTGCAGTGAGTGCATGAGCCCACTCTGCTGCAAATAGCAGGCAGTCTGTTGCAATCGTGGGATTTTATCTAACTACATTTTATATGTCATATAAAAATGTGTTGGTCTTTATTTAAATTAGCACTTGGCTGAAACTGACTATGCCATAAACATTTTTTTAGTAGTAAGTTTTACTTACTGTGGATGACCCTTTTGTAATCTGAAAAAAACGGAGGAAGTGACAAATGCAACCAAAATATCCAATATATATTTAATCAAAAATAGGAATTTTGAACATATAACATTTTATATTCCTCAACTGTTGATTATTAATACATACCACGAGTTTGGTTGGCTGTCCCTCAGCTTCTTTTGGAACCCCAACCTGAATAAGTCTTAGAAAGAAGGTATTATTACTGGTAAGATGATGAATAAACACACAAAAAAGTTATATTTAAATCTCTTTGACACAAATGTAAGTTAAAGGTTACACAATTTATGTTATTTCTCCACAAGTGAATGAGCACAAATATAGTGCCATGGTATTGCCATGACACAAACTGCATAATTTCTGCTAGTGCTTCCTTTTATTATGGCAATGTTCTGTACTGGTCTTTTATCTGGGTAACGTTTTGTAACACAAAATTGCCTCTAGAGGTCACTGTGTATAATGTTTTTCACCAAGAGACATCAAATGTAAACAAATTGTTGTTCCCTTTATCTTTAGCTTCTCTATTGAATCGAAATTATGGGAACATGCATCTAAAATGTGCTATACTACAGTGACCAGTATATGAAGTTACATTACAAGTAGTCACTGTAGCCAGATGCATTTTAATTACACCTTAAACTTGCTATACAAGAAAATGATTGTATATTGCTTAGATTGCAAAACAGTAATGCCTCGAAACTGGAATGTACAAGTCTTCAGCAATAGGGATCCAAATTCCATACAGGAGATGTTGGTGAAAAAAAAGAGCATAGTCCCCCACCTTGTGTTGATGTTTTAGATTCCCAGTCCTGTTAATTCACCTAGAAACACAATCAAATCATCAGCTGGAAAAATAATGTTAATTTTCTAAAAACTGACAGTCACCTGTTTTTAAGATGTAAGATTGTTGGCTTATTGAATGCTACTGTGCAATAATGTCAGTCATCATATTCATTAATTCAATGCATACATTTCGTTACAAATATATTAATTTGCCTTGCTTTCTTTGTGACTATAGCTAATTTGACACATTTTCACATAAGCTTGTTAAAATACAACCTTTGTGTCTACAGCTAACTCTGTTGTCTGATTATCAAAGCCGAAAATACTTTTAAACAAATATAACTTTTGCTTTGAAGCAAAAACAAGTAAACATTATTATTATTATTATTATTATTATTATTATTATTATTATTATTATTATTATTATTATTATTATTATTATTATTATTATTATTATTATGTGATTCCAAGTAGATTATAGTTTACATGGATAAAGTACAAATTTTCTTTTAGAACAAATGTGGACGTCTGTGTTTATTCTCGCCACGTTAAACTGACTGTAGTCCATATCATTTAGGTTTGGTTTAGCAAATGGTGTGTATCCCATCTTGTAGCTTCCCAGGATACCTTGTATCATTGTTGCATATACCCCAAACACATAGCTTCACCATTTTCCAATTCCTAACTTTATAAAAGGCTCATAAAGGCTAAAAAGATTGATCACTTATGGTATCCTATGACCATCAAAGTTAGAATGTTCAAGTGTACTCTGATGCTGATTCCTAATCTGATTGGCTAGTCCGTATTTAAAGGCGAGACTTAGCCATAGGTCATACGGCCTTTGGCCTTTGATAAATTCCAAAAAATAAATGGCGACTGGGAGAAAAGCTGCATACGAGCATGCTTATAGGACACATAATACAGTTGAGGAAAGAAGACTTCCAGGCACAGCTATATCTGCAATTTATGAGAGGCCTGAGTTAATAAAGTCCAGCAACTCAGTACTGGCCTTTCTGAACTTTTATTCTTTGGTGATGGTAGAGTGAACTGGTCTGTCTAGGTGGTCGATGAGTATGAGTTCAGACTTTAATCTCAGGCAATGGTGCTGCCTCGTGTGAAAGCTTCAGTCACATACATAACGGTATGAATAAGGTTGTAAGCTTCTAAGTAACCTTGGTTTGCTCTTCCCCAGTTATTTTAATGATTATGTATTTCATTTAAACAGGTAGTCTCATTGAGATAAAGATTGTTTTTTCTGTGAGTGAAGCCCAAATTCCAAAACATACAAAAACATCAAATGTCAATTAATTAAATGAAAACACAATTAACATACATAATAGACTAAATTGATTAACATTAAACAAAAGTAACATGTTTGACATCTCAATTGTATTTTTTGTAACCAGTAATAAAATAACAAAATTGTGTTCATTATGTATTGTATAGTTGCTGTAAATATTTAATTTGTGGTTAGTCAATAAAAATGCAATGTGATTAAGATCTCAGTGCATCTCCCGAAATTTTAAGTGAGGCCTTTAAAAAAAAATCATTACAGGGATCTGGCCACAAGTACAAATTCAACCGTCCGATTTAGTATTTAAGCCTCATCTTAAAAGGCGGAGCCGTGCACCAACTACCACACCTGGTGTAATATGGCCAAGGCCAACTGTCAACATACCTTTTTGTTTAAAACACTTATAGGTTTCAGTAAACATTCTTTCGAGACTTTTATGATTATTCCATGTTTTCACACACACTGAGAAATGTCCAAAGTATGCTCTATTTTACAGAGGAGCTTCTGTTAAAACACGTTAGGTTGGTTATTTGCCAAAAATGTGCCAGAAGATGCCGGATGACGATTGCCAGTATTATTGTTTGTAAAGACATACTAAATGAGCCAGAGAATTAACTGCATAATGCATGTAATTACAGAGAGCATAAAGCACTGTTGCATAAAATAAGAAACAGTAATTTACTGCATAGGGCAGGAAGTCGATAATCTATTTGATGTTGAGATATTTTCTGATCCATTAAGCTTACCTTGCAGCACCCTGCTGCTTTATATTTATTAGCAGATATTGCCGACACCAGGGCAGGTAATTGACAGTATTATGCAGCTGGTAAGAAAATGGAACATCTCTTTGTTACACACTGCAGGCTGGCAACAAGTAAGTCTAAGTCAACAATGACTTCTGCTAAAAATGGCGTAAAATGGAGTGCAAAGTGATGTGCACTGTAATGTGTCTGTGAGGAGGAGTTCCAAATGTGGTCAACAGATGGTGGCAGAAGGCTAAAGATATCGCACAGAGATAATTTGAGGTGCAGTATGTTGCAGAGGTGCTCCAGTGTTATGTAAATAAAGTATACATGTTTGCTGCTTCGAATTATGAACGTGCGTCTTGAGCGGCAAGTTTTCAGAATATCGTTGCTATTAAAAAAGCTTTGGTCGCAGCTGCTGAGGTATTATTCAAATGTTGGTTAGGCCTCCCTCACTAAGAGGCACGATAAAAAGTTTTGCATGGGGCAAGTTGTTGACTTGAAACAACAATTTGTTCCAATAAAGACTGTAAATATTGATCTTAAACTTCACAACAGACCCAGTTTTTTTTTCTGGCTAGTGAATTTACTGAGACACAGTACTGCTGTACCACAGAATATTACATTACGTTTCATAATGCAGCTGTCTGGCGATGTGCAGTGACTTCTCAGTTATCACTTCATAAGGAGCAATAAGATGGCCAACAAGATAAACTCAGAATTTGTTATTATCAACAAAATACAAAAAAGATATAATGAGTATGATCTACTTTTGCGTAATGAATATTAGAATTATAGAAAAAGGGATGCGCACACAACAAAGTTTTTTGTTTGAAATTCAAAAACTGAAATGCTTTAATTTGTCGTCTGTTAATCCATTGGAATTACTTTCAATTGTTTCCATGTTGCGTGCATCAAAAAGCCTGGGCTGAAAGTACGACAGATAAATGACACACCTGTCTTTCTTCATGGTCCTGTCTGCTTATGTCTGCAGCACCAATCTGCTGCAGCAGCAGAAGAACCTCGACTGACTGTGTCAAGTCACATTCCTTTCAACAGCTGTTGTTGTAAACAGCATGCTTACCAGCAGATGGCTCTGTCTCTCTTCTTTTTTTTTAAGTGGGACCCACATCATACCACTTCTTACAAGATCCCCTCATAAAACCCCTTAAAATGTGTGGTATTATTTGATAAAGCATTCATGTGGAGACTATTATAAGTATGTGACGAACTGGATCATAACTCAACACTAAACTATAGTGTTGCTACACGTGTGGGATGGCTTTTTCTTCACTATCATCCCCTTACCCCCCCCCCCACCCTCCTAATGAATAAACCAAGGGCAGCAAAAATTAACAAATAGACAAAATGAAACCAATTGTGCTGTTGTGCATCGTGTCCAACGATGTCCAACACAGAAATTCACAATAAATGTAATCAAAACACATTAGGCGGCGTCGCAAGTTTTTGCACGTGCCCGTGAAAGTAAAAACGCGTGGGAACACGAGCCCAATGGAGCATCCGATCCCATCTAAAAGGAAAAACGCAGCGTTCCCTATATGTGACTGCGGCAGCTTCTGTCTTTTCCTGTTTTGCGGCACCACAACATTTTCTGGCGGTTGCATAACAGTCAGGTAGGTTATTATAATGATGTGCACGTCGCGATTCACCCCCTCCCGCCCCCCTCCACCTTCCAACAAATCCAATCACACACACCCACCGCACCCCCCCCCCCCCCTCTCCCTCGTCTCAGTACAATTACGTGATGGGTGACGTTTCAGCATGCGGAGGAGGGCGCTGGGCAGGGACCACTTGGACCAAACAGGACTGAACGCTGTTCGATTTCAACGCAGAGACAACGCGTTCCAGGCAGCGGACCCGCGGCGCCGTGCCGAAGCCTCGCAGCCCCATTGTCTCCTGCAACACGGCAGCCGAGGAGATAGGGAAAAGAAGGGCTTTTGACCAGATCCGCGGCGTACTCCGAGAAGGAGTGTCCACAGCGGTAGGCATCGCGGGGTTTTAGCCACAGGGAGAGGAGAAGAGAGAGAGAGAGTGGGGCCCCCGGATAGATCTGGCCAGTAACGAGAAAAAAAATGAATCACAGTCAAGTTTTAATAATATGAGCAAGAGCCGCGTTTCGTTGCAATCGGCGACCAACTATTGATGCTTCTGCGCCGATCGCCCTCCACGCCATCAGTTCGCGCGGACTTCTTTTGTTCGCAACGCTACAACCCCTAAATTCTACTCTGCACATTTTCTGTTGCCGTTGTTGTTGTTTTTTAAAGGAAAGACTTAGTCGTTCCGGCTTAAAAAAGCAACAACAAACCAACAAAGAAACCCCCAAAGAATGAATTTCCAGTCGGGCGTCCCAGTGTCCGGTATCTCGCAGCAGTCTCAGCCAGCCATGCCCACGCCAGGCACGGTCCCGGCGCCCGTCCCGGTGCCCCAGTCCATCCCGTCCCAGTTCGGATCCGGATCGTCCGCAGGCTCGGGGGGCGGACAGTTCGGTTCGGGGAGCATTTCTGGTCAGTCGACGCAGCCCGGCTCGGCGGGCTCGCAGTTTGTATTGTCCAACTCAGCGGCCATCAGGGCAGAGATCCACCGGTTCGAGTCCGTCCACCCGAACATCTACGCCATCTACGACCTGATCGAGCGCATTGATGACCTGGCCCTGCAGAACCAGATCCGGGAGCACGTCATCTCCATTGAAGGTGAGCAGGGGGGGCGGGGGGTCATACTTGGTTAAACCTTTTTTCCTTCATTAGGAACTGGAGTGTTTGTGTCTGATTGGGATGGTGTGTGTGTGTGTGTGTGTGCGTGTGTGGGGGGTATCTCCTTTTCCTCTCCTTTAATGCCCTCTTGGTTACATTGTCAGGGGCTCACAGCACAGTGTCAACAATCACACTTGGAGGTTGTGTGTGTGTGTGTGTGTGGGGGGGGGGTAGCACATCCTTTTTGTCCTGTTCAAGGACTGAATTGCCCCCATGCACTGCAGTGTTAGCGACGACATTTTCAATAGCAGTCACAAGAGGCAGCCTGTGCATTTCTAATTAGCTCTCAAACAACTGGATCTGCTGCTTTTTTTGGGGCCTCTGCTCAAAGAGGACCCACTACAGGGTCTGACCCCTGCGGTGCGTGTCTGTGGTTTTCTCTTATTTTATTACATGAATGGTTGTTTCCCTAAACAATGCAGACACACACACACACACACAGGAAACAGGAGAGGAGAAATAATGATGAACCCCCAGGGATGGTGTGGCAGTCTCGAGTCAGCGGGGCCTATTATTTGTCACAGTGGAAATCAAGTCCAAGTGTTATTAGCTGTTCAACGGGAAGGATGACAGTGACTGAATCAGACCACACTAGTGTGTTGGAAAGCCACAGCGTCATGTCAAATTCAAGAGAGGATGATGCACTGACAGATGGGAGTGTCTTCAATTATGGCAGCAGTTTCTCTGTAGTACTCAACCATCCTTACATAGGAGACAGGGAAACCCATCAAAATCAGCTGTCATGAGTCTTGCAGAGTGCTATCTTAACTGATATACACTTTTCAACAATTTGTTCCAATGTTGTCTATTATGGCATTGCCATAAAGTAAAACCATGAAATGTAAAATTGTATTTTCGGTTTATTACATTTCTAGAATAGAACCTTTTTCAGCAGTGTCAGTGTTGGGTATTTGGCTGTAATATAACGAATCATTTGTGTGTATTCATTTTAACCAAAATATAGCCATAGATATTTGGTCACCATTCCAGCGTTAAATGTTAATCGGAAATGATACTGAAACAAAATGGGCATTTACTGTAAATGAATGCAACCTCTAGGTTGTTATCCACATGTAATATGCGCAATATAGTATAATAATATGAATATATATATAATATAATATGCGCATATGCTTGCTTTTCCAATAAATATACATTTGAAAAGTATTTCGAGGTTATCATCAGACATGAAAGGTTGTCAGGAAGGATTAACCCCGTTTTTATGTGCAGAAAAATGAAAATGTGAGCAACATGATGTAGTTCCCATCAAAAACACAAGAGGAAATGACATTGTTTGCATTGAAAGTCAGAGTGGAAATGAAAGTGTTCTTCATGTGAGATGAACGATTATGTTTCCTTCTTTGGAAAATATAAATGTATTTATTTTTTCTGATGCCCGAGGTTGGTTTGCATAATTCCCTTGACAAAGGCATGTGTCTTGGTAGCATGACACTGGAGCCTTTTTATGACTCGTCTCTTAGATGCACCTTTCAAGAAAAACAAAAAAAGGGACATTGCTTGCTTCATTCACAAAACAGCTTTGATACAAACATTTTGTTTCTTCTTCTTATGAAATGATTAAGAAATTGACCCAAGGGAACTCGTATGTCAGTGGTCCTCCCCGCAGGGTCTCATACACTCGGAAAGCATTCAAGGAGCAGTGTTGTAGCGTTGAACCTTTTTGCTGTGTATTCATTCTCCTCAACTGAGTGAAGGGATTTCTGCTTTTCCCAAACGGAGTTCAAACTTGATACTGGATGCCAATTAAAGATCTTGAGTAAGTTTGAGAACTATACAGCTAGCTAGCTAGCTAGCCGGCATCGCTGTTGTTTTTCTTCCACTGTACTCAAAACAAACGGTTTGAAATGATTGGCATCGGCATAGCTGAAGGCAAGATCTACCCATTTACTTTCCTGTGTGATTACTGAACACAAGTGAAATATTAGAAAAATACGCTCCAACTCTGTTATTCCAAAGTGCTTCTTGCTAAATCTGATGCTTTTCGTTGATGTTTGAGATTAGTCTTACTCCACTGGTCTGTCACAGTGTCTGCATTCGTCCAGGAAGGATTGGGCATTAAAACGAAATTACGACATGTGGCACTGAATGTTAAATGGACACATTTTAATTTCAAAGCGGAAGAGCCCAGGTTCTTCCCCAAGAACGGAAAAGGCCCAGAAATTGAAGGGTACACTGTTATTCATTAGTCAGTTAATCAATTTTGTAACATGTTTTAGGGTGGAATTTCGGAAACAGTGGTGAATTGCCATTGACAGCATTCACTATGTTGCATATGTATAACAGCTATTGATATTCTTTTAACGCAGACATTGCATTAGCTATTAGATGTACTGCGAAACAAAAAGTTTCCAATTTAACAATTTTTTACTTTAAGAAGCTGCAACATGAGACCCTGGCCAAGTTGTCTTCACCTGCACCGTAGAACTGCAGAGCTGTTCCTCTTCAAACCGGCATCATTGCAGGGTCTGTTGCTAAGGAACCAGTGGCATATGTGTTTATCTGAAAATGCAGAAGAGACTGGATAGAAATAACGACCCCTACAAAATTAATTTCCATCGTAAATGAGCTCTCGCTGCTGTTTTGTGTGGCAATGCGAACTTTGTATCACAATGGCACAGCACGTTGGGTTTGGTTTTTGCCTCACATTGTGCTTTTGCAGTGATTATTGTTCAGGTTGCTTTTTGTTCTTTGTCAGTCAGTTGGTTTTTCTATGATTAAAAATAACATGTTGGGACAAGCGGTGGCTTGTTTTTCTCTTTTTGTAAATAATGTTTGCGAAGAGGAGACAAATGACACCGTCTCCATACTTAATACGCTTTGAAGATGGCAAGGAAATATGTGAGCAAAATGGCAGTGCCAAAATTTAGAGATTTATTGAATGGCAAGTGCAGTTTTAAAGTATTTTCATGAATATTAAACCACTTCAATAAGAAATATCTCTGGGTAACCTGTTCAAGGGGTCCAAGGCCAGATATTTACTGCTGGACCCTCGTTGCCTCCTATTTCCAATAAGGGCAGTTAACACAGCCCACTAAAGATGGCTGCTTCATTAGTATTTATTTATTTATTTTTATTAAGGTACGGAGGTTGGCTCAACATTTCATCATCGATGTCAACGCAACAGTACAAAAAAAAAAGTAAAAATATCACAAGGGGGTTCGTGTCACCATCCAGCTCTGTTGGCAAGAAAACGTTTTTGAGCTTTGGCTCCTATGGCTGCTTCATTATGTTGTGCACACATATCCAGACACCAACCAGTTCTCCCATACTGGAATACCAGGCCAGATTTTTTCACTTAGATAAAACAAGTATTTTGAGACACAACTCTAACCAGGAACATACACTGCGTGAGCATAACGTGAGCTGAACATTTCTGAAAGATGATTCTGGGTCACAAGATAACGTAATAATGCAGGCCTTGGTAATGTTTAAGTAGTGCAAATTCTCGGACAAATTTTGAAGTAATGAGATTACCAAAAGGCAACGGACTCGTGGTAAACCTAGGAGCATGGTCGCCCACTTTATCTGTGTGGTAAAACAGCCTTGTGGACAAGTTCTCAAACATCTGTGGAATTACTGAAAACCCTCATCGAAATAATGCTTCAATCGCTATATAGTTCTCAGGATTAAATGAGATTGTTACTGCTGCAACCTGGCCCTCTATCAGTCTGGCAAAAAAAAAATGTTGCCTCATCCAATTTTGAGTGTTTTGTTTTCTGTGGCAGTGCCACTCGTACGTCTTTAGTTTGGAAATAAATCCCAGACAAGGCCTCTTCACATGAATAAAACAACACAAGTTGAAAGAATGTGCATGAGTAAAAACAAATCAAATGATTGCACTAATATGTATTGATAAAAACCGTCACTTTGAAAATGCGAACAAGAAGTTTAAACTCAATTTTCCGGATTGATAGCCAAACTTCGCTGTTGATATTCCAGTGTTTTGACGTTGCGTTGTCCAGGTCTCTTGCCAGTGCTGTATAAAGCCGCACCGGAAAGTTACACTATATGATGCAGAGGTAACATGGAGTCCTTAGCTGTCAGCTATGAAATGCAAATACGGTAAAGGGCTGGTGCACAGCAGTGATCCTATGATCACGTGTTATACTCCACCCAGTGTGTATTCGAGTCATACATTATTTTGTTGAGAAAAAAGACATAAAAATGTGAGGATAGTCTCTTGCCTGGCAAATGTAGCATTATGTATTAGAAATGACTTTCTAACTAATGTTGCTTAAGTTGACGTCAAAGCTGAGCCTGAACAGTTGTCTTGATAAACCAGAGTTGGTTGAGATGTCCAAGCTAGTATTTAATGGTCACCTGGCAAGATACCGCCCTGTTTAAATAATAGTTTAAAATCGTAGATGGGTGCATTTATTCGCAAGGGTGAATGAATGTTATTCATGTGTCATGGGTTTTTTAGTGATGCAGAAATGAATCAGTGGCTTTTTTTGTTGTTTATATCTTGGTCCTGCAAACTACAGTTGTGGATCGGATTTGTTCAGTGATTGGATTAGAGTCACACTTAATGTGAGGGTTTAAAAGGAAAACAAAAATCCAGATCACTGACATACTGAGACAGCCGCAGGGATGGCATCAATAATACGATTCCAGTTTTATTTTTAGCCGTTCATTTCAAAGTGGAGTGTTCAATTAACAAGACTACGCCATGGGAATAGTTTTCTTTGGATGTACTTGCAACTGGAGTTCTGATAATAAGAAATATTCCTGTCAATCATTTATAAAAGTTGATGTCGTTTTCTGACGAGATTCTATAGATAGAAGACACATTTCTTAGAGTGAGAGGCATGAATTGCAAAGGTCAAGAACTGCGCAGATCGTTGACGGACAGGGCCCGAGGTGACGTAAGCGCTTTTCTCCTCCTTTCATCCAAAAGATGGAATTGTACTTTTTCTTTTTTCACGTCACCAAATGAGTCCAATGTCACACAAGGGTAGTCAGCCAAACCCAATTCTCTCCAAGAGGGGTTCTTGGGATTTCCAAAAAAAAGGACTAATAAAACACACAATGGGACACTGTGTGCTCGAATAGCTATAGGGTCGACACAGCGAAATACGAACGCACACAGACTGAAGCCTTGCAGCCCTCTGTTGGCATTGTGTAGCACCTAAGCAGCTCCCTGGTACAATCTGCATCTCTCGTGTAGTCAACTGGCAAGGCGGGCGCGAGCCGTGTGCTCATCTGATAATTACAAGGTGCGAATAAGGATAATGCCTCTTTTCTAAGGCTTGCAGAAGCGCGTATCGTTTCCTCATGGCTTCTAAAATGGAAATATCTCAATAAGCGCTGTTTTTCCTTTGACCACACTTGCCTGGTGAGAGACCTAGTCGTCAAAAAAATGAAACGAGAGTTTACCGAGGTGTGTCCACTGACGGGGAACGGTGTTATGTCAGAGCTGTGTGTGGTTCCGCTGGGATTTGGACGATCTGGACTTGCAGTTGTCACTGGGGGCCATCTGTTTCAGGGGACTGCCGCTGCCCCTTCTGGCAAGAGGCGCGTCTTCACAATGTGCTCATTATATTTCAAAACTGTATCTGGGAGTATGGATTGGTTATAGAGTTGGACATGTCTGTCAATACCACCAGCTGTGTCCCTTACACTGCATGTCGATGTAAATTGCTGGTAATGTGGAATGCTGGTGTTTATAGAGCAGAGCAGAGTAGCTCGGTAAGTATTTACTAGTTGTGGCTCTTGTGCCCAAATAAAGCCTCGCACAAGTACATCTGTGAAACGTGGAGCGGGTCCAATCCTGGCCTGTTCTTTCCCCTTTTCTATTTCTGTGTGCCGATTCTCAAACACAGCACAGACTAATATATATGTGTCAAAAATATGAGGAAGCGAGATTCTCCTAATTTTCCCATTATGCTTGAGTGTCATTGCGCTCTTCAGTTCAGAATCAGGACGAATCACCAAATCTTACCACGTTTTGCATAGTCTGCGACAAACGGTCAGTTCGACACTTTATCATGCGTGTGAGATTGAAGTTGCTGGTATTAGTATGTTTGTAAAGCTCGTTAATCTCGGCTGTCAGTCGTTTACGCCAAATGAAGGTGGAATTAAACCTTCTGACTCCAGCTCTATAATTAATATGCGCACATGAGGGTGGTATTTAGCTTCACATCTTACTCCTGGAGAGAAAAATAATTGTACAACATGAGCACATGTCTCAAAGTATGCTAGCCATTTGTCAAAATGTAATTCTGCTTTGTTTGCCTAGATGAAAGTGAAAAAAGTGCATTTGAACTACAATCCTGATCCAGGGATGCCATCATGTTGGCACTTGGCATTCCGCTGCCGGGGAATATACCCAAACATTTAGAGAAAAATGCAAATTTATGATACAACCCTTTTCACTGCAGTTGCGTATGTGTTGCATTCATGAGACGATCCCAGTTAGCAGAAAAAAAGAGCTCTATCTCCGAGGTCTGAAACCCCCCAGAGTCAAGCTTTGAGTCGAGGCCGTCGATGTGATGTAACATGGATTAATATGATGAACGCCAGAAAAGTAGAACTTCCCCTTGTCAGCTCGCCGTACGGGGGTTTCATCAAATTTTGAACTTCCCGCTCTCTGCTTTGAGACATTGTCAGATCCTCCTCAGCTCACTGCAGAAAATGAACCATCCCTGATTTGTACGAGCAAGTATCAGGTGTCAGCCGTGTTAAATCCTGGAGAGCGGTGTTGGAAAAAAAAACACACTTCACCTTCAAGTTGCATCACAGCTTTAATCTCGGGAGTGTAGTAGTAGTAGCAGTGGTAGTAGTAGTAGTAACAGACTACACCCCCCCCCCCCCTTGACGGATGCACAGCAGACAGCAGGGGTTTTGCCGACTCCCCGACTTGCTGCAGACCCCGCGTTTCTGTGATGAGCACATACAGTTTCAGCCGTCAGAATGCTCATGACATCTCCCATTGAAGATGCATTTGAACGCCGCGCCCCACTCTCGACCTCGGGTCAGCGGGACGCGACCAGAGCGGGCGGTCCGAGGCTCCGGGAGGTCCACCGGGTCACGGTGTCACTGCTGCCTCTACCCCGCTGTCCTCCCGCGACTGCGGCACCACGGCCTTGGCTTATTGAGTGTGACACTATCCTCCGCAGCAGAATGTGCCCCATTGTGCCACTGAACAAAGGCGCTCTCTCTCGCCGATTGATGGAAGGCAATTTTTTTTTTTTCCTGTCTTCTGAATGAGGGAAGGGTGGGGAATGAGCGGGACAGTTAGAAAAAAAAATAATAATAATGAAATGTTGAGTATGGGCTCATCCTAATCTCTCATGGGCAGAAAGTAGAGGGTTGTTCTTTTTTACTCACGTAGTACTCTGACATTGTCAATGGTTATTGTGGAGTAGTTCTGCTATAATGTTTCATTGAGGGGAAGTGTCATTGCATGTTGAGCCGTTGGGTTTTAAATTCAGAATACGAGATTAGTGTTTTTCTGCTGCAGGGATGTTGTGAAATTGTTACACTGTGACCTTTTCCAATTCCATTTAAAAGGATAGTGTATGGCAATGAACTACATGTAATGAATGGTAATGGAAGGGTAACGAGATAGCATACTGCATCATTTTATATTCACCACATATACTGTATGCGTTGTATATTTACCACAGTACACATGGTCGTTTTACAAGCCGTAGAGTAATAGCTAGAAATAGAAATAACGTGTTTATTGGCATAAGAAATATTGGAAACTGTTAAAATACCATTGTGACTTCAATACCTTATCATTATTTTTGTTATATCCTATTGATGTGTCTTCCCATCTGTGAGATTGCGCAGCTCTTCTCAGTCGTTATTGATAATAAGCACTGCTAAGACAAAACAAGCAATTTGAAGGTGCCATTATAAGGCCGCAGCTGTTTTATTTATTTGTTTTTTTTTACTACTTTCTGGCATTTTAACTAGCCAAAACAATTAGGACCGCCGCTAATGATCACGTTCACTATTGGTTAGCCTCTCAATTACTCCCGAAGGAAATCATTTTGCGTAAAAATATCAGTTAATAGTGAAATATTCAAAATAGTTTTGATTTCCGGAGATGATGTCCTCAGACCAGTCGGGTTTTGTCTGATGAACAGAATATCCATATCGATATGACCAAGAATATCATCAAAAATATCTGACTTTTAATTATGACAGCCAACATCTGACATGTTTATTTTTGAAGATGACTAAATAACGATTTAAAATAGATGTGAACAATTAAGGGACACGTCCAGAAAACAAGAAGCAGACACTAAAAGGCCGTGTTGTCTTCTGATATCCATAATACTCAAGTGTTCTTGTTTTTGCCCTTTAAGTCCGTGGACATTTATATTTGCCATAGCCTCTTCTCTCATTTTTTCCTCACCTTGTGCATCATCCGTATCCTATGGTGGAAGTGCTCATGTTTCCTGCCAGTGGGATAGGGCTGGAAACAGATGGCTGCTGACAGAGGAAGGGGTTTGGAAAGCGGTGAGCGAGCAACAGATGGAAATGCGCATATGCCTCCAAGTCCCCTCAGCCTGCCAGCAGTCCCGTGACTAACTGTGGGAAGATTCTGGCCTCATCCAGGTCGGGGATGGATGGAGTATCGTGGTATAGAAAGAAGTGTTACTTATATACTTTTACCGATGCAGATATTCTTAAATTGGGGATGAATGGAGAATTGTAGCCATGATTGAACCTTTTTTTTTGCAAAATACCATTTTAACAAAAAAGGAAAAAAAAAAGAAAAGACACCATTGATTTGTCTGAGAAAATAAGTCACCTTTTCTCCACATTTCATGCGCTGTGGCGTACGGCGGCGTACAGTTTGCAAGTTAAAGCTTTGGTGCTTTGAAGTATTTCACTCCTGCTCGTTGAGAGCCGTGTAATTGAGAACATGCAGACTATTTAAAGGTTGCAGGGCTGGGGAAATTCAATGTAATTCCTTTACGAGCTCAGGGACGTGTCACAGTTTTTCTGCGTCAGTCGTCAAGGACATGCCCTGAGTTTGTTTGTTTCCGCACGAGGCCGATTGGAGTTCTGACATCAAAGTTACTGCGGGGCTGTGTTCTTATCAGGCTTCTTCTGTCTGGGGGTAAAAGTCCCCCTTTTTAAAGTCCAATTTTTTCTAAAAAAAAAAAAAAAAAGCCTAAAAAGAAGATTTGTAAAGATGAAATCTGTTACTATTGTAGATGGCTACTAATACGATGTATTTGTAGCACACTTTGCCATTTGCTCCTACACTTGGCTGTAAATGGGCAAACACTCACTGTGTAAATTGTATGTGTTACTCTCAGTGTATTGAAATGGAGCCGAGAATATCTTCGGGCTTTCCAACAGTACGTTCGGGAGGTTAACCCTCTTGTCAGTATAGTGTGTTTTACATGTGCCAGCTGAGGGTTATCGCACAGGTCCCACATTCCTTTTGTAGGTGTCATTGTTTTGATGGTGTTTCGACATGTCCTCTGACCTTGTGTGCGCTGTCTTCAAACGGCTCAGACAACATGCCAGGTGCTCGTCTCCCAGTTTATTTTCTAGCCGGTTATGGGGTAAAAAAAACAACCATCTGCAGTGGACAGTTGGATTCAATAAATAAAAAAAAAAGACGTTTTGAATCTGTGCTGAAGCATCTGTTTCTCGACTTAACTCTGGATTAACTGGGGTATTTTGGTCACTTGTGTTGTGAATCATAACTAAACTCTGCCGAGTGTTTGTTGCAGAGAGATGTTTTCTACTGTGGGAATCATTAGGAGAGGAAGTGCAGTGTGACCCCTTATTTACTGTTTATTCCCCCGTTTCCTGCTTTCTCCGACTGAAATAACCTAGAGTTGTTCCACTGCTGTATCCCCCTGGCCGTGACCCAGGACTGGTGGGGTATGTGAACCGCATGTAAACCCCCTCAGCATAGCGGAGCCATTCCCATTTTGGACCCGACATCTGAGGGTTCGCCGGTATAGGCCTCTCATAGCACAGCACAGGACATTGCATTCAAGTTGTAAAGATTGACTTCCTGCAGCCCTGCGCGGCTCAACGGCGTTTACTCTTTTCATGTCTAAATATATGTTTGGTTTCCTTTGCGTAATTTAACTAAAATAATGTTAACGTTGAGCTTTGGGTAGACCCTATCGCCGGTGCGTAGACCAGATATACTGCTCGTAACTGAAAACGCCATTATTAATACGATATTAAAGCATAAATACAGTTATTTTTTTTTTTTTGTTGAATAATATCCATTGACGACCTAAGATCACGGCGGGGCATTACACTCATTTGCCTTTAGGTTCCAAGATTATTATTGTACGCTCAACCTCCATCATCGAATTTACCTTGAGGTGAAATGGCTATGTTTTTGATATCTTATGTGTAATGCCTTCTTTGGTGCGGTGTTTTTATTTGCAGTGTGGTGTGTAAATCATGAAAAAGAGTCTTGTGGGTTAATGCAATTTCACTGTAAGCCACAACATGCCAGGACACAAGAGGACACAACGGCAAACACCAGGAGACGGAAGTGAATTCGGTCTGAAGAGGTCTCAGTTATAAGAGCTGTGTTTTCTTATCTGCCTGCCAGTTAAGAGTGACGTAACCGTGGAGATTTGGAATGCAAAGGTTTTGTTTTCCAGAATGCTACAGTGTTCATTGAGAACTCTTTTTTTTTATTTTTTTATTTTATTTCTCAGATATTAGAGCGAGCTGCATACTGCAAGGTCCTCTGTGTGACTGGACACTCTGCCGTGCCTCACTTCATATAAGCCGTTCAGTGTCTCGCTCAGGGCTTCTCGACAGCTCCTGTTTGGACGATGATATTTTATTTTCCTCGCCCAGGAGCTTGGAGGGAAAAGTGCACAGTTAGGCAGCCTGCAGCCGTCCACTGAAGATGAGTTCTCCCTCTATTTTTGGCCTCTGCTGGGGCCGCAAATAAAATGCCTTACAATTAAAAATGAAAAAACTAAGACCCCACACTGTACATCTCAGGCCCCAGTGTGCTCTTGGGCCAATTCCGTTTCGAAATTGGACCACCTGGCTCCGAGGGATGCCCCCTGCTGCTGTATTAAAGTATATACGGTCATTTTTTTTTTTTTTCTTCATTTACTTTACACATTTATCTCTTCAAAAAATGTATTCCTAATCTGCAACGTGCTGTTGCTTTTCAGTGCTCTACTATGGCACCAAAAACACGTTTGAAGTGAGGGATAACTCACGTTACTAATGTTTTTGCAGGGCCTCTGTGAAGGTATCCACACTACTAAATTGTGGCTTTTCACATATTTGGCTTCCAGAGGCTTCAGCTCAAAAAAGGGTATCGTTTGTTTTCGTCAGAATCTGGCATGAAATCTGCCCTTTTTTTGCCGCAAACATTGGCGGATAATCTAGGGCCGAGCTAATTCAAAGCCACATTTTGTCTGTTTAAACAATAATTAAAAAATAAAATCTCCCTGCGGTCTTTTCATGCCAATAGGGCTTTTAGTAAAATAGGACCCTACCTTTAGTGGGCTGGCGAGCGAGAGCTCGGGCATGATTAGTGGTCCACCCTGAAAACAAATCCTTTGGCCGTGCTCACCTTCTCGGATTTTCAGTTGTCACATTTGGGACGAGGCCACGGGACTGCCATCCCAGTTTACATCGTCGGGACAGACGCGGGTCATTCAGCGTCAGCATCGGAAGCCCAGAGGACACCGACCTGTCCCGTGTCCCGAATGACACTTTTTTGTGAGACAGCTAAAGTGGGGAGCTGGATAGTTTTACTATCGCAGTGTTTGAGTGTGCCGCGGATGCATCGCCGTCTGAGCGGAGCGCAGATCTGCTGGTGGACCGGCAGGCAGTGGCGTGGGTTATGTAACAATGGTAGGTGGCTGGAGTAGCTCGGCGTGAGTGGGTTTGTCGTGTGCCCGGGGTGTTTGTGTGGTTGTGCGAATACCAGCCACCCCCCGCACTCACAAGCCTCTGCCCCGTGACCTGGGTAGCCTCGGGAGATGCACGCGGGTGGGGGTTGTGATTATTTTCTTAGCGCTGCGGGAGCCGGAGCAGTGTCGTGTTGTGACGGGGGTTAGGGAGGAGGTTGGCCCGCTGTCGAGAAAAGCTGCATGTCGGTACACAGTCAATCTATACAATTTTGTGGGATCATAACCGCAGTTTTTTTTGGCCTCTGTGCAGATAATTGACCTCGTATCACACCGTCGGATCAGACCCCTTTTGTTTGCTGCTGGTCCGGGAGTAGACATCCTCATTTCTGACAAAGGGGGCGGGGGGTCAGATCCCATCAGATGGGTCGACCCGAAGGTTGTCTGAGCCGGAGCTACTGGTCGCATATATTCGGCGGGATGGAATGATGGCCCACAGTATTTGCTCGCTGAAACGTGGATTGCACACTGGACAGCTCGGGGCAGCGCAGTTATGTACGCTACTTCAAAATCTTTCTGTAAACTGCGAATATTCATTCATTGACTTCATCCGCTGTATGAAAGGCAGCGACATGTTTTTATTGTGCGACCACACACTTCCGAATAGACACGTCCACTCCACAGGTAATTTTCAGTCGCCTCTGTCTGACATGTTTTGATTGATTCGTTGAAGGGCTGGTGATTGAAGGGCACTGTAGTCATTTCTTTTGAGGACATTTTTTTTTTTTGTTCACTGGCCCCAGCCTATGAAGCGTGTCTAAAAACAGGCCTGCTTGTTGTGCTGTAAAAACTTTGGACACAAAGTTGCAGACATCAAGGAAACCTAAAACGTCTTGGCCTCGGGGGAGAATTATAATACGGAGATATTTCGACAGACTATTTACGAGAACAGTGCTGGGCTCAATAATTGTCAGTCGGAGCCCCTTCTTCCAGCAGCGTTTGTGTCCTTTCCGTTTCATCTACGTTGCTGCCGGTGGAACTGAAAAAGCTATTGTGCTGTGCGTCGTATGAATTAACGGGCATGCCGATGACTCGTTGAAAGTCGCGCTCCTCGCTGTGCAATGCAACACCTCAGCCTGCAATGGCTCAAGGACGGGGGTAGCTACTGCAAAGCCAAACATGGAGCGGTTTGGGCCGTGAGTTATTAGACATGCAGCTGAACTGAGCACTATCCACACACACACACACACACCCCCGCACACACACATCCATTTTTCCTCAACATGGAAGCAGTTTAGTTTGTGTGGTTGTTTCTGCAGAGCTCAACTTGAACATCCTGGGTAATTTGTCCTCATCTCCATCTGGAGAAAATAACACCCACTCGAACCAGAATTTTTTGGATCCCCTGTTTCAGCATGCCTCGGTGGAGCTGATTTAGATGTTCAGAATGTTATGTAATATCAAACGCCTTTAATGGGTTGCGCATTATCAGTCAAATGAATGTGGTAGAGCAGCAACGCTTCCCTCCTATATGTAAGCCTGTGCCTCTGGTGTGATCGATTTAGATAAAGGTTGCCTTGAACTTGTACTGGGTTTTATATTTAGTCTGCTGGAGCTGAGTGACTCGCTGTGGACAGAAAATCACAGTGTTTTTCAGCATTTCAGATGTCTTTATAGGTCAGGCATATCTCCGCTGGCTCAGATAGAAGCATGAAAGGGGTAGGGCGCGAGGGTAGATGCAGAACCAGATTTAATAACACAACCAAAGATGATCTGAAGTCCACCAGGAACATCTCTGATATCCATGATGATTTTCATGTTACGTCCCTGGACAGGAACGTTCTCTGATATTCAATTGTGTCAAAAGCTGAAGTAGCAATAGCTAAGTGTGGGACACTCTACCACAAAAAAGGCCTACTCAGAGATGAGCATTGATTTGATAACTTGACTTGACCATGTGGGTATAAATCATTTTCTGGCAACGTTTGTGAGAATAACATGAATTATTCATTCAATATTATGAGTTTCCTGATGCATCCCCTTCATTGAGTGATCGTAGACGGAGTGCGGTGTCATAAGCAAAAGTATCAACAAAGCGTCGGCATACTTAATTGTTGATTGTTTGGACAATGGAACACTTCCAACTTCCAACTTTTGTTTACTGGTTTATTTTTTATCAGTATGAGCGCCAATGTTTATTCTGAACTGGTCAGTGGTCCGCAAGATTTGGATCTGATCACTGGGAATTCCTGGGATTATGACGTGGGATTGCGTACATCAGCGCGTAGGCTCAGGGCTTCTGCACCGCGGCATTAGACTTATAGGAAAATGGATATCATCGACTCACAGCGGAAGGCGCGGCCCTGTGATGTCTGAACCGATTGGTTTTTAACTTCACATGTATTGAATGAATAATTGATCTTTCTTTCTTTTCCTCCCCCGATTGCCTTCGACGCCATCGGCCCATCCCGATGGATCCTCGATATGACGCAACTCTGCAGGTAAGCCGTGCAAACACAGGCCATTGTGAACACGCACGAGGGCAGTGGCCATATTGTGATCTATTGTGATGTATGGTTATTGACCTTGCACCCACAGTTTTACTAACAGCCAGCTGTTCGATCGCATTAGTACCTGTGTATCAGTGAGGCCGTGTTTTGTGGCCACGGCCACCTGGACCTCGTGTGCGACAGCAGGTACTCCGAGGGTCACGGCGCTCCATAAACACCGAATAAGAGGTCCCGGAGATATTTGCTTTCCATGAGCACAAATGCCAGAAGTGTTTTAACGTTCCGCCTCGGTATGAGACCCAATTTCTTTCCCCTCAGACCGCAGGCGGCCAATATCTCCATAAGCCCTCTAATTTGTTGACTTGGTGATTTCGTGTGCTAATCTGTCGAGGGATGAAGTGCAAATTGGAGGGGTGGGGTACGCTACCCTTTGGTTCCTGCAATCAGATTTCAACTGTTATCGTTTCTGACGTACGCGCTGTGAAAAGGAAAGGCGCCTTTTAGCCCGGGGCTTGTTGGTTGTAAGCAGGGCTGTGGTGATGATGGATTAAGGTCTATGGAGCACACATCTACCTGGATCTTTCTCTGGTGCATGGCCATTGCTCATCGGGATACCCACCATAGGGGTTGCCAGATGGGTTTGCCGTCCTCTCAGCTGGCCTACTTCCCTGCCACTCATCATCCATAGTTATCTGTCCAATTTGTCCGCCTGCTCCTCTGCGCTTGCTAAGCCGGCCATGCGATTATTGTGTACATTTTGGCCTTGCCGCAGTACGAGACACGCGCCTCAGGGCGTGCAGAAATTCCACAGGGCTGGGACTCCGGTGTGGGACTGTGGTCGGGGCCCTGCGTGGCATGTGGGAGGGTTTAGGGTCGGTCGAAAAGAGAAAGTAAGAAAGTAACAACAGGAACTTTAGAAAGGAGACAAAACAAACAAACCACAGGGACCAAACAAGGCCTAATAAATGACTCGAAGCCTACCTTAGCGTGGTGTGATGATCGCTGGCAGCCTGGTGTATCATACCCCTCTTTTGGAAACCGAGACGTCAGACTTTAAAATGACTTTGGGTGATGAATCTGGGATCTCGCTTTTATATGCCGATCTACCCTAGGGGGGCACTGGGCTCCCTGTGATTTAGATGTTAATTAAGATGTATTTCATAGCATTCGGGCCAATTTTCATAGTCTAAATGATTGTTTTTTATGCTTGGCAAAATCCCTTAAAACATGAGAATGTGTGTGATACATCAACTCCATACGGGATTCACCATTTAACATCTGCGCTGGTACTTTTGTTATTTCAACATGTGCACAGGCTAATGCGGGGTGTCATTAAAAAGCGGCACCTACAACCCCGATTAAAGCCTTAATCAAATATCAAAATACTTTTTTAGTTGCTTCCTGCTTCCATGAGCTCCTTTCATCATCATCATCATAATCATCATCATCATCATTAAATCCTCATTGAATAATCGGCCACGAAATCATTCTTTAGTTATTGTGAACCACAACCACCATAACCAATGAGTCTACTGTTCTTTATAGTTGTACAGCAGTTTTAGGTATTCTGCCCTTGAGCTTCTAGTTCATGGAGATCTTAAGATTGACTTTACTTTTTTTTTCCCAACATATTATTGCAAAGATGGATTGTAGGTTATCAAGCCATCCAGTAATAAAACTGGAATCTGGAGGAACTTGGACGTGTGTTACTAAATACTGCATAAATCTAATTTCAGTCACCTCTTGCTCTTCTTGATTCAACGTGTTTGCACAATAACCTTAGTTGGCCAAGGGACTAATTATCCAGACCATTAGACACTGAACAACATTCAGTTTACCCATATGTGTCATGACCAACATGATTTTTGCTTTTTGGATTCCATCTTCAGAGGGAAACGTGTTTACAGTCACAACTCCACACCTCCAAACCTGTAATCGTATGCCATTTCTGTTTTGGTTCTTCAAGCACTATTTGTGAAAATTACATAATTAGCCTAAATACAGGCCAACGGGCCACTTCTCTGAATGTGGCCTCTTAAGTGCTTTTAGGTGATTCTTGGGTGGCTTCTGTAACATCAAATACTATATGCGCTGTAATTGACTTGAAGAGACGAGGCTTGACGAGAGCATCTGGTAATGGGAGGTTCTTGGGATCCAGGCGGCTGCCGTCTTTCTTTTCTGTCTTGGCTTTTGCGGCCCTTGTTTCTGTGATGACTGTAAAATCATAGATAAAGGCCCATGGGGACGGGCGTCGCAGGAATCACTCGTTTCCACCCCGTGGAGTGGCTCCCAGGTTGATTATGGCATTATGTAAGGTCTGCACCATCCTACTTCAGCAAGGGAATGGTAAATCAACTGGCACAGACGCAACAAGGCAAAACTTTCGGTGCAACTTATTCATGCAAATCTCCCCTCCCCTCCCCTTTGTCCTCCGTGTCCCTCACGCTTACGCCTTTCTCTGGGCCATCTGGAGGAGATGTAAATGAGAAAGTGACACGACGGCCACATTTGCCTAGGAGTACCAGCATTCAGGATTGGCCACTGTTCCCAGGCTCTCCCGAGCATGAATATAAAAAAAAAAACTAAAAAACACAGCAATTTGGCAGAAAATGACAGAAAATAAGCCTTACCCTTTGTCACATCGCCACGGCTCTTCACATTTCTCCGTTTTCGCTTTGAGCCCCTAATTTGTCGAGTTGCGAGAGAGTCGCCACTTTTCCTTGTATCATCAACTTTTCCGAACAGAGGGGGAAGCATGGGACTCTGCCTTTTCTACTGTTTTTCGAGCATTCTTTCAGCCTCACATAGTAGGGTTTTGGCGAGAGCATCTCTTGAAAGTCTTCCAAGACTTTTGAGAAAATAGTCGCTGATGCAACTCTTTCCGCGCTAGTTGAATTTAGCATTTCAGGCCACATGATTCACTTTCCTGCTCTCGCAGTGTGAAGTTTGCTGTGATGCGTTCGCTGTCTCTCCGGGGGTCTTCTGCCGTCGCTCATTCACTGTGACCCTCACTGTCTCTGCCTCTTTTCCCCTCTCTTTCTCTTGCACACATATTTTACCCCTACTCAACACGACATTGTTTCAAGTTGCAGCTTTCACCTCTGTTTCACAATAGCTATCAAAAAAAGAAAAGAAAAAGAATCTCAACACTGCGTATAAGTCTAAAATGAAGGCTTTCACGCCGTGCAATGCTTTTAAAAAATGTCTGTCTTTTTCGCAGATGTTCACTTATTTCCATTTTATCGTCATACATTTAATGTCCTTAGGTGGTCTCTTTTAGCCCTTCTTACTCTGACTCCCAAGCGCGGCCATAGCGTTCCAGTCACGGTAGTAATAAATAGCCTAACACCTCGCCGAAGCACGGCCGCGGGAGCATCCGCTCACCGCGGCCGTGCGTGGCATATGAAGGGAGGATGAGGAGGAGAATGGGACCCAGCCAGCGGATGTGTAGTCAGGAACCAGTCATCAATCTCTTCCTGATCCCCCCCCCCCCCCCCCCCCCCAGTTTACCACCATCTGGAGAGGATGCCAGGGACTGGCCCGGTGGCAGAATAAGACTCGCAGGCTCGGAGCGCTGCCAGGCCCGGAGAGGAAAATCCTGGAGGGGAAAAGGCCTTTCTGCAGCTCGCGCTTGTCTGCCCTGCGTCCTTGCTCTGCGGCGTTGGCCGGCAGCCCGGCGTGCTGACGTGCCTCTCGGCAAGACAACATCGGGCTCACCTGGCAATCCCGAACACGCAAATCCCCTGATCGCGGGCTGCAGAGAGGCATCAATATGTCTTTGGGGGTGGGGGGGGCTGCTCTCCCCTGGATCGATGCAGTTGCACCTTTGCCTTTCATTATCTTTGCTTTGCAGGTTTCATTCAACGGAATCCAAAAAATACCCCCCCTCTTTGCTTGTAACCACCCAAGGCAGTTAAGGTCCGCTTGGAGGTAGAGGTGCCCGGTGCCTCTTTCTAAGCTCTAGTCCGTGGAGAGCGCCGAGCGGCCGGATAGCTGTCTTTCTCCCAAAATAATGAGCCAGAAGGTGCGTGCCGCACTGCCATGTGCTACGGTGCTCCGCTCCCTTTGGCCAAGGGAGAGTGCATCAGACACTGGCCGCTCTTACACTCTTTTGATTCAATAGTGGGTGGGCTAATTGGAGATGTTAGCAGAGATGGAGAATTAAGTAATTGCACTCTCCATGGTTACCCATGGTTTTATGCTTACAGCGAGCTACGGCGGGGAACATTTGGTCTCGGGAGGGTGCGGTTGCTAAGCCATGTGGAATTTAGGGTGCACGGGCAAATGGTTTGAGTTCACTTGGCGGACTGCTGGTGCCCAAAACCTCTCATGCCCATCTCCTCTTCTGCGCCTGTTTGACCTCGTCACTGCCCACGAGGCAAACTAACCGTAGCAAAGTGGAGGCCACTGCTCGGGCCGTGCACCCTTCATGTCCTGCAGCTTGGTGTTTGTGCAGGGAAAGGAGGCGACGGGCTGTTTGAGGGGATGGCGGCCGATTGGGGATTGTGTGTGTGTGTGTTCGAGTGGCCTTGAATACGAGCCACGACTCTCATCCAGCTCATCCTCACTGATGAACTGCCTCCGATGGATTCCAACCCCCCCCCCCCACACACACACACCACCACTGGGTAATATGGGTCAGGGCCATGAGGGATTCTTCAGATGATAACACAGATCAGTCAAGCCCAGCATGACTTTCAATTTCCTAACGTATGATTTTGCAATAAGCAGCTTCTACAGCAATGGCGGAAGCCAGGATTTTTTAGAAATACAGCAGTGCTGCCACACTAACTTTTATCACTCACAAGTCAATGATCTGGTCACTGAGCTGTTCATTTAAACTATCGGTTCAATTCATTTTCCAATATGAACGTCCAAATGGTCCCATCTATTTCCACAATGCCGGGAAGGCTATCTGTGGGAGCGATGCTAAAGCACGTATTTATGTGTAAAGAATTGTATGATTTAAATAAAATGTAAAAAAAACAACAACAAAAAAACAAAAACAATGAGCTAATAATAAAATATGGTCCCTCTCCTTTTTTAATTCATTTTTTGCTGCTTTGAAATTGTGAAAGCTGTGTCTTTACTACATCATTGATATTGAATTTGTCCTGTCTAGTAAAGCAGCACATAGCGCTAGAAAATCACGGAGGCAGGAGTTGCTCTTTTCCCACGTAAAAAAAAATGCGACTCTGACCTGAGGGGCAAACAGCACCTGACTCTTCCGAATTGGCTCCTCATAATAGGAGGACCTTTTTCTTATTCAAATGAATTTACCAGGAAATTGCTGAAGAGTAAACAAGTTCGCATTCCATCGAGAACTAAATACCGAACCCGTTGGTGTGCAGATTGTAGAGTGTATGGGTTTCCTTTTGGCTTTTTTCAGCCATGCAACAAGGGCCACAGTAATCAAGGCCTGGCGTGCTACCTTGGATTTGTGCAATATATGTGTGTGTGTGTGTGTATTGCGCATAGAGTGGTTTGTATGAAAAACAGCATGGAGTTATATGGTTTGTCCTACCATAATGTATCTTTATAATTGGTCTCTCTCTCTCTCTCTCTCTCTCTCTCTCTCTCTCTCTGTCCTACCATAATGTATCTTTATAATTGGTCTCTCTCTCTCTCTCTCTCTCTCTCTCTCTCTCTCTCTCTCTCTCTCCCTCTCCCTCTCCCTCTCCCTCTCCCTCTCCCCCCCTCCCCTCCCTCCCTCCCTCCAAGGCTGTACGTGGGCGGCTGTGCAGAGCATTACAGCAGTGCTCCGTTGAATGTAGACTAGAAATGAGGAATAAAGAAACACAACACCCATGGAAACACTGAGACCGCCTTCATGGAGGTTGCTTGTTTCTCTTTATGCCCGTGGATGTAGAGTTGTTGGGATGCACCACCATTTTGTGGTTTTGTGTCGTGTGTGTGTTAAAAAAAAAAAAAAAAAAAAAAGCTTAGTTGCATTTCTTCTTAAATTGGAATTGAAGGTCTCTAATTGCTCGATCCTTTTTTTTATACCCATCTCCAGTTTGACAGTTCTGATTAATCGCGGTGGTTATTTTGTCTCTGTTCATGCCGGAGGATGTTTACGTTCCATAAACCCCTTTTGTTTCCACGTTCGCCTTTATGCGGGCTTCCATTTCCTTCCACCATCTGCACCCCTGCTGTGATTTGTGCAGCGAGGGGCTCGGCAGCAGTGACACTGACGAGCACGGCGTCGGCCTCCGTGACTGTGTGTCAGTGTGTGTTTGTGCTACATGGTGCGTTAGCCTGTGGATGTCACGCCCCCTTTGACAGAGCCATGGCATCGATGAATGCAACTGCAGCTGGTTTGAGCTGAACGCTATATGTGCGTTCCACCTCCCGAGTGGTTCTTCTCTCCTCTCTCTTCATGTCACAAAGCCAAGCGGCAGATTTCAATTTTAGATTTCAATTTCCAAGCCTGCCATCTCACTACAGAGCGAAAGAGAGAGAGAGAGAGAGAGAGAGAAAAAATGGGGCTGGTCAGTCAGATGGCTGCACAGCTTTCAAACGGGCTGTGGAGTCGATGCAGCCGTGGCTGGCTGGGTGATGAGTGACTGTGCAAAAAAAACAAAAACGCAATTGAGAGTGGATTAACATGTGGGTGCTTCCATGAAATCCTTCTGAAATGAGCTGTTTCTCAATAACGATGATTTCATGGACCCACAGGTCCATTTCATATTATATATGAACAACTTCGACACCTGGGATAGTGCCATTCACATGAGTGACATTTCAGGTTTATTAAAATTGTGTGCATTTGAGTTTAGTGTAATTAGTACTGCCACTTCACAGGTAAGACTCCTAAATACAATATGTCTCCAGTTTTGCTATTTACTGTATGAGAGATGATATTTATCATGCAGCAAATACAACGCAATTGTTTTTGCGCTGTGTCCCACCTTGATTTCTGCTCATGGATATACATCACTGTGGTGGCAACAGCACCCAGCCGTTGGAATTTGAATTACACTTACAGATAGAGAGAGAGAGAGAGAGAGAGAGAGAGAGACACACACACAGATAGATAGATAGAGAGCTTGTTTGTCCCCACGGGGGAAATAGGGTTTGCAGCAACAAAGAAAACAGATCAACAGACATAACCAACACTGACAGTACATTGCACCTTGAAGCAGCAGTGGATCGACAGCGTTAGACATTTGCTCCAGGCCAGCTTGGACATTCGAATTTTTGGCCTGGACGAAAAAAGCTGTCGGAGCTTTTTTGAAGCTGATCTCGAAAATGTGTTTCACTCCTTGTGGCCTACTCTGTGAACACAGACGGCCGTGGTAGTTTTCTCACTTGGTAGACGCTGGATGAGCACCGTTTCTCTCGTCTTCCATGTCGAGTCGCGCGTTCATCCGGAGACGGAGGAGTTAAAATGTCAGCGTCGCGAAAGGACACAGACAGGTGTCGAAATTAATTCATGAATGAATGGAGAGGAGAACTGTTGTGCAAGTCAAATGTAAAATAGAATTTGTCTTGACAACTTAACAGGCGCCAAGGTTTTGAGGTTGCCTAGGCAACTGGTTGCCTGTGCGATGCGTGGCGAAGTGGGCGTGGAGTCAACAGGGGTTTTGTGGGCCGGCGATGGCGGAGGCAGGCGATTGGCACACACCGGGCGAGCCGCACGGGGGCCGGCCGCTAGTGATCTGACGCCGGCGCTGACCCTGGTCCATCTGCCGCGAGAGGAGGAGGGGCGCAGGGACAATGTGGCAATTCGAGAGCGCACACACCGACGCCTCTGTGCCACACGGCAGCTGGAGAATGACAGTGGTTTGTGAAAACATCACTCTCGGGGGGGGGGACACCTGCCGGGACAGGATTTGTCCTTTCTGCAGCCTCTGCGGACTTTTTTTTTTTTACGATTGCCCTCTTGTAGACGTTGACACGTATGACACCCCTCTGCTTTAAAACACAGGAAGAGGCTGAACGTGGAAACGACAGCATTTCAATTCGCATGAATAACCATGTTTGTTTGTGTTGTTGTTTTGCTGCCCGATTAGCGTTCCCTGTAAACATATGGCTTCCTTTACACTGAGTAACGTCTCGGTTCCTATGCAATTACGGACAGAAATTTCGCAGTCTCTGCCGCAGTTTCCTACCCACGCCAGTCACTTCAGCCATTTTGTTCTTACTTTGAGTGAGAGGCCGATCAACAGTGAGAGTTTCCACTGAGGACATGCAGTACGTGGGCCACTGCCCCACTGATGAGCCTCTTATGCAATATCTGTCTTCCAGCCTTTCCGCGAGTGCTGGTGGTGGATTGTCTACAGTGAGCACAGGCTGGCAAAATGTGCTCCACAAGGGACACGTTTTGCTCCTTTCAGATCCGGCGCGTTGTGGACAAGGCGAGCTACGCCTGCAAGTCAAACCAGGATTAGGAAAACATAAAACTGAATTTGACTTCAAATGGGAGCAGGATTTCAGAAAATGGGAGCGATCCGTATCTTCCGGGGATAATTGAAGATGTTCCGTCCGCATTTGAAACGCACGTAAAAGCACATTCAATGAATGCGTTGAAGCTGCGAGTGTTATTTTTTGAGTTGTCTGGAAGGAATGTGCATTTTCACACTGCAACAGCGACACCCTGTGGCGAGGCCGGGCCACCCCATACGTGCCGGCGGAGATTTCCTTTTTCGACCTGTGATGCGAAATCAAAAAG
Organism: Colistium nudipinnis; assembly: GCA_016785305.1. Classification (NCBI taxonomy): domain Eukaryota; kingdom Metazoa; phylum Chordata; class Actinopteri; order Pleuronectiformes; family Rhombosoleidae; genus Colistium; species Colistium nudipinnis. Next base: position 299,354 of record JAFBJU010000709.1, on the reverse strand, counting down.
GTACTTGTGCATTTCAGATAACAGAGGAACAAAGCAGGCGCGCCCCGTCGCCTGGAAGAGGCACTACAGCAGATTGCACGCAGCAAACGGTATTACCCACCAGCACCGGTGGGGATGCAGCAACGTAGGGTCTCTGTTCTGATGCGCGTGTCTCGCACTGTACGTGGGCAGAGCTTATGGCGGGATTTAGATGAATCTCCGCTGTTTATTGTGTCATGGCAGTGCTCAGTTGTTGGCTGAAGTCAGATTAGCGGTTTGTTTGCGCTCTGCAGCTGTCCCTTCTCCAGGGGCCCTGCACCGATGCTTGTACGCATTTGTTGTTATATGTGGACCAAAGGGTCTATCTGAAATATCGGAAAATAGCTGCAGAGTAACTTTTGCGCCTTTGGCCGCGTAAACAGGGACGGGTAGGGCATCTTCTCGAAAGTGACCTATGCATTTGATTAGAAATCTCTTTTCTTTCGTCCGTTTCCATCCAGAGTTTTTCTCTGCCGCATTATTTCAGTTGATTTTAAAAATAAATAAAGAAATAAAATAAAAATCCACGGGGCAAGCTTATTCGGTTTTCGAGCGAGATGGCTACGGTGCGTGTTTGCCTCCAGCCACTAAATGTGCGATGACACAGATGCTCAATGAGTGGTGGAAAGCACACTTGGAGAGGACACGCAGTCCACGAATCAATTAAAACAACAGCTGATGGAAACGAATCGAAGCCACACTGATGGTCCCCACATCATCCGTCGCTGCTTTCACCGCGTCCTCTGGCGATAGTTTCTCCTCTGCGTTTGTTGAGGGTTACGGACCGAGAGTGTCGCAGCTCGGTTCTGGTAGGTAAGCCAGATGTGGCACATTGTGATTTTTGTCTAAGGGATAAGGCGATAACATTTGATTTGGTTTGAAATGAAAAAAAAAGGGATTTCTGCCTTTCTGGTGTTCACACGCACCAGGGCCCCTGGGTCGTGGCCTTGCTCGTCGCGAGCGAGCCTTGCCTCGTGAAGACCTTGATGGATGGAATAATATTTCTCCAGGCTGCTGATCCATTGCAGCATCAGACCAGTAGGCGATATGGAGACACCGACAGGATTACAGCGGACCGTGCATCTATTTTCATGTGAAGAGGATCATTAGCAGCTCGGTCTCCCACATACTTTTCATCGTTAGAATAGGCATTACAGTAGCCGAGGGGCTTTGTTCATGGTCGATGCCCCGCAGGATTCTGCAAAAGCGGTGCAACTTGTTCTGCCTCAGCGGCGTTTGCTTCATAGAATGAATGTGCACGTGTCCTGACTTTTGCTGCGTGTGCCTCTCTACGCAGAGGCTACTTAGCGCTGAGAAAGTGAAAAGCCAGCGCAGATCAGGTGGAATCCCTGACAGCGGCCGTTTATCCGTGAAGTATTCCACAGGCAAACAAGTATTTACCTCCGTACACAGTTGGCATAGAACGGCGTTTGCTTTTTGAGAAGCAGGAAATTACCGCTGAGATCGACGGCGCATTCAATCGGGTGCGTCTTCAAAATAACACGTCCATGAGATCCTCCTCAAAAAGTGTTTTTTTTTTTTTTAATCGGCTGCAGCAGTGGACTGTAGGGCTCAGTTCCATGACTCCTCGACTCACCGTCTCCAGCCTTTGCAATGAGCAGCGAATCCATAATTAAAAAAAAAAATTATAATAACGATAATAATAGGTGTTGATTTGTATAGCACTTTTCATACAGGATGTAGCGCTGACAATTGCTTTGACAATGTTTACAGGAGATAAAACTTTACAGAAAACAGAATAGAAAATATATCACCACATAAGAAAAAAAAAAAACGAGATCCCTGCACACCTGGACACCGACACGATCTCCGCGACCCCCTGCTAATAGCCGCCGGTTAGAGAGACTCCAGCCCAAAATGTTCATGGCTACTTTAATTTATGCATCAGAATAAAAATCCATTTGGATTCCATCTGACCGCCGCTTTGCTTTAACATATTTGGCAGCGAGGATGATCTTTGGAAGGATCGCTCATTGTGTCAGATGGGCTTTGTCTTCCAGCACACATAAGGTCAGGAGATTATCACCCCTGGCGTCAGTTCAGGTTTAAACGAGTGATTGGAGTCGATGCTCCAGATGGTTAGCAGATAATGAAATATGCTGCGAGCGTCCCCTTTTAGATCGCTCGCCGGGATTTGCAGTGATTGATAAGAAACGGCCCCTTTTCCCGCTTGTTTTCTATTCAAACGTTGGCAGATTTATAGGCGGACTTAAATCATCTGTCAGGCCCTGCTTCACGGAAGCCAGTGCTGCAGATATGTGACAGGGCCGCTGGCTGCACACACAACACAACGGACTAGCATCCAGGTGCACGGGCTTACTCTCGAAAAACATGGGTTTTAGTGTGACCGTGCCTTGGACAGGGATTTGCCACCGAAAGAAACCAAAAAACCACTTCACACTTCGAACCATCATCATTTGGTCACAGGGTTTATTCTGGACTTCAATCTTTGTGCAGTTGGTCGAAGAACAACAGGAAAACACATCTGGTGCATAAAATTCCAATTTCTTTCCTCTACTTTCCTCAAAACGTTGCTTTTTATATTTGGAAAATACTGAGTAATGGTATTTCCTTACACGCAATGATTGATTTTTGAGAAGTTATTAACCAAAATAAACACAACATCAGTGTACCGAGTGTCAACCGTTCACAAGATTCACGCTTCTTCTCGTTCCACGCCCGGCACGCGGTCAGACCATTTATTTCTGGGAAATTGGATACCCTCTCCTCCGAAAAACTGCGCCAGAAGATGCCGTCATGAAATGTCTGTCCATGTTTCCGACTAATGGCTGGCTTTTTGTCGTCGGACAGGACGTTCTTTTTTTTTATTTTATTGTCGTGGCCGTCTAGATGGACAAGACTGGGCGTATGAGTAGAGAGGGGACTGGGGTGGATATAATGCCGGCCATCCCGCAGCTGTCACTCTGATGAGGAGCAAAACTGACACGGCTGCCGTTGGTGATCTCACTGGCATGCAGCCGCGGCGTGCGGCCCGCAGGCCGATCAGTCAGAAACAACAGCCGCCTGCGCGAGCCTTTACCTTTTGATCGCCGAACGCTGACCTCAACTCAACTGTTTGAAAAAAGAGTTCAAGGGCCTGCGTCCGTCTAGAGTTGAAGCTGGACTGGGCGGGCGGGTGGAGTTTTTTTTTTATACCTTTTCTTTTTTTTTTACACCGTGGGGTATCTCTCTCACACACACACACACACACATGCGCTCACACCTGTCTCCTCCAGCCCAGAAATAGTGTCAAACAGTGTGCTTCAGTGTGGGAGGGGCAGCCATGTGACCTCCGAAAATACCGGGCCCTATGGAGAGGCCTGGGTTTAAAAATAGCAGAGCTGCCATCTTTTCCCACTAGTGTATATCAGTGTGCGAGTGTGGGGGGGGGGGCTTCCCCTGAATTTCATTAATCTAGGGTTGACTACAGTTATTTATCACACAGGCTTACGCGATAGAAAATCACATTATGGGATCACATCTCCCCAGAAGGTGTGGGCACAAATGAAGGCGGTGAATCTTGGCGTTTTTTTTTTTTTTGTGGTCTGTTTTTTTTAAGTGGCAGTTATTCGTTATGGTCTAGTTAAAGAAAGAGGTCTCCCTTCTCCCAGGAACGCTGCCGAGGCAGTATTCGGCGAGCGCGGGGAGGGCTGGAGGGCTGTGGGCGGGTGGGATCGAGTTAAGGGATGAGGCGCCGCGGAAGGTGGGAGGAGGAGAACTTGGAGGAGATCGCCTTATTGTGTAATTTCTGCCGCTCAGGATGGTTTATCCAGTGCTCCAGTTCATTTGGCCGCTTATTTCACTTTGGATTACAGCAGCAGTGCGTGCGATATCCAAACACGATCCACCTCAGTGGCAGGATGTGTAGGAGGTTATGACACTTACAATCTCAAAGAGGCAGCAATATTGAACAATATGCCACGAATAAGCCCTCGCATGCGATATACGGTACGTTTCATTAAGGGCTTTCTAGAGGTCTCTGGAATGGGACATTTATAAGCTAGGGGCCGAGCAGCATCTCGAGTGCAGCATATTTCGCTCCTGCTCATTGATAGCCCCTTCGTTGCAATTAAATGCAATTATGCTTTGTTCATTTTCATTTACCAGACATACTTTAGGTGTAACGGTGCTGGCAGGCAGGAGATTGAGCCTGCTTAAGCCCGAGGCGTCCGCATGGCTCTTTCTCTGTGATGCACAGAAATTTGACATTTCATCGCAAAAAATAAGCCCTCGCATGCGATATACGGTACGTTTCATTAAGGGCTTTCTAGAGGTCTCTGGAATGGGACATTTATAAGCTAGGGGCCGAGCAGCATCTCGAGTGCAGCATATTTCGCTCCTGCTCATTGATAGCCCCTTCGTTGCAATTAAATGCAATTATGCTTTGTTCATTTTCATTTACCAGACATACTTTAGGTGTAACGGTGCTGGCAGGCAGGAGATTGAGCCTGCTTAAGCCCGACGCGTCCGCATGGCTCTCCCTCTGTGATGAAAAGAAATTTGTTTCATCGCAAAAAAAAAAAAAAAAAAAAAGGGAGAGGCGATGTTTGTCACGAGGTCTTGGGTGTACTCGTATGGGCAGGTGCATTCTGGGACACTGCACCCAGCTGCGGGAGTTATTAAATAAATCTCCATGGCACAGCAGATACGCGGCGCCATTAATTTGACTCGATTCTGACTGCTCTCGGAGGGAGAGTTCCCTCTTCTCCAATAAAGATGGCTTGTCAGCATTTGGAGGAATTCAATCTCTGGGCTGGATGCGAGTCGGAGCGAGTCGAGGCGATCCTCCGTAGTGAAGGAGAGTAGTGCGATGTGTATCAGTTGATATGAATTCTCAGTACATTTAATATTTTGGCTTCAGGTTAGATAGGTAGCACTTTTCCTCGTCACTTGATATCGCCTCGACACGGCCTCATGCCCCTCGGGTTTCATCAGTCCAAAAATGTTTTTTTGGGGGGGGTTCGCTGATTGAGTATGATTTTTAAAGGCCTTTGTTTCGGGAGGATTTGATGGCCAATGTTCCCGTGCCATGTTTTTACATCTTTCAGTTGTCAAAAACCACGACAAAGACTGCTGTAAAATGGAGACACCGAAACTGTACACTCAGCACACTGCGGTACCCTGCGGAGCATCTCGCTCGTCCGATCAGCACTTTTGATATCCTCGCATTTCACTTCAAAGACGTTGCGAATTAACAGAGATGATGTCGCCTGTTTTTTTTTCGTATTCTTGTCGTACGAAGGCGGTGTGCTCGTTTCGCAGTCCCAGCAAATCCGTTTTCAGACTTGGCCGACATTCTGTCAAAGGACCGTCGTCCCGTTCTTTCGGGCCAAATTGCAGGACTCACTGACTCTGCCAGCCATCACCCGGTGTGTCTCCGTGTCCTTCTCCGGGATCACATTCGGCCTTTCTGGGTCACCTTGACCTGCCCTCCTGCGCCCACGTCATTCAGAACCCGAAGCGACAAGCGCGGTGAGACGCTCCTTCCTTCCGCACTACCTCTCGCCCTCAGGATTATACGTCATCATGTTAAGGGGCGCCTCAGAATGTCACGAGGTGTGAATAACGTAGCTGCTTTATTCTGGCTTTGACAAATGTGAGCCGTCCCGAATCTTCACCAATTAGGATTGGGAGGTTTTCCTCCTCTGGCCTGTCCAGCAATTCCGCCACCGTCGATGCCCACTGAGCTGGAACTAAGCCTCGTCCAGAATACCAATGTCATTTCTGAGCGATGCTCGGAGCGTTTAGTATGAAGGATATTTCATTAACCCATTTGCCTGCTAACGCCCGTCAATTGAAACCTTAGAGCTATTTCAGGCTGACCGGGAAAATCTGGGTCCTTCTTTTTTGTCGTGTTTAATCGGTTATACGAGCAGATTTAGTTATTGATAAGTCACGTTTCAAATATTTAGCCCTCTGTCTTCCCCTAAACCACGTTACCACGGTGCCTCTCCTACTGTCGGCCCTTTAAGTAGAACTGGTGGAGTGTGACTTCATCGTCCGTCACCTGTGGAACTAAATCCCCCAGAGCTCTTTTACAGGCGGACGATTTCAGATTGTCATCAGTCACAGATATGCCACTTAATTGAAAACAACAACAACCTCGAGTGCCGCATTGAATAATCTATGATGCGTCATTATCTATTGAAATTGGTTTCGCTGTAAGCCAGAGGCACTATATCGAAGGGAGGAACGCTGAATCTTCTCACACAGTGCTTCTTTTGTAAACCCCCAAGTTCACGAAACGGCGCCCGTGTGATGGAAACAAACAAAGAGCGCGGTCGATCCGTCAGCAGCTGCTCCGTGTTTGCATGTTATTAGCGCCGGTCGGTTGGGGGGCGCTGGTGAATAATGGTATTCCGCCCGGCTTCGCTGTTGTCAGCTTCATAACGAAGCTCCATGCCTATTGTCTGCGCGTGCATGGGCGGCACAGGAACGGGGACAAAAGGCGGGGGGGTATTACGGCACTTCATGAAAAACCTTGAAAGGGGCGAAAAAGGACAAGAGTGAACGGAATCGAGCGGTGTAATACGCGTTTCCTGCTTTTGCAGGCGAAACCACAGCGAGAGCTTGTGAGCAGCGCCTCAGACGCGCCGTTCCCAGCTTCTGAAGAGTAGGACGGGTGGATAAAAATCCGAAAAAGTAACTTTGCCGCGTTGTTCCACAATGACACCGGTTGGCGGTCGACCGGTGCCGTGAGCGACAGGCCCATTTATTTCTATTTCGAGGTAGATACACGAGGCACAAGAAGGCCCGCCGAAAGCCAGATGGTCCATGACAGATTGCAGATGTTATCATCTGAAGAATGAAATTGGAGAGGGAGGATGATCCCAGGTACCACGAGCGCTTGAAGGCTACGGATATCGGCAAAAGATAGCGAAATGTGCCAAAGCTGCCACTAATCATTGTCCGGAAACACAAAGTCCTTCTGCGCAAACGATAAGGAGGCGGATTTCAGGGACGTCTTTGCCTTCACGTCATGTTGCACCAGCTCTGCTTCGCCTCCGCTTTGCAGCGAGGTCAAAACAAATCGTCGCGCTCCGCAACAACCATTGGCCAATCCGTCCGGGGAATTGATTCCCCTGAAATCCAGCACATCTCACCTCCGCTCCCGTAACACCACATCGGGAGAGAGGCCCCTCTGCAGTGCGCTTTAATAATACCAAACAATAATAATCCCAAATTCTCAGCTACTCCTACATTGAGATGAAGATGAAGGAGCGCAATACCACATCAGAGCGATCGCACCAAAAGTGCGATCGGAGGCGCGTTTGAAAAGATGACACCACAAGTGAGCGGGGGTACACAAACTAATGTGGAGAGGAGGCGGAAGGACTGGGAGCCACCAGCCCACACAGAGCTGCATGCAAAAAAAAAAAAAAACAGTGCATCTCTCTTTCTCTCTCTCTCTCTGATGTTTCCCTCCTACCTCCTCTCTCCGGTCATTTTGTCATCGTTTGAGACACCGACACACAACGACCTTTTTGGGTTCGTTCATTTGTTCCGTTCTGTCCGGCCAAGGGTGCCAACCTCAGCCACGGCTTTTCTGCACCCTGGATTACATTGTGTTATTTATTTAAATTTTTTTTCCTTCCAGACATCAAATAAATTGGAACATATGGCCGCGGTGTAGCGGCCGCGACCGTGGCACGTGGTCAAAGTCAGAAAGTGGGGAATCCAGCCCGTTCCCCCCCCCCCGTCTGTGCAGGTCCACAAAACACAGACAGCAACGAGACTCATCCCTGGCTCTGCATTTTTCGGGATTATTTTCTGTCAAAGGGTACGAGGAAATGACCACTGAGCGTCTCGAATGTCAAAGAGGGGACTTAATGCTTCATGCACAGCCTGCGTTATACAACCGGTACACGCTCGCCGTCCCACTGTCTGTTTCCCATTCGAACCGATGCCCTCCGATTCTCGTACGAATGCACAGGCTCACCCGGCCAAAAACCTGAATTCGAGAGACAGAAGCGTCTGGAATTTGTTCGCAGCCTCCCACAGGCGTCCTCGAACCTATCATTTTCTCTGCAGTGGAGCAATGGTGACGTATGCTTGTCGCTAGTGCAGCTGAATTTTAAAAAGCTCTCCGCCCACGCTCGGCACCACTACTGCAAGGCTAATTATCATAAACTTTCCTTGCCGCCTCTAGCCCCTCTGCGTACCGGTCTCGTGCATTGTTCACTTACACACTTTTCATTCGGTGTGGATGAATGGAGGGGGGGCGGCGTAAGGCAAAATGTATTTTTTTTAAAATTGGCAGTTGATTGTGTAATCACCTGTGTGTGTGTGTGTGTGGGGGGGGGGGGGGAATCAAAGCGCATTGTTTGCATATTTTCACCGCGTGCTTTTGAGTGGAGCGCTACATGTGTTCCTACACGCACGGATGCACAGATTGGCTTGTGTCACACCCAAACTGTTTACATTTCGCCTGTGAGTGATTTCCCTTCCGTGGCTTTTGGGAAAGAAATACTGCGGTGCGTTTTTTTTTTTTTTTTTTTCTCCCGGTCTTTCAGCGGCAGCGATCATTCCTTTGTGTTTTTCTTGATCAAAAATGATACAGATGTTTCCAGGGGAATTTGCTGTTCGTCAGACCTGTTTGTAATGTCTACAGGGAGCCACAATAAGTGTTAATTACGCCTCACACAGAGCTGAATAGTCACGCCCAGCAAAACATCAATGTTTCAGGGGAACTCACTATTAACAGTGATAATTTATTCCCTTTTTGCCCTAGTGGCATTGACACAGTGGCGCGACCTGTCAGGGAATACCTAGTAGGTGTAATCAGGCTTTGACGCTGTGTGGAAAAGTAAATAAATACGGAACTGTGCCCTGAGAAACCTGAGAAATAACATCAGGAATGGCTATTAATAGAGCGTATACTGTACCTCCGTCAAGGCCATACAATAGTTCACATCTCTGTCAAATGCACACAATAGAAACATGAAGGTTTCGAGGCTTTCATTTTTTTTCTTGCACATTCGTGCCGACAAATAAACCAACCAACGGATGAGTGAGAGCAAATGTTCCTGAGCAAGGGGAATAAACTTGCACTATAATTAAAAATATTTTACAGACAGCTCTGGGAATCCTGTTATAGCATGCAAATGGTTTTCCTCATTAGGCGACTACACAGTTGCAATTAATGAATATTTTTTACTGTTGATTTATCTGCTATTTAATTTCCAGTTTCATTGTTTGGTCTCCGGAATGAGTGAAAGGTTGAATATAAATAGAGTGAAAAATGCCCGTCACACTTGTTCAAAAGCTCAGACTGAGGCTATTAAAACTGCTTGTTTTTCTCGGATCAACAGATAAAAAAAAAAAGGCGCAGGCTGACTTAAAATTAGTGCTCAACACTTAATGTGATATGCTGACAAACGACAATTTGATGAACTGAATCATTTCCCCTTTTCTTTTCCCATAATAGTTTATGTACTGCTGCTTCTTAGACTTGGTTTATGTGTTGTCAGAGATTTTGATGAGTTTCTTATATAACACTGTTTCATTATAGACGCTGTATGTTATATATCCTGAGTTATGAGCCACTGTGCTGATAAGAAATAATAAAATGTCACTAGCTGGCAGTCACTCGAAAGCCGTGAAGCATTAATGAGTCACATCTGAATCTATGAATGTCTCCAAGAAGTTGGAATAATTAGGGACATTTGGACCTAAAATCATATTATACTGATTTTAATGCAATTTGAGCATAGAACTCAGACTCATGGAGTCCTGAACCAATTACATTACAGAATAAAGCCTTCTCCAGCGTGCCTTAATGGCAGGCTGGAAAACTCAATCTCCCAGTCTTGTCACGTTCATCTTCAGCCGAAACAAAGAAACTTGCAGCATAACAAGCTTAAATGCTAAATTATTTATAAAGGCATATTTAAAACATGACCTTTCAGCAAATCACAATGATGCAAGCTTAACATTATCAGGGATCTTGGATGGTATATATTATTTTTTTTAAATAAGCCCTTTTTATATTCCTGGTTTTTTAGATAAAGACCTAACTTTACTGAGATGTAGATTTTTTGGGGGGGGCAGAATACCCGCAATTGTCTACTTGCACTGGGACGAGGCTCATCGTGTTTCCTTCTTCCTCTTGCTTGGAAGCATTCTTTGATTGCAACCAGTTCATATCATAAAACATCCAGAGGAAGGCACCAGGAGACGTTTGCCATGACTAAAGCCTCAGGCGGAATCTCATTCAGGGCCTATTAGCAATTCAGAGCGCATGTTTGGTCTGTGATGACGCTTATCAAAGTTTCTGACTCTGTCCAGTGAGATCAGACATCTCTCCAATCAAGGACTCTTTTCGAAAGCTCGGCATCATTTCCCCTACCTCCTCGGTGTTTGGCTCACCGCGTTAAACGCTGATTAACGTCGGCGCGTTCACGTGAGGCTATTTTTGAAAGGATGACATCAGTACCGGTGAAACCATTTTTTTCCTCTCTCATTATAGCCGGTGATTCTTGGCTCCGAGGTTTGACACCTCGGAATAATTCCCCTGACACACGCATGTGTGCGTTTGGGGCCGCGTCTTTCATACACCGACGGGTGCTGGTGTGAGTTTTGCCGCTGCTGTGTATGTGCGAATGAGGTCAGCGGCACCTTATCGACAAAAAGGAATCCGTGGGGCAGTGAGCGACTTCCTGCCCATCTAATGCGGCCTGTTTGAAGTCATCGTGTCACCGTGTTTCCCAGAGGAACTGCCCTGCATGGGTATACGTGATACGATATGGGTATAGAAATGTGCATCGCCGTCCTATTCACGCTGACTCGCGCTCGCCTACTGACGGAGGGTTCGCGCGCTTTACTCGTGTGGCTTGGATGCATCGCTAAATCTGCGAGGCAACACCCGACTTTTGTCTCTTTGCTAACGTAGAACACACACCGGCGCGTGACACGTCCGTCCCGTCTTGCTGCTCAGACAGATCTGTTCCCCGCTAATAGGTATTCCAAAAAAAAATGACCACAATCCTAGTTCTATTTATTAGCAGGGAAAAGTGTTGGAAAAACGTGGTGTTTGTGTGTAAGGACTTTGCTAGTGGCCTAAGGGAAGCAAAAGACAAAGCTGGGGCTTGAGTCTTGTTGGCAGAACAGCGGCAGTAGACTCGTGTATGTCGCAGTGACTTATACACCGGAGAAATGGCACACAGGCATGCAGATGCCGATGGGTAAACGCACACGCGTGCAGAGGAGGAGGCGGCGGGTCATTCAGGAACCTCAGAACACGCTAATCCAGTTTTTCGGCGGAAACCCTCCCCGCTGCCATCGAGATACGGTTACAGGAAGCAGAAGCATTTAGCCGTGGGACAGAGGAGGAGAGAGAGAGGAGCACAACAGGATCTCCGTTACCTGGTCAGCACTCTGAAATCCTTGGATTTACCTCAGCGCAGGTTTCCTTTTCGGATCGAGCCTGGGCAAAGACAACAGGACAGAGGATTAACTTTAATCCTCTCAGGGTTTACTTTGCGGGACCCTGCTTAACAACACCTGCATTACCAATTACCTGGGAGGAAACGACTCCAGGTCGACTGTGACGCATGGCCTCTCCGGAGGCCTCTCCCTCAGTGCGTGCAGTGACCGGTTAGGCTACCTCTGGTAACCGCATTATCGCGTCTGCATGGAAGGAGCATCACGGCCACAGCGTGAGACGGAGATGTCTTTTTGGGTCGCCGTGTCGGGCGGACGCCACTTTGGACTGAAAATGCCGGCGCTGACGGGAGATTTCAACAGCCACTCCTGAAAGGAGACAAAGTCAACGAGCGGAGGACAACGGGCGATGGCCAAATCACCTGAAGTGACACGCGATGTGTCCCTGAGGTTTTCTTCTTGAACGGATGTGCTGTCCCCCAGGTTAAAGGCAGAATATGTTGCTGTGTTTCGGGAGTCGGAGGCGAAATCGACACCACCACATCCAGTGGAGCGAAAAGGACAGTTTGCTCGGTGACGAGCCCCATGTCATTCCGAACCCCTACTACATAGACAAAGGTAAAGGCCAATCCAGCGTCAGTTTTAACTTTTCATTTTGAACACTTGGAATAATGATCAAGATTTCCGCGATTGTAAGTGCGGACGTGTTTAAAAGAAAGCTGAGCAATAGGTTTCCCGTAAGCATACTTTAAATGTTTTCCTTTGTTGTCATTCTGTCACCACGCTTTGTGACTAGAAAACAAAAGCTGTCGTCGTATGAGGTGGAAAAGACCTTGTTTCGGCCACTTTTTGTAAGACATTGTATTGTAAGTGTTGTCTTTTCTCATGAAACGTAGCTTGTCAGCCACTGGAAGGCTTGAGGGTGAATCCACCTTTAGTCAGAATCCACTTTTGGCACAAAGGTGCTGTGATGCTTGGGTTGACGCTTCATGGTTGTACTGGATTTCCCACAGTGACGCACTTGGAATGGACAGCCAGTGTTTCCATTTTGTTCTAGGATGTCTCTGCCAAGAGCCCTCGCAGGCATCGGCACTAAAATCTAATTGTGCACCTGTTTCAGTAACACAGGAAATGATGCCATTTGTAAAATAATATCCCTTTGATAAATATAAAGAATGTAGCTTGAGTGCTAGGAAAAACACAAGCTGAATAAAGCAATGATGATCTCTAAATTGGTATGGATGGGCTCTAATGGAACATTTTTCCGCCGGTTCTAAGTTTCCAAACAGGATTTTTGACCACAAGAGGGAAGTGTTTCAAGCCTAACAACACAGCAAGGGTGCTGCATAACTGAGCAGGTCAAACTTGGCTTCATTCAGATGGTGCTCTCTGGAGTATATTGCCCCATATTGCGTGGCCCACTCTCCCACCCAGCCATCAGCAGTGTCGGAATTAAGTTGGAGCTCCCCCACAGTGCGTAGGCTGTGCTGTGGGAGCCAACGGAATCGTGGTGTGTAGTTGTGTGGATACATCATGTTACCATAACAGGTTATGTTAGGATTCGTGTCCTCTCCGGTTAAGTGGTGAGAGGCATTTTTTTTTCTTTCTATGACAGACCATATCTAGATTTGTTACATCTTTCGATTTGGCAGTCATTAAAATTAAATAAAATTAAATCATTTTTTTAATGATTGCTTTGTTCTTCATCCTTCCATTTAACATGGAAATGTATCCTCCCTGTGGGGTTTTGCCACTCGTCAGAGGAACACAGAGTCCATTCATGACTGCTTTGTTGTGGGTCGCAGCCTTTGTCGACTACCAGCAATGTGTAATCAGCGCCGCCTTCTCTCTGCTCGTGTCTCCGTGGACCACTGTAGCAGATCAGGAGGGTGTGTTTCATGCCCGTGGGATCCACTCCTTGTTTTCCATGTATCCAGGGGGTTGGAAGGCAGCTGAAAGTTCAAACAGAGACACACTCCCTCATGCTCTGCATGGAAAGAGCTCCGAGATTAAGGGGTTTGTCTGCACCGCCAACAACAAGGATTGCTCACAGTTCGTAACTTGCCAAAAAGAAAAGGATGATTCAGTTTCAGTTTTTTTCATGGAGTTGCAACTTTTTGAAACTATCAGGAGTTTGACTTTCTTTGCAAAACACGCAGTGGATACTTTTTTTTTTCCCCCTTTGTCCTTTTGCTTGTGCTGCGCAGGTAGAACAAAGTTTGAGGAGAAAGCAGCCGAGTAGGGGAGCCAGAGGATGCAGGTGCCAGCAAGGCTATGCTTTAACTTCTTTGAAGTTTCTCTCCCATGTCAAAGGTGAAGGATTATGCTTGGCATAGGAATTTGGTCTTCCCATCAGCGAGCCTCAACAACCTCCAGGCAGAATGTGAACATTTGCCAGCGCTTTGCCTGTTTATCCGAATAAGGGATGCGCGTCTGTAATCGGTGTGAGTGAAGTGCCATGCTATTCTTCAGCAGCGGGGCCGTGGACGTGAGCCCCAGGAGTTCAGCCGTTGACCAACTGCAGCAGGGGAAAAGCGTTTACCACATCTCAGTAACCCTGAAAGAAACTGAGGGAGATGCACCGGCCTCGGTGCTGGGAATGGGCAGGGTCCCCCGCACCCTGGTGGAGAATTGCCAGCCGGCAAGAGAGATGATGAGCGTGGTGCCAATGGAGAACAGCCCCAGGCTGGGCAGGGCACGGCAGGAGCTCAACAAGTGGCCCTCGCTGAGCCGGGCAGGTAGAGTTGGGAGGCAACGAGAGGAGGTTGTGGTGGAGGAGAATGAGGAGGAGTTGGAGGAGGTGGAGGGAAAAATGAAGACCGACAGGTTTTCGAAACTACCCTCCGAGAACTCAGGTAACTCCTCACAGCAGGGCAGGGACAAGGCAGAGGCGTCGGCTCCAACAGGCACCCAGGGGCGGCGCACTCGGAGCTCAACACTGCACTCGGTCACCGTCCACGCCAAAGGGATTGTCTTCGGGGAAAATGGCGGCGTCCGGGGACACAGCTCTCTGCCGCGGGCCGTCCTGCGCAGGCCACGTCAGGACGAAGCCCGGCTCAGCAGGAGGACGGTGAGCATGTATGGCGACCCGCTGGATGAGCCAAGAGATTCCCAGACTGAACAAGATAGACTGCTGCGGAGGCCCAGGAGCGTTTGCATGCTGGCAGGTCCAAGCCCGGTCCTGTCGGCGCCCCAGACCCAGCAACCCCTCAGGAGGGCGGGCGTTTCAGAAAACAATCATCCGTACAGGAGCAGGAAGGCTGAGTTGAGGGCAGTGGATGGCCTCCACACCGCGGTGGGTCCTCGGCCCTCAGTCAGCGCCGAGGTAACCCCCAGGGTCAGCCTGAGGAGCTGTAAGCCCAGACCTGTCAGTATGACAGTGTTGGAGCTGAGGAAGAGGGGCTCTGATGATGAAATAGACAGCCAGAGGAGCTGCAGCCACACGGGCAGCGATGGAGGATTCCTCCGAGGGGGCTTCCGTTGGAGGCTTTTTGGTAAATCTCCTCCAGATAAGAGCAAGGACAGGGACAAAGACGGGGACAAAGACCCGAAATGTTCTCCCAAACTGAGCAAAAGCGACGCTCCAAAAAGTACACTGAGCAATTTACGACGGAGCCTCAGCCTGCGCATCCGGAGGACCCGGCCTCGGGACAAAGTCGCTGTAGGATCCGAGGGGGAGTCGAAGGAGTCCAGGACTAAAACCTCCGCTGAGGAGGCAACAATGGCTCCACGGCCTTTCTCATATCTCACGGGCAGGACGCTTCCCAGTTCTAGTGAGCAAATGGAGGACGGGGGCGTGCAGTACATTCAGTACCAGTGTCGGGGGAAGGTCAAGGTCATGGAGGTGCCCCTCTGTCCAAAAAAACTTGCCTCCAAACCAGCGCAGGAGGAGCAAAGTCTGTGGCAGCTCATAGCAAACCGTTTCAGGAGGAAAGAACAGCCATTCAGTGACAAATGTGAATCCCTGCAGTCCCAGTGCAAAAAGACCGGCCAATATCCCCTGGCTGGGAATAATAAGTCAGCGCCAGTCACCATAGAGACTCCTGTAGGCACTGACTCCCACAAAGGTCAAGGTAAGACGTTCAAGATTGCAGAATAAAATGTTTTTCACTGCAACCGTTCACTGCACAAAATGTTACAGCTCAAGAGAAACTCGGAAATGTGCCCTTTTTTTTTTCCCTTTTCTTTTTTTTTTTTTAAACGGACAAGCAAATGAAAAACACATGGGACATTGTGAGCTTGGATGGCGTTCAAAAAACGTCTGGTTCCAAAGAGTCCTTTTGGAATTTCTATTTTAGGTGTTTTATTTCTCTGAGCTCTTTGTGCGTGAACCGCCTGTTTGCATGCACTCGCACCACAATTACTTATGCTCTGCATACGATTTTTGAGGTTTTACTGAATGAGTAGGCGAGCGCAGTGAACTGGCGACTGATAGGAACAAATTATAATCGTTTGTTTTACAGCGGTGCAACTGCGGTTGCAACACGGCCCCAGTACAGTCTCCGTCACCCAGACACAAGACATGACAGTCTTTGGAATGCCGTCTCTTGGCCTCGCAGAGATACAGCTTAAAGCAGTAGCATTAAAGCAGTTAGTGGCTGTAATGGGGATGCGTTGGGCTGCCTCACAGGGCTAAATTAAGAGGGCTTACATGGCATAATGAGGGGGAGAAGCGAAGGCGACTTAAGCACTGTGTTTAAAGGTTAACTCTGACGGTGGAGTGTGTTTGTCCAGTTGCATGGAGGAGTGGGGAGCCAGAGGCAAACATTTGCCACTCTCTATATCAGTAGCTGTGATTTCCTAGGATTTCTGCATTAGGAGCCAATTTCCCAACTTCATGCGAAGGCCTTATTTGTTGTCTGTGACAACATAATGACTTCCTCCCCCCCCCGTGTCGGCTTGCACAAGTGCTGTATTGGTTCTCATTTAGGCCAACCTTTGAACCGGTAAGTCAGATATGTAATTTGCCAGCAAACATAAAGCTCGTAATAGGTCCTGAGGTCAACCTAGTTGGTTTCACCCCTAGTCTATTTGTGTTTTTGCCTGACACGTTGCCAAGGATACCTGTTTTTTTGTGGTGAAGTGTCAAGTTGTACTTGTCCACTCATTCCACTGCAGCGTCAGTCAGTCAGGCACCAGGAATGTAGGTGTGCCGATCAGCTCGAGTAAAGTGAGGTGTTCAATGCCCTGGGTGGGACTCGGTGCCTGTTGCTACCTGCTTAAGTGTTTGCACCCAAATCCAGAAAGCTGAAGGCCTCCCACACACAACTAAACACACACACACAATTGCGCGCGCACACACACACACACTAGGTTGAAATGTGTCCTGGTGATGAAAGTCCTATGGGTGAGTGAGGACTGGGGGAGGGGAGGCGGCAGGGTGAGGGGGTTTGAGGTGTCCCCCACCCCCACCTGTGGATGAACAAAGCCCCTGTGTGGTGCCTGTGGATGCGTGAGTGATGAGTGAACTGTGTGGTGAGATGCAGGCTCCCCAGTGTTCTGAGTTTGGAGGATGGGCTGCTGGTCACGAGGCGTGGGTGGCCGGCAGAGCTCTTATCTGCTGATGGTTGATGGGCTGAAAATGGGACTCTGGAATAAGTCTCTTTGATGGGGGTCAAAGAGAAATACATTCCCTGAACTTGCTTTTATGACACTTTGAAGAACATCCTTCGTATACTGTATGTGTGATCTATCTATCTCCTTGCTCTCGACTCAGGTGCCATTGTAGAAACATGTGGTTCACAATCTGGACACGAGAAGAGGAAAATCTGTCAATATGTGTTCAATCATTTTGCATTTTTGTTGTTTGGAGTTGGACTCGGGGTCTGACATGAGTCGGTGTCTGCTGCTCCTCTCTGTCAGTCGTGGTTGATTGTTTCCATCTGTCTCTTGCCCCCATTTTGTGGAGCCCAACAGATAAGCCAAATCCAATGACACATTCCTCTCTGGGCTCCACAAAATCGACTCAATCCACCTGAGCTTTGTCCTGCGAGACGTCCTGAAATCCCCGTTCGCGAAGCTCCTGTTAAATGAGAGCGCTCTTTCAGTCGGGACGTCCAATTTATTTCCAGGGGAACTAATCAATGCTTCTCTGAAGACAACACAAGGCTCGAAGAGCTTGAAGTAGCGCCGGCCGTCCAGGCGGCGTTCGACCGGCATGGCGTAAATGTTTTTGCCTTTTTCTTGGTTTTTCTCACTTACCTTCTTTGATAGATATAGGAGTGGGTGATGATTGGGAGCCCAGCAGGAATAGACTGACAGGCTCAGACCGAACGACACACAACAAGGAAAGACGCCGTGGTATTGTTTTGCAAAAGATGGGCACGGAAAAGAAGTCAAGACAGGGAATGTCGGTCGGTCGTGAGGTTGGAGAAGCGCAATCACTAATTGCCGGCTAAAATCACACTCTGTAATTTATGACGGTGGGAAAGCGTGGTTGGAAAGTCAGTCGGAGCTGGAGTGGAAGTTTAGACCTCAAGGTTGTCCTCTCTCATTCCAAAAACCGCCGTCCATTCACTGCACATAGTAAAATGCATGCATGTGTGCACGCATGCACCCGCACGCTCAAATAACCATATGCGCTGGGTTTCTGCTCACATTGCATTTCTCTTTTCTCATGAAATGGAATAAGTGGGGCGCGGGTGGGGGGTGGGGGGGTTTCGCTTCCCTACCACCGTCGCTTTTTATCCGAGTAGACGTGAGCGGTGAAGTGAAAAACCCGACAAACAACAACACCGTTTCCCCCTTTCGCGGAGACAAAGACACTGGTGTCCTCTGCGAGCGCCGCACATGCCGGGGGCCATTCGGTTTCTATCGGCATTCAGGGACACGGTGATGTGGGGATGCTGATATTTAAAGAGTGACATAACACAGGGCACATGGATTCAATTTGGGCTTTCATTTAGCAGGCGACCAAACGGCTCCGAGTGTTTCAGCTCCAAAGATGGCCGGCCTCTTTCTGATGTTATTATTTGTTCAGGCTTCGTTTGGGAGGGGAAAGAAACGGCATTATTCCGGATTAAAAGATTATTCATGATGTAATAAATAAATGTGCGATAGGTTGTGGACAGTCTTGTGTTGAGAAATCCTCATTTCCACTTTTGCGTTTTTTGTGCCGCTGTTACGTTCGATCATAGAATTATGCTGTACCAGAGATGTGGCACTTGTTTCTGTTGAGGCTTTTGATGACACTCCATTTTCCTGCATTATCTATGGCTTGGTCTTTGTGTAAATGTGTCCCTGTTTGAAAATGTGATTATGTGAGAGAGAACATCTGGCTCCCTTTTTTTGTTTCCCCCCCCCTGTCAGTTAAATCATGGCTCTGTTTTGTCGTTTATTTTTCTTTTCATTGTTTCTGCGTTAATGTGGGGTTACCACAGCAAGCCTTAAAGACCGGATCCTTTCAATGTGTTTGTCGACGTGTGTTAATTGTTAGCTGTGCCCGTAACATTTTTTCCCACCCCTCCAATTAAGTAAAAAAAAAAAAAAAGGAAAATCACATAATATACGCGAAAACAGTCATGTTCAAAAAACACATAGGAGGATAATAGGAGTGTACACAATGACGGGAAACCCAAGGAAATGAGGCGGCGGCGTTATCTGATATCATCTCTGAGAGCTCTGACCTGCATTCAGCATCCTGCACTTAAAAATGGAATCAGATCGGGAGTCTCCGCTCGTGTCCCGACATGTCGAGCCCGCACTCGGAGGGCTTAACGCGGAGCACATGTTTACAGTGGCCTCGGCACTGAGCTTGGTGAAAGGCCCCTTAGTCGGGGAGTCACTCGTCTCCTCTCCCACGACAAGGGGAGGCTTCCAGAGCGGCACGAGCCCCTTTGCAAACGGAGGTCCAAAATAGGTAAACATTATAGTGTGCGTGGGTGTGTGGGAGGGGGGGGGGGGTTCGACTCCAATTGTAGTAGGTAAAGGAATTTTTCGGTCTCGGGTCTGCTTCGATTGTGAGTCATGGCCCGTGTGCTTTTTCTGGCGTACACTTCGGAAACAGAATAGAAATGTTTCTTACGGTGACAGTGACTTAGTGTTAAAACAGTCATGTTCAAAAAACACATAGGAGGATAATAGGAGTGTACACAATGACGGGAAACCCAAGGAAATGAGGCGGCGGCGTTATCTGATATCATCTCTGAGAGCTCTGACCTGCATTCAGCATCCTGCACTTAAAAATGGAATCAGATCGGGAGTCTCCGCTCGTGTCCCCACATGTCGAGCCCGCACTCGGAGGGCTTAACGCGGAGCACATGTTTACAGTGGCCTCGGCACTGAGCTTGGTGAAAGGCCCCTTAGTCGGGGAGTCACTCGTCTCCTCTCCCACGACAAGGGGAGGCTTCCAGAGCGGCACGAGCCCCTTTGCAAACGGAGGTCCAAAATAGGTAAACATTATAGTGTGCGTGGGTGTGTGGGAGGGGGGGGGGGGTTCGACTCCAATTGTAGTAGGTAAAGGAATTTTTCGGTCTCGGGTCTGCTTCGATTGTGAGTCATGGCCCGTGTGCTTTTTCTGGCGTACACTTCGGAAACAGAATAGAAATGTTTCTTACGGTGACAGTGACTTAGTGTTTGCGCCGTCATTCCTTTCACATTACAGTTGGGGGAAGCCACGGTTTCTGTAACAAACAGGCTTAGTGTAATGACGGCTCCCCGTTTGGTGGATGAACACTTTAATTGTTGTGGTTCAGACGCCGGTGGGTGGGGTTGGTGGGGTGGGGGGGTACTGCACACCTTGTTCCCTGCAGACAGGGAGTCTACACCCCTGTATTAGAGAGAGCATCTTCTCCTCGGAGGGTTCAGATCCATCGCGTCGACGCAGGCAGGGGCTCTTTGTTCTAATTGTCGTTATGACACAAAGCCCGTGTTCCCCGTCTCTGTGGGAAACTGGCACAGCTTGTGGTGTGTTTATTTATTTTTTTTACTTCTGAGGGTTGTTCTTTGTAGTGCTCTTTCCCGCTGCCCCATTTTCTAAGCATCTTTTTTTTTCTTTTTTTTTTATCAAGTCAGAGGCCCCAAATGTCAACGAGTTGAATCAAGCCTGTTAATGGTCATCTTTTATATGGATTAGCTAAATCCGCCTCAGAAATTGCGTTGTGTTGAAACCTTATATGGAGGTGGCAAGTATTGATTGTGCACTCACACAGTTGTTTCACAAAACGTTCCTGACAGTTGTGGGTTTTAGACGTTGTGAATACATAAATAAAACAAGACCTGAACAATTTGCTGAGGAAGGTGGATAATTCTTCATGGGCTGGTGGTTGCTTTGCTTTCGTTCTGCAACGGACACTTTATTTTCTTATCATCGCCGTAATTCTCTTTCAGTCACGTGATTGATAAAATGTCAACGCCTATGTACCTGGGCATTATCATATTTGTTTTACAGCCAAACGAGCCTCCATAAAACGCGTTGCACACATGAGAGATCGCACATCATTCGGTGGGGTGCGCTGCTATCTGAAGCTGGGGTCAAGTGAGACACACAGACGGATGTAATGACTTTCAAGTGCTTCTGGACTTAATTTGTTCTCTGTCTTCTTTTTTCCCCCCCTAGACTCCTTCGTCAACAGTCAGGAATGGACACTGAGTCGGTCAGTGCCAGAGCTGAAAGTGGTGAGTGACGCCTTATACTTCCAACCCGTCCCTCCAGTCGCTTCATCAGGTTACATCAGGCGGGATGGACTTCAGTGTCCGAGGAAAAGGGCGCCACCTCCGCGTAATGCTGGTTTTGCGAATTGCGGCCGAGCGATTGAGAAATCGGCCGGACCGTTCCCTGGCCCGTGGTGGGTGTTTTTTAATGAGATGCGTTGGCATGGAGACGCGGGGTGGCTTGCGTCGGGACACGCGAGGTGAGCGACAGTTTTGGGCTACGCTAGTGACACCTCCTGGGTCAGATTCCACCCGCCAGTGAAGCGCACACGCTCACACACAAAGCCACTGCCAAAATGCACAGCCACCGTCCTCACATGATTTAATGTCTTCCACCCGTGAGGACGAGCGGGCGTGGGGCACCACCCTGCCAGTTTCGTATAATGAACTCCTGTTAGGTTCCGCCTTTGTGAAGAGAAAGATGGGAAGAATAGAAAACATGCAATGGAATAAAAGAAAGTAAGACGTCACAGTGAGCTCAAAAGACGCACTTGCTTTGTTTTTCTCCTCAAGTACTTGGCATGACTCTGTTTCCTTTTATATTTCCAAGGTGCTAATTAGGCGCTTCCACTCAGGGGTTTGCTAAATGGACCTGGAAAGACGGAATTGGGTGTTGCAGAATAGCTCTCGTTCCTTTCGCTCCCGTCACAAGGTTGCTGCTCGGCGACAAGGTCACACCGGATAGAAAGCTATTTGTATCTTTAAAGGATGTTCTATTCTTCAACGTGAATATATTCTGATCACAGCTGGGGCCCCAGCAGATCCGAAAAACATCCCAAACAACAACTCTGGAGTTCTGGAGGCCTCGCGCCTCTTGTAGTGGCAGTATAATTGCGGTCACACTCTTCATTTATCCTCGTCCTTTGATCATGGGGAAATATTCCCATCAGGACAGGGCAAAGCATCCACCACGAAGAGTAAAAGTTAAGTGCCGGAATGGCGCTGACGAGGCAGGTTGACTTCATGAAGCCCATACAAGCAGCCGGTTTCAAAGCTGAGCCGTAAAAACGGCAGGGGCACCGGATGTGTTGTACGTTTAAAGCCGCTTTGTTTTTTGTTGAGTCATAGCTTTCACAGCACAAAACCTACAACTTTTTTGCTCACTTAGATTATTCATAGTTTATTGCTGCTCGGAGCCTCACGATGTACCGTGTATATATATATATATGCGCGCGCACACACACACACACACACACATACTTCTATTATAGAGGGGGAAAGACCAAAAAACGCCTCAAACATCCCTATAATTAGAACCATACCTGACTTTAACACCCACTAATGATCTGAAGCAGAGGACGGTGATGGTGGGTAGAGGAGGAAGAGAGGGAGGAGACGAGGCATGCTGCGGCCTTTGTTCTTCCCAGACGCGCTGGCATCGTCGGCCCACCCTCCACCATGCATCACCCCGAAGGCGCTGCCGCTGCTAGGTCTGGCCTGGGCTCCCGGGAGAAGAAGCCGGGACTGAATCGATGTTCACTGGAGGACTTTCCCTCATTACGAGTCCACCTCACATGGCCCGCGTAAAGGACACGTCTGCGCGCTCCAAACCGCTTCCGCGGTTTCGTTTTCAAATATTGTTGGCGACCCACATTGTACCACCTAAGCGCGCCGAATTCCTTTCGTTTGATGTGCTGCCTTTTTCGGGCTGCAGTCCTTCTCCGTTCATATCGGTGCAGAATTCAAATCTACTCGAGCAGCCTGATACTCTGCATGGTAATTAACGCCGGACTGACTCTCATCTTCGGGGCAGATGGTTTGATTGATTTTGAGTTTTAAATACTTTCTGCCAGGATTCATTTCACACATGATACACACCCAACACACTTTTTTGATGAGAATCGAATCAAAACCAGAATTGGTATCGACTGGGACATTTTAATAACAAGTACCTCAGTCAGTTCTTACGGAGGGCAATCATTTCAAAGTGCCTCAAACATTTTATTTTCCTTTGATCAGTAACGTCATGTGTTAGTCGTAATGGTATAATGCTGGCTTTCCTTCGAACAAACTTGTATCAGTACGATTTTAGCAGGCAATTTTGTCACCCTGTCCATATAACCATAGTTCATTTTCGGATTAAAAAGCTTGAGACAATCTTTTTTGAAGGCTGTCATTAAAAAATGAAAAAAAAAAAAAAAAAGAGATAATGGTCTAAA
The DNA here is from genome assembly GCA_016785305.1 of Colistium nudipinnis. Classification (NCBI taxonomy): domain Eukaryota; kingdom Metazoa; phylum Chordata; class Actinopteri; order Pleuronectiformes; family Rhombosoleidae; genus Colistium; species Colistium nudipinnis. The sequence continues at coordinate 276,123 of JAFBJU010000709.1, read as the reverse complement.
ATCTGGAACCACCGTCATGATTGATCCGAACGGTTCACTCCTGGAAAGCGAAAGGGTTGAAGGAAAAAAAGGTCAACAGACGGTGTGTGTCGAAAGTCACAAGAGACAGAGATTGGTGGAGCAATTTCTGAAAGCGTCAAGAACACCCTGTGCTGAAAAAGTTTCTCTACGTACTCTTTTGGATCGATGGTGTCGGCAATAATCACAGCCTTCCGCTCTTTGTCTTGCAGGGCATCGTGGGAAATCTGTCCAGTGGCAAGTCCGCCCTGGTGCACCGGTACTTGACCGGCACGTATGTGCAGGAGGAGTCTCCTGAAGGTAAGAATCTGTTGGAGGTGTTTTTTTGACTTCAAAAAATGTTCTCCTTGTTTTTTCAAATATGTTGACACTGATTTGCTCAGGAGGATGGCTATATTAGGACGGCTGCATTCGGGGTGTTTACCTGTGGCTTTGGTGTGCCTCGTGAGCTTATGTTTCTAATTAGTTTGGAATAAAAATGTTATTTGATGGATGATACCGTGCTGCTGGATGCCAAGATTTATAATTGGTGTGCCTAAGTTCATAGATTTATTCTTGATACGAGATAACGAGAAAGTGTAACAATTTCCAGTACACCAGGGCTTTAAAGGTGAGTCATTCTTTTAGAAATCTTTGATGGGAAAACTAAACCCCATCATTTTTCTGGGTATGTAAATGAGATATTTAATCACTTGTCATAAACCGTTTACTCTCTGGATGTCCTGATGGAGAACGAGACAGTTTAATATGTTTCGGAGCGGCGCAGCCTCCGGAAAAGGGGTCCCCTGCCAGTTTAACTGACTTATTTAAGATTTCCACATTTTGTCAAAATCCCCATTGGAGTGCCCCCTTCTGGCCCGATGCGAAAGTCCTCCTCACGGAACGCCACAAGGATGTCGGCAAACCCGGGGGGTGATCTTTGAGGGGTTTTGCAGCTCTCTCCGTTTCGGTATAATTATAGTGAGGACGAGACATGGAGTGCATAATTAGTTTTTGGCGTTTTGCTGCACCGAGGGAGGACAATCATCACAGCCTAATTAGTCCTGAAGAAATCAATGGTGGAAATGGGGGAGTTGAAAGAACACGAAAAAACAGAAGGAGCGTTGTTGCTATAATCAACATTTCTGCGTGTTGCTGTGAGGCAACATACCTGTTTCATAATTAGCAGACGTTCAGCCACTCTGTCCTTTGTATGTGCTTCAGCATCGGGGCTTCTCACGCCGCCGAAGCATTGCCCAGCGGAGGTTCAGCCGTGGCTGGTTCATCCACTGTTTTGTTCCTGGGCTTTTGCAATGATATCCGGGGGAAAAAAAAGAAGAAAAAAAAGGTACTGGGGTGTGTTGTCATGGCAACGCCGGATGGAGCTCTGTCGGATTGTGGCTCTGTGTCAAGGTCTAAGCCTCTTCGTAAGCACAGTGTGCTTTACTGCGTGTCAACCGTGCCCACAAACTTAGCGTCTCTGTACTGCAGGGTTATTAGTTGCCTTTTTGTAATGGTGGCACAATCGAGGTATTTCTTTAAATAATTGCTATTCCCTCAAAGAGAAAGCAGAGCGTGGTAACGTGCATCATTTATTCCCCAGCGCCGGCTCCGTATTTTTTGATGCGGTGCATCGCCTCGGCTTTGCGTTGAGGCAGCACCATGCTGGATGATTACGCAACGGAAATGTTTACTTTAAATTCCACGCGTGTTGCCACCGCAGCCGCGTGCGCTCAGTGCAGACGCTGGTTTTTCGGGGGGGAGACTTTCCATAATCGGCTCTGGCATACGTACGTGTGCTGCCAGCTGCCACACGAGCCCCGTGCTCTGATAAATCTGTTTTTTTCTGTATCATTCGCGGTGTAATGAGATCCTCCTCGTCTCCTTTCCCCATTTTTTAAGCGGGATTCAGAGACATGCAGAGTCTCTCAGTCCTTTGTCTGAACCTCAAAAAGCTCTGTGAGCTCTCTCTCTCTCTCTCTCTCTCTCTCTCTGTCTCTCTCTCTCTCTCTCTCGCTCTCTCTGTTACACAACCGACATCCACCAGGTCTCAAGAGCCTGCGCTAAAGGCTGGGAGAGTCCCCCATTTGCCAAGCAGGCTAAAGTGGATTTAACAGGGTGGAAGTAGGGCTCAAGTGGATATTTATTGCTTGCTCAGACAGGAAGTCTCTCTCTGCCGATTAAAAATTACAGGGCCTGGCGACTGTATTGTCCCCGCAGCTTTTCTTTGATGGTAGATCCCGTAGAGCCGTGCCGTGCGATGCCCGACTCTGCTACCCAATCACACAGAGCTCTGCGCTTACACGTATGCTTTTGTAATACCTAGAAACAGTATGACAATGTATGTAGGTAACAGTATGCAATTTTGGATGTTGCCATTTATACATTCCCCGATCACTATTGGGCCTTTCGAAATGTGTACCTTCTGATTTAAGTTTTCAAATTGCCTTCGGCATATTTCTCCATTCATAAGGCACCGCTTTCCCTCTCAGGGACATATCTGGCCTCGTGGCTTTCAAATTTGAATGTTTTTAATCTCCGAAGGATCCCAAACGGTTCCGATTATTATGCAAAATCAAATTTATTGCATTGTTTTCCCATTGGTCTTTTGTTTATCTGCAGCCAGCGCTGCTTGCGGCCAAAAATACACATTGGTTTTAGAAAAAGAAATGAGAGAGCGAGAGAGATAGAAAACCAAGGTTGCATAAGACTTTGCCGCCGCCAAGTGCCAGCTTCTCACTATTGTCTTTGGGACATGTGTGACCTGAGGCAACGCAGTTCATTCTTCTCTGCCTCTCATTTTATCTCCCATCATTGCCTTCCTGCTCTTTTAGTCTCGGAGTTTATATCATTGAAATAGATTCTTCATTTTAAAGCTAAGTGTAAGGAGCGGGGTTAAGACTGTGGCAAACCTTCAAACGCACTCTTGTGGCGAAGCGATGGAGACTGCATATGCTGCTTGAGGACGTTTGTAAGGCGAAAGCTTCTAGGACTTGCGGTGGTGTGATGACAGTGGCGCCGCATTAGACATGCTAAACTGGACATTTCTGGCCCGTGTAATTGGCTCCAGTGAGACCTGGTTTCCTGTCGGCATGTGATCGCAACAGCAGCACATTCAGGGCCGGCCGAATGAAGACGCTGCCTCCGAGCACATACGTCGAAGACGTCACGTCAAGCCGTGTTTTCTTATTGAGTTTGGGTTTATTGGGTACATCCTGATCACAGTTACTGTGATTAATGAGTGTGAAATGTGTCTGCCGTCATTTTATGCTCGAGTAACCCAGCCAGCCCCTTGGTTGCTCGTTATGAAATCTCCGGGAATAAATCATTTTTCTCTTAGCACTGGGCCAGAATCCGCGCACTTTCAAAGAACGACCTTGAAATGAATGTCTCTCCTTCAGGTGGTCGGTTCAAGAAAGAAATAGTCGTGGACGGACAGAGCTACCTTCTTCTGATCCGAGATGAGGGAGGGCCTCCGGAATTGCAGGTAAGAACGTCCATCCTTAAAAGATGTCTCTTTTCCTCCCAGCTGCAAGGGGCGTAAAACAGAGTCTGTCTGCAAACCGAACTGTCAGGCAGCTGGGACTTTTTTCAGGGACACGTCGTCACTTCACTGCGGGACTGTCTGGAGCAGTGTGACCACTCTCTGTGGGTTCTCCACCCAAAGTACTTAAAGGGCAGCAACAGATCAATAAGGGACCTGAGCCCAAATCCTTTTTTTTTTTCGTGCTGAAAGGCACAATGCGTCACATAATTGTCCTATTAGTATGTGAACAGTAGAGCTGGTGTCGAGTGATAAACTGATGACATTCAAAGGGTTTCAAATTAGGGAGGAGCCTTGGTCGGTGACAGAACCGTCAGCTTGTTATAAGCAGTTATTGTGCAACCATTTTTTAGGCGCGGTGGTCGTGACTAACTTAACTTTGGGTGTGAATATGTAACAATATTTTATCCAGCCTGGACTTCCTGAAGCAAGAATATTTTTTTTTCAAACTTGCGCATATGTGTGATACAGTATAACGAGTCTATGAAATGAGTAGCATAAAGTATGTCACAATGGCAGTTTTTGTCCATTTGAGATATTCCACGTGTGCAAATAAGCAACTGTTTTAAGCCCGTACATATTATCACCTCATAAAGTGATAATATGTCCCCGGTGTGTAAATACGGCTTGTTCCTTCTGCTAAGTTGCCCAAAAAAATCCGTAGGTGCAGATTTATTTGCAGGACTTTGACTTAATAGAGGGTATCTGTTCATTTTCCATCTTTATTAGCAAAGACTCTTGCACAACACTCCATTTATTTCGTTAATTAGACAAAATGTGGACTGTTATGAATATTTTCTTTCATTGCCACGGTTGGAGTTATTCGTTATTATTGTGGCTTCAAGCTGCTTAAAGCTATAACTACAGTAAACAGATTTGGTGTGGATTTATTAAGCAGCCGGCCTCGGAGACTACGAGCCGACCCGCTTGGGGCTTCGTTCACAGGATTCAGTGTTTCCTGTCACATGTGATCTCGGTGTGAATCCATCACGCGTTTCCACGAGCAGCTCCAGATACCTGACCCGGCGAAGCTCCGATTTACGCTTGCATTGGCCTGCAGAGGGAGATCAGGGAATAGAAATGAGCTTGGCTCAGTTGTCAGCAGCTCGTGTATAATTAGTGGCATAATTAAAGGCCTCCATTATGTTCCCACTCGCAGGAGGGCTGAGCAGAGTTGTGGCTTGGAGGCTTGATTTTCCCATTCATTCCCAATGGGGACCGGGGTGAGATCTGAATGCTGAATGAAGAAGTGCAGGATACAAGGGGAACAGTTATCTCTTGATTGTCACCTTTAGTGTTATCCTGGGCTCTGCTTCGCCTCTTTCTTAGAATGGATGGTGATTGGGATTTATATCCTCTGCCCAGGAGAGACCTCTCGCCCCCCATTTGATCATAAAGTATGCGGAGTGTGTATGATGCCACGAAATAAGCAGATTCCAAGATAATGTTAGCAGTGAGAATACGAGAAATTATGATTCAGTTGTTGCTGACGGTCAACGATTCACTGCCAGTCCACCTAGTGTTGGCAAAAAAAATACGAGCCGTTGGGTGGATCAGAACTGCTGCTACACTGCCCCCGTCTGTCTGTATAGGTGAACTTGCATTCAAAGATAACATAAAAAAAAAAATCATCTCCTCAGCCTTATTTGCATAGGAACTCTCACAAAATCATTCATTCCATAGTATGTCACATAGTACGGGCAATAAATACAACATTAAGCTGCAGAAAACAGAGTACATGCTCTCCCACTGCTTAAAATAATTTGTTTCAACCTATTCGAAATAAAGAGAAATCCTTTTTGGTCAAAGCCCAATTCTCTACACAGGAGTTTTTTTCCAAGAGGGAGCATATTTACCTTGGCAGTTTCAACGTTCCACAGCATATGTCACGGTGCGTCAGCATGCCTCGTGTGCTTTGTCCTCAGTTTGCCGCCTGGGTGGATGCCGTGGTTTTCGTCTTCAGCCTGGAGGATGAGATCAGCTTCCAGACAGTCTACAATTACTTTCTGCGCCTCTCCAGCTACAGGAACACAGCTGAGGTCCCGATGGTCCTCGTCGGAACACAAGGTGTCTGCCCTTCATCTGCTATATTTCTACCTATAAATATAACGCTTTCTTCGTATCATAGCATTGTTTATACAGGGAGTGCTCCTTGTTCTCTGTCTGTGCACTATGTTCAAGGCATAATATTGGCATATCCAATATGTTTCATTTGTGAAGCTGAGTATCTTACGTCAGTCGGCAGTACTACTCTTGGCACAGCCATCGTTTAAAACAAATCAGTGCATCACTGCAATGTTTACGCTGCATGACATGTTTCTTCTTCATGCCCAACATGGGCACTGATCCCACACACTGTCTTGTATAAATATGCACAAGCACCTCAAATGTCCACTAATCCTCAGTTTAAAATAATCCCAAACAAATTCACGATACAGGCTTGTTATTTCATCATTTGCTTAAAACCATGCAGTTAATAGCTGTTCTCGGATTTATCTTTTAACAACAGTAGGTAATTGTGACCCAAGAATTGCATTTCCTGTGGGTACAAATGTTTCTCGGACTGAGACGCAGGCAAAAGATAGACGGCCTAACGCTTTGTTTAACTTGCTCTTCCACTGGAATTTTTTATTTATTTTTTGACCTTCAACATGTATTTTCATCATATCCCCTAATCCTGTTCTCTCAGATGCAATCAGCGCCGCCAACCCCAGAGTGATCGATGACTCGAGGGCCAGAAAGTTGTCCAACGACCTGAAGCGCTGCACGTACTATGAGACCTGCTCCACCTATGGCCTGAATGTGGAGAGAGTCTTCCAGGACGGTGAGACGAGTGTTAGATGAGAGACGAAGGGTGTAGCTTGAACGTGAGGAACGGTTAAATGCACTTCACTAGTCCTTCCCATCTTCTATTCTTCGCAAAGGAACGTTTTCAATTTAAGCGCAGCCAAGGTGAACGCGAAAAGGAAACTCAGTTAAACACGAGTGGAAGAGGTATTAAAATTCACCATGTATCGTATTGTTTTTCCTCTTGCCGAACGTAAGAAATGCATATTCATGCTCAAATACATATATATATGTATATATATACATATATATACAGTATATATATATATATACTGTATATAATATTCTGCTTCTCATTTAATGACGCAGGTGGAATTTTCAATTAAAATATATGAAAAGTTAAGTGAAGTAATGATGCAAGCCAATATCATGATGTTGGATCGCATACAAATGTGGAACTGTAAGCTGGAGAGCCGTTAACATTCAGCTGTCTTCAAATGTTAAGAGACACTTTAATTGTCCCTGAAAGCTCCTGTTTTTTTCCTTGGATTCATAATTGAAGCGATGAAAGCCTCACATGGAGAAGAACAAACTGCTTCAAAGACTGCTTTAACTCTTTGCCACATTATCCCCCCCCCCCCCTCCCCCAAAGGCTGCGGCTCCCCTGAAAGCCTGTCATCCCTTCACAATGCCATCTGAATATGCCCTGCGTTTCTATCGACTGCTGCGGGCATGCTGTCTTCTCTGCGTGCCTCTATCGCTCTCCCGAAGCCCATTTTGAAATGATTAAAATAGATGGGGTGCTGGCAGCCTGGAGAAGTCGCTCCGCATCATGGGTGCCTTCTTCCTGTGTTTTTGCCGCGCTGCAGCAGGCAGCCCGGGCGGGATGGCCCCAGCTGTCGGCGCAACTTCAAATCATCCCTCTTTTCCCCTCGGCGCTAATTCCGCCTCACGCGCCCGCCAACGCCACCTCGCTCTCTGCCGGTCGCTAACTCGAGCGCGCCGCGGACTCGGCGAGGGCTCGCACACCGACTGCATGACAAATCCGGTTGTTCAGATGGAAACAATAGTTCAATTCGTAGAGCCCGGTGAATGACGGGGCGAAAAATGCCAGTATCATTTTGTGTGATTCTTCCTGGAAATAGTGGTTCCACTCCCCCCCACCCTCAAGAAAACGAGTAGAATCCATTTAGCAGTATGTTGCTTCCTACCTGACTGGAAAACAAATGGCCCGAGGCGGTGTGGATAACAATGGCTGGTGCGGCTCTCTGTCTCCCCGGAATTAGCTTTGCTTACATTAGGGATATAGAAAAATGGATTCTGGCACACTCGGCACGAGACGAACATTTTACCCCCGAGTGACCCTCTGTTGACTGCGCTTACAGCCAGAGGCGGCTCGTAGTGTGAGGCGGTACGAGTGTGTTTACAATGTACCATGTCCCCATCGGAGGTTCTGACTTCCTCTTCCTCTCTGATCAACTAAGGTTTGACGGATTGGTCCGGTATGCTTACCATACATAGAGTTGAGTGATGCCTAGTGTCCAATATGATCAAAAATGATCAGAATGGCCTCTAAAGAAGATTTTCTTTGGTGTATGAGTGAATGTGTCGTATAGATCAGGCCCCGCTCGGTACAGGAGGAATAAACGCTATCCTTCCAACGATAGTTCCATTTTTGTTTTGTTCTGATGATGCCGGGGGGCGGGGGGAGAATTGTGTTGGTCGACAATCAGCAGCAGGTCAACCCATAACGGCATTCAGTGACCCTTAATCATAAGTGAGCCTCCGCTTTCATTTTGCTTCTCATTTATTCCGATTTTTTTCTCTTCGACAGGTTCATTACCCTCATGTTTATGTATATTCAAAATTGCTTGTCTTGTGCAAGTGCGTACAGTAAGTGCTGCGAGCCGAATCCAGTCCCCATTTGAAATAGCGCATGCTGAAAGAAGCAGCCGGATCCTTCTGGGTTCTATGTTCTCATCACGCGGAGGAGACGCACGTCGGCGGACTGCTAATGCTGATGCGTCTCTGCCGCTCTCTCTCCCCCAGTTGCCCAGAAGGTCGTGGCCATGAGGAAAAAGCAGCAGCTCTCCATTGGTCCGTGCAAATCTCTCCCTAACTCTCCCAGCCACTCTTCGGTCCCTGCTGCGTCCATCCCCTCCGTTCACATCAACCAGGTGAGATGAATGTCAGATTTACCCACTGATTGTGTAATTAGTCCAAATCTTGAGAGCTTCAGGTTTATGCATCACACATCCCATCTTTCCTAAACTCACCTGCTTATGTGTTTTTTGTTTTTTTTTGTTTACTCTCCATTTCTCATTCTGTTTTTCCCTTTGTCTGTCTCTCTCTCTTCCACCCTCTCCTCTCCTGCTTCCTGTTCCGTTCCTCTTAATCTCTCTCGCTCCCCAGGCAGCCAATGGCGGGTGCGCCTTCAGTGACTACTCCTCCTCCGTTCCCTCCACCCCCAGCATAAGTCAGCGGGAGATGCGCATCGAGACCATAGCTGCCTCCAACACGCCCACGCCCATCCGCAAGCAGTCCAAGCGCCGCTCCAACATTTTCACAGTAAGTATGCGACAGCTGATGCAAAGCAACACCCACTCACACTACTAGGAGGCATGTTGCCAAGCGCACACTTTGTCCGCCAGAGGGAGACAGGTAGCCCTGAATGCATCACCGCCACCTGCCCTGCCTCCAATGCGGGTAACGAAAGCGTCCTGCTCACACAGCACTATGGGCAAAGGAGAACAAGACTAAATAGAAAACGATATTAGCTCCATAAAAAATGCTGTTAGAAAAAAAGCCTTTCCACGAACATACTAAACAAAGCACTGTGTGGGGGGGAACAAACCTCAACTGTTTTTACCTTTTTTTTTTTTTCTTTTTTTTTTTTTTTCTTTTTCTTCTAATTGGATGTAGTAAGTGCACATGGATTAAGTTTCTCATCTCACCTACAACAATGACCGGGGCCCTCTGCGCTCTCTAAATCTTTGACCTTCCTCCCCCCACCCCTCTTATTTCTACTAGATCCTTTCTTTGCAGTGACTTCCTTTCCCCTTTGGGGAGAGATGGCAGCAGCAAACTGCAAACCCCTTCTTCTTCTTCTTCTTCTTCTGACCTAGCGAAACATTAAAAAAAACAAAAAAACAAAACACACCTGAGCCAGTCTATGGCCTGCGTACACTGCTTCTTATAGAACGCATGCTTCCACCTCCTAACAACCCCTAGGCCTGACAGAGACATGCTCTACCTGCCCAATAACCAATCTCGCTGAGAGAAGACAACTCCCCCAGTCCTCAGCCCTCTCTCATTCTGGCCCGAATCTGATACCGATCCAGCGAGATTCACTACCCCCCCCCCAAGCACCCCCCCCAGAGCCCCCCCCCCCCCCCCCCCCTGTATGCCTGATCCGCACCCCGTGTCCTGTCCTATTCTCCCTTTGCTCTAAGCCAAAAGCATATGTGTGCACTAACCACTCAAATGTCCTTAGCTGTCCCAAGCGTGTCTTTTATTTGTAGCCTCGGCCCTCTTCTTCTACTAAGTCTTCACCCCCCCCTTTTCTCTCCTATCCTACGCCAGCCTCCTTCTTTTGCTCATAAGACTTTTCCTATTCTCGCACAGGCCTCAGCCTCTTCAAGCTCAGGGAGGCTCGTCGAAATCCCCCCGAGTAATATGCTCTCGTTGTTCTTCGCATCAGCCAAAAAATCCTATGTGGAGATTGTTTGAAACGCCCCCTCCCCCCAGAGAAAAAAAAACCCAAAATGCACTTTCTCAACCCCAACTAAGTTAAGTAAAGTACTTTATTTCTGCAACCCTTTTGAGCTTTATGAGGCAGAGATCAGGCGACATGACATTCCTGACTCCTCACTGGTATAACGTACCTCATTCCCCCACCTCTAATATGCCCCTTCTCCTTCACCTGTCTCGCTCCTTCTCACCTATTTCCCGTTGCAATCTGACCCCATCTCCTACCTCCTGCCCCCACCACCCTCTCTCCTCCATCTCTTTCGAACTAACCTCTCTATCCATTCCTCCCCCCTCCTCTACGTCACCCTGTTACCACAGCTGCTGTGGGGAGCCACAGACTTTGTGGCCTCTGAGCAGTACAGGCTGTGTGCTAGTTCCCTTTGTTGTCTCCCTTCCCCCCCTGCTAGGTAGTGACTAACCATGTCCACCAGAGAAATGAGCCTCTCCCCGTCCGCATCATGGAGATGCCGAAGCACGCCACCTACCCAGTGTGGGTGCCGGAGTGGCAAGCCGAGCGGGAGTTTCAGCTCATGACCTTCTGAGGAGCGGCGAAGCCGAGGGTGGGAGGAGGGAGGGTGAGGGAGGAAAAGGAGGAGGAAGAGGAGGAGGAGGGGATGGAAAGTTAACTGGGCTATGTCGACATTTCTTCAGTGACACTTGGCGATGGGCTAAGGAGAGGAAAACGTACAATATCAACCTTTGTTTGCCATTTTAGAAAACAACAGAAAGAGAAAATATTTCATCAACATGAGAATGTCAAGGACGGCTCTTTCATAGCTCTATCCATTCCAAAAGAAAATTGACGTCAGTGTTACAAAAGACAAGTACTCCAAAAGTCCTGCCAGTCACAGTTGCAGGCTGCCATTCATGTTTCTGGCCACACTTGTTCACTCTCAGCTGATTTTGAAAAAAAAAAACGCCTTAATGTCAATCAACAAATGAGTTTTGTCAGACCAGTAACAGACTCACTTGATTCATTACTTGCATGGTATTATATCGTAATCTTTGCCACTAGAGGCAAAGATTGTCATTTAATGGCTGGGCATTGGGACTCTTGAAGTAAAAAAATATATAAAAATATTCATGGAGTGAGTTTATCGACTTATCAGTGTTGGAGAGTGAAGATTTAGATTCATCCGACAATAAAAGCATCAGACATAGATTATCCGAAAAAGCCCCTTGAATTAGGCGAATTGTTTTTGGTTTCTAATTAGTTTGGCCGGGTATTTAGTATGTAATCAAAACTCAAAGCTTTACCACAGAATATCTTATCACTCCGTCTTTTCACCGTCCTCGCAAATCCAATCACCAACCAACCATTTCAAGCCAGTTTTTTACCATATCTGTTGTCGGCCACTAGGTGTCAGCAAAGTACACATAATTATTTCCTAGTGCTTCCATGGTCAAAATCTCCAAACAATCAGTTTTGTAATCTGTCTTTGGTGTCCTGACGTCTTCGGGTTGTTTGTACCTTTTTGTGCACACTGTTTAGGAATTTAGAAGAATAGTATTCCATTTTTTATACTTAATACCATCCCACTCGTTCATTCGCAGCCACTCACCTATTTATGTCCGACATATCAGTGTTTCCCATTTCAATTGTTCGGTTCTTTAAATTTTTACCGGATCTCCACCTATGAAACAAAGTATCAACATAAACAAAAAAAAACTAAAAACTAAAAAAAAATAACCATTTGACACTGTTTTTCAATATTTGCAGATTTGTGCTTCTGTTTCCAACCTTTCTTCAACAAAAAGGGCTTTCCAACTCCTTCCGAATTAGAAGAGCATGATGGTTTAAAACAAAAAGAGTCCCCCTGCTTTGCCTATCCTGATAGAGAGGACATTATTGATTGAGGACTTAAAGCTTGTCACTGCTTTACCCTTGCTGCTTTATTGCATTTGGGGTAGTGCAGCTCGCGCTATATGGAATCCATAGGACATTGCGTCGATCGCAGGCTTTAGTTGAGTCCATGTGAGTGTTTGAGCGCACTCAAAGTAGGCCGTCAAATATCGTGACGTGAGACAGACTGTAGGGACTCTTCTGGAAATGCCCCGTCCACCCCTGCCCCCCTGCCCCTAATCTCATTTAGACACCCCACACAAAAACACGCTGTACAGTCAAGTCACTCTTGGAACTGTTTTCCAGCCACCCAAAGGACACAACCTTTCCTTACATGACATCACACTGCCTTTTGCCATAAATGAGGACTCAAGGACTAGAGGTGCCACGTTTTTTGTTTTGTTTTGGTTCTTCCTTTTCGAATTTCCCTACATTAATTTTGCTATTTTTATTTGAGTCATTCTTACTTTCTAGAGAGTATTTGAAGTATTGAATGGAAAAAAATGTGGTATAAATGTGTTATCATAGAGGTATTTTAAATCAGAGTAAGTTGGGGTAAATTTATGAAGGCCTTCATAAAAAATCTGGGTAGTGTGTCAGGGTGTTGCGTATTGCAGAGATATTATCTCTGTGGGTTGACAACAAATGAAACTGGGTTGCACCGACTTGTATGAATGTAGTTAAACTTAACATTTGTTTACCTTTTATTTATTTTAAGGTTATTTATTCGTTGCGCATTCAATTGCTTTCTATTAATTAATTTATTTTAATTTATTTAGGTTTGGTAAAGAGATTATGAACTCTTGCATAATCGCTTTTCTATCATGAACGGATTGACACAATTATAGACTGCTGTATATCTTGTATTGTATTTTATTTACAATGGTACTCTATACAAAGTACATACATATAAGGAATATATGAAACAATGCCTTTATTGTCCATCCTATATTTTGTGGGAACTGCAATGTTTGGGTCAATCTGTTGAATATTTTGAAGTGAATTTGTGACTTGCTTTGTATGGTGTCTGTATAGAAGCTAAACAAGTCATCTTAAAAAATAAAATGTTGGAAAAAATGTAACAACCAGAGTTGGTTTACTTGAACTCAGACTCTACCTCTTCTCCATTGGTGACTGGACATCTCTCATGTTCTGAGTGAGACCATAAACAATCATGTCTGTCCCTGCCTGTACCTCATCATCTTATTTGTGTTGGGGTGGGAATGTTTTTTTTTTGATGATTTATTTCCATGTAAATGTTGTTATTGACTTGTCGTAACAATTTTTCCCTGCAAAGGCACTAACCGAAACTTTAAAATGTTGATGTATTTTTGTGTTCTATTTAACCTCAATTGTTTTGTATTATGCTAAATAATTTTACATCCCATCAGGTTTTTTGCAGGTCAGAAATCAGAGGAACCTTCATGTAGTGAAGTCTTCCTACAATAACCTCCTTTCTCCTTTTCTCTCCCTTTAACCTGTTATTTACTGTGACTTATGTACAAAAGCCATTTATCAGTGCAGCTGTGCTAAAGGCACAGCTGAAGCTACACTGGCTATAGCAACAGTGGGCCTGCGGGTCCACTAAAGGCCCGCTCTGGGTCTCAAACAGAGGAAAGGACTCCCCCTCAAAGGGTTTCAGGGCTGAGTCATGACTCAATGTGTGGTCGTCCTTGGTCTCCTATGTGTTGAGATGTGTCTAGTGTGGTCTTGGTTTGGTCTCATTTTTATTTTTTTTTGACTTGCACGTCGATGTTACTGCTATTTGTTCCGCTGGTCTGCTTGTCCGTTGATTTCAAGCTTCTTTTGAGACTTTTTGATTTGCAACGTCGGGTTTCTCCACAAAGTATTGCAATTGCTCAACAAAAACTCCCTCACCTCACTCCTCAGACCCCCACTCTCTCTCCCCGACTCCCTCCCACACAAACACGCCACACACCCCAACACACTGTACATAACTTACACCAAATACTCCCCTCACACCCGCAACTCCCACTGTGCCTTGTCATCATTGTGTCGCCTCAGTTGCTGACTGACTCTCTTGTTTTCTTGCAGTCACGGAAAGCCAGTGAACAAGCAAAGAGCGTTGAGAGTAAAACAGACAGCATAGGCAGTGGGCGGGCCATACCAATCAAACAGGTAAGCACTTTTATTTTATTGTATTTCATTCAGTACCCCACATTTCCCTGGGTGAGTAATGTGCCAGTTCTTGTTTTCTGTTTTTCATGAGTTTTGGGAGCACTGAAGATTTAATCTGATTGGATAGGCCATCGAGTTAACCCAATGGGATTGGGTTGTTTATTGGTGTGTTGCTGTTACCACTAGATGGCGACATAATACAACATAACGATGTAACTCACTCCCAACACAAGTTTCCTGATGAGACTAGAAGGCTGAGGGTTCAGACATAACTTGAACAAAACACATCCCTGTATGTGTAAATCACACAGCTTATACATTAAAATATGCCGTTTTTAAATAATAAAAGCACATCAATCTTCTTTCTGCCCTGAATTAATTGTTTAATCGAAGAATGATCTTATGGATAATGGAAATTATTATTACTTACTAACTGTTTTCTAGGCCCTGATTATTTCACCACTGTAAATATATTTATCACATATAATTACATTTGATTTTGTTATTATTTAGAGGTAATCCCTATATTTAAACATGCCATAATCGGAGAGATAAATGTTGAAAATAATCTGGTTCCTGCATTGCACCTTTAATATAAAAAAAAACATTTAGTTGGAGTGGAAATGTTAATGTAATTGTTTTGGTGGGTCCATTCATGCATATCTATACAATTGAGATAATCATTAATTTGATGAAAAGTTCATTGGATACCCCAGTAGGCATCGTTTTTTCTTAAGGTGATTTCATATTCTTCTATTTCTCAGAACTTCAACAATTCAAATCATTTCCTTTTTTTGCATTGTGATTGTCCTCATTGTTTGCTATATTATCATGATTTTATTTCTTTTTGTACATTCATGCATACGTTAAAGGATAAGATTGGTAGTAGTGAATGCTGAATGACATATCTGAGCAAGGATAATTTCTAACTGCGACCCAAGGATTGGGACATTGATTAGTAATCGCTCATGATTATATGAGGGCTTTTGAAAATGGGTCAGCGTCCTTATATTATCCTCTTTACCTGCTAATAATAGAGGGTAAGATGTTGCGCCAGACCATCTCACACCGTTTTGTAGAAAATTGCCAAGGCTTCGGTCCAGCTGAAATAATGTCAGGGTGACACTTCCAAGCCCTCAGAAAATGACACTCTGGAGAAACCCCAGTTTAACAAATCCAGTACTGTATATCATTTATTTAGGACATTTACATCTTATAGATACAACGCTTATTGATGTAGATTATTTTAATTATTAAATGCTGCATCTCTTCTTTTCCCATCAATATTAAATCACAACTATTAAAATGACAAAAGTCCAATTCACCATTTTATTTCCACACGACCTCCAGAGAATTTGTCACCAAATGACCTCAAACAATAAAGAAATGGGAAACTTTAGGGTGGCCGTTCCAAAAGAGAAAAACATTTCTATTTGATCTGAGTAAAGCTCTGGGTTTTTATGGAGATTAGTGTAATTCCCCCAGAGAACCTGGCTAATCTGCAGTTTGCCCCCCAGAGCAATCTTTACTGTAAACTCTCCCACTCTTATCTTAAACATGATAGGAGTCCAGGGCCAATTTCCCTCAGTATCATAGCAACTTTAGACAAGATAACCCCTTTCTTTGGGGGAGTGCAGAGGGACACTGGTGTGACTGGAGCTGATCTCCAGGACAGTCAAATGCACAATCAAGGAGATCAAAGTGTCAATGTGGGCTTAATTACCACTCCTCCCTTACCCTCTCCTCACCCCATCGGGCCAAATTACATACCCCCTGCCCCCACCCTCTCCCCTTCTCTCTCTCTCTCCCTCCCCCCCCCCCCCCCCCATCTTCTAAAAAAGTGAGTGTAGATAACAATGCACTCACTGCTGTGGAGCTGTTGGCAGCTCCTCAGTACTGAGAGCATTCCCGCCCCATCACCAACCCCTACCTCCCTTCAGCACACAAACACACACACACACACTCAAATACCCCCCCCCCCCCTCCCTCTCCCTGGCCTGTTCACACAAACACGCACACACACACTCAAATACCCCCCCCGCCCCCTCCCTCTCCCTGGCCTGTTACAAAGGGCCGGCCTATCAGTCAGCCACAGTGGCAGGATGCAGCTTTTCTCCTGGTCGCCTGACAAAAGAAGGGAAAGACGCTATCTCCTCTGTGTAGATATGACAATTGTGTGGAGACAGAAAGCGCGTCTGTCTATTGGCTTGTTTCCTTATGTCGCACAGGCTGAACACACTCATCTTTGTGAGTGTGTGTGTGTGTGTGTGTGTGTGTGTGTGCGTGTGCAAATGTGATGATGAGGGGAGAGCACAGGACTCCGCACGTGGATGTCAAGTTATCCCATAAAGACCACAGCGGTCAGTCCAATGTGACTGACGATATTAAAAGAATATGCTGATGAGATTATTTCAAATCAATTGTCCGGCTTCCAGTTACAGCATGGCCAAAATAAATAACTGCTCAAATTAAGTGGAGAAATTAGTCCGCCAGTGTAAACGTTTTCACATAATTGTCTTATGTATCTTTATTGATCTGCTCCACTACTCAGATAAATATTTGGAACTCCGCACTGATTGCATGTATAGATTTATGTATGCTTCAGTAAGACCGCGAGATGCTTGTAAAACATGCATTATAAAGTTGCCAGAGGCCTTGTGACTGGATCATTTACTTTGTATGATTAGAGAGCCATTTCAAAGTGTTTACAGTACTTTTATTGACTAAATTGCGAGGGGTGTGACCAGTCAGCAAGTTATGGATTGAAGGACACAATGTTTCTTCCTGCCAAATCATCAAAATTATCAATAGTCTACAAAGGCGGTCTGTTTTTCATAATAATGTGGACTTTTTCTTCTGATTATTAGGTTTATTTAATAGCAAGTTAACAAACTTATTTACGACATATGAAACTTTGCAATTTATTTGCAATAATCAATAATGTAAAGCAACACGGAGAAGTAGTTGATGTAGGCTCCCTGTTTCTCTGTTGTCGTTGAAAAGGTTATTCTACGCTACACATCTTAATGATTTAAGTTAGAGATCTTTTTTATAAAGTTTATAAGGAATATTTGAAATTCTGCTTCAGGAAGTCGCAAAGAAAAGCATGCAGGTCCATTGATCAGACGCGAAGAAGCCCACACTCTGGAGTCACCCCTGCTAAAAAGAGTCAGTTGGGATTAAGATGAGTGTCGGAAAACAGCCTGGTGCCCAGGTCACCGAGGGTCAGCTCTTCCTGATGTGTTAATTAGGATTAAAGCCTGCAGGATGGGCCTGGCCAGCAAAACACATCCCCTTTAACCCATCCTTGCGCGGGCACACACACACACACACACACACACACACACACACACACACACACACACACGGTCTCTGGCTGTAAAAGGACAAACATTGCCCCGGTTTAATCCCCTAATTAAGCGGGCCCCTCCTCACTATTTAACCCCGGAGAGCCTCCTGGCCCTCACACTCAGCAGCAGTTGGTCACCTCCAGCAGAGGAACTGCATTGTTTACCAGTGGATTAACTCAGCAGATAAGGACAATCATCTGAGGCCCTAAAAGGCCTCAGAAGATAAAGTAGAATAGAATAAGGCCTGAGTGATCTTTGAAGAGGGCAGATCACGCTCCCTAATTCCAGGATTGAGAGGTCTTCCAAAGTTCAGCATGTTATGTGTATGAATGCAGGGAGGAGGTCTGGCAAATTGGATTGTCTCCCTCTCTGAATGGGCTCTGAGCCTGAGGAAAGTTGGGCCAGTTTTGTAGGTTCAAATGATCATTAAACCCGCCACCCAAACAAATGACATTATAATAAAGAGTGAACGTTTAGAGGGGATTTAATTACTGCTTTATGGGCTCATCTTGATTTCCATACCGTTTTATATTGTTTGTTTGTTGTTCGCTTGCTGAGTTACCACAACAAAATGTGCTCAATGTAACCACCATAACATATGTGTAATAACAGTAATAAAGCTATTTTGTGGTATTTAGCGGCTCACATCATCCACCACGCCGCCGTGACAGGAGCATGCGCTCACCGTGATGCTTTGTCTCTTACAGGGAATCCTTCTGAAGCGAAGTGGCAAATCCCTCAACAAGGAGTGGAAAAAGAAATATGTCACACTGTGTGACAATGGCGTCCTCACTTACCACCCCAGTTTACATGTGAGTGTCGACCCCTCCTCATGCCTTCTCGTTTGTGTCTATGTCTTTGTCGCGCCGCCGTTTGTACTCCAGGCTATCGGCGGATGGTTTTAATGTACAGTAGGGCTTCCTCAGCCCCTGAGCCGGATTCTCGTGATGCGATTACATTTACCACCGCTGCTGTGGAGAACTGGACCTCAACCATGTAGCCTTATGGCTCCCACAGATAGAACGCTGATGTAAGCCAGCCCTGTGATTTCAAGCTTAGGATTAAGGAAACCAGTGGTCATCTCTGCACCCCCCCCCCTGTGAGGCCCGTCCCCGGTGCCGGCTAATGGAGACACGGCTGCGCCGCTGCGTGCCCGCTGCGCCCGGCCTCCATGCTGGCTTGTATTTATAATGGTTCTCCCTGCATGGCAGCGGAGCCTGACCGGCCTCCCACATCCATCTTTGTCAGAATCCCGCTGGGCCGCTAATACCTCTTAAACACTCGGCTGGCTGGCAGCAGACAGCTCAGGAGTCCCGGCGCCACACCAAGAGATGCCCGCCTTTCTCCAAAACAAAATCACTTTCAATCCTCGCGTCACTCTCTGACATGCCGTATGCTTGCATCGTGTGGCCAGGCAAAATTGAAAGATGTGGCCGGCATTCTGCGGCTCATGGGACACAGTCCGCACTTGGAACACAGGCCCAACAGTTGAAGGTGAACCTAGCGCGCGGCCTTGTTTGCGCTGACAGTGTGTTAGCCGTTTAATTTACAAGCAGTTGTTCGCAGAGCCGTGCGGCCGCTACAGTGATGTATGTAATTGAGTGAACAGGCTATCTCTTGATCATTACAGCCATTACAGGGTCATCGGGACAATCTATGAATCTATGAATCTGTTGACTTACGGAGAGAGGTGAGATAAGGGAGACAGTTACATTAGCGCGGTAGCAGCTCAGGCTCATTTTGAGCAGTGGAGCAGAGAAGGTGTTGGAACGGGAAAAAGGGGAAAAGAGAGAGAGAGAGGGTAGAAGAAAAGAGGGAGGGAGGCAGTCTGAGAGTGGAAGAGGGGAACCTTTAATTTCGCAGTCAGCCAAGCCATCCACACAATCACCTTCTGTTAATTCTATCTGCTACATCAATTAAATTGTTTGTAGAAACTAATTGAATGTGGCTTAATCACACATCTTAATAGCTTTGCACGCTTCGATCTGGCTGTTAATTCCAGCAATAAAATGAAATGAGAGCGCTCACTGGGTAATTAGCGAGGAGGCTTGGGAAAGAAATGAGTGCTTTATGACACGGTAATAAAGCAGAGGAGCCGGTGGGGGGACGGCAAAGGCCGAGCTCGCCCCTCTCTGGGTCTTTTTTTCTGCTGAGCCCAATGATTTTCACCTTGGCTTCCCACATTTGGGCGGTAGTCGCTCTAAACCAAATCAAATGGCCAAATTGAAAGCGAATGAGACTGTTTGCATACATTAAGCCTAACGTCTCACCATTTGGAGAGACGGCGTGGGCACAGGTGATGTATAATGGCTTCACGCTCATTTTTCCACCATCACACACCCTTCGCGGAGGGTCTAAGATGGGTCGTGACTAATAGAGGTGGAAATTGAATAGACTTTTAATTTGTTTTTGTTCCATAATTCCTGCATTCTTGTCGGCCCGCTGTGTATAATCAGTTTCCCCCTGAATTGAGGGAAATATTTGGACTCTTACTCGCGCAAAGTGCAGACCACTTACTGTTGTCATCTTCTGGATTCTTTTACTTTATCCAGGACTACATGCAGAATGTGCATGGGAAAGAGATCGACTTGTTGAGGACCACGGTCAAGGTTCCCGGGAAGCGACCGCCCCGAGCCGTCGCCACCGTCGCCCCCACCGCTAGTCCCAAAACCAACGGGCTGACCAAGGACCGCAGCACCTTGCAGCTGGGCATTGGAAACACAGGTACATATACTTCTAAATAAAAAAAATAATACTTCAGATAATCAGTTCTTCCTCTCGTAGAATTCTGCGCTCTTCTCTTATTGTTGTGTAAGACAAAATGAGATGTTTCCAGTTTAGTATCACTGTAAATACTTCTCAAACTGCTAATCACCAGGATAAGGACTTTGAAAACATTTCATTGAACAATTTTGGGAAATTCAAATAATTGTTGGTTGTTGCCATCGTTCAGAGTGTGTGGGAGCACCTAAAAAGTTGTTATTTTGGATAACGATTGATTTTAGGTCAAGTCTTGTAGTTGTATTGTTGAAGTTACATCTAATATATCACCCCGTGGGGAAAAGCAGTCAGTGGTACATGTTATGGTTACTCAATGAGTATTTTATTACTGCGCTAATACCCTATGTAGTCTGTTTGCGATTGTTCATAAAATGAAGGTCCCAACAGGTTAATTAGCCGCTTTCCATACGTTTCATTCATGCAAATTAGCTGCCTCATGGTACACACAATGATGACTTAATGAGGATCCATGAGAAATCTATTAATTCTCCTAATTAACAAACCGGGAATTCCAAATGCAACACGTCCGGGTTTTAAAAAATATTTTGTTGTGTTTCTTGGACTGTCATGTTGTTGTGAGACTGACCGAGTTGTCATTCATCCTCTCATCACACACAGTTTGGCCCTCACCATCGTCCCGGAGTTTTTCCGACATACTAGTTTTAAAAAAAAATAATGCTCTTAGCGCGCCGCGCCAGATCCTGGCGGCCTTAAAGAGTGGAAGACAGTGATTGGATTTTGGGGTTTAGCATAAAGAGTAATTAATACTAATTAGCAAAGTGATCCCCTGAGGGAGGCGGGGCTCTTCATCAGCTGTGAAACGGGGAGTGGGAGAATGGGAGTGTTCCCATCACTTAGGCTACATCCGACCGGCTAAGAGCAGGGTACCCTGCCAGAGACGGGTCGGCAGGGACCGTTAGCACTGTCCAGGCTGGTCACTGGTAAACCTGGCCATATTGCCGCCACGTCCGACCCGGTTAATCACCCACAATCAGAAAGATGTAGGAGTTTACACAGCAGGGGACAGCGGATCCAGGTTGCTCCGTCCCACAAACTGGCAACCTTGAGTGTTGAGTTGAGGGGAGTCACCGGGGCAGAGAAAGGAGCCATGAAAACAGGCCAGATAGGGTTTTGGGGAAAACTGTGCCAACTGGTTTGTTGTTTCTCCTTCAGACATTCCTTTTTCCCCCAACCCATCAATGTTATTCTCCCTTCACGTTCACTCCTTGGACGAGACTCCTCAGCGATGAGATTGTCAGCCTCCATTCATTATCGGGGAACAATGGGAGGGGGATTCGCCTTAATCTCCACTTTAGGATAAGAAAGGTTACAAATCACATCAGGTCTCTCTCTGGCTGGAGGACCCTCTTCTGATTATGCGATCGGGATTTTGATTTCATTAGACATGCAATTGATGAGGGGAACAAAGGGGTAATTTTTTATTCAAGGCATCCAAATCACAAGCCTTGTCTTTGCCTTTGGTAATTCATTCATTCCTCGGATCTAAAGACCTTTATAATCACTGGGAGAAGAGGGATAGCGGCAGCGGAGAGCAGGAGGGGCGGAGTGGATGGGCGAGAGGAGAAGATGGAGAGGAGAGGTTGGCAAGACAGGGAGTAAATGAGAGAACGCATGCGCCCGGGAGTTTGCCAAGCGGCCGGGGTTTAATTCCTCTGCCGGATGCGGAGCGGAACCATTTTAAATATGATCCTCCCTGTTAACACGCGTCCCGCCGTGTCACCGGCGACAGATACATTGTACCAAAGTATTAATGGGCCCAGTCACTTTTAATCAATCCTGTGCGGGGGGAGAGAGATGCACGTGGGAGAGCTGCAGATTTGACTAAAGTGTTTCGGCTCGGTCCTTCCTGGCTGCGGTTTGTCTCCGGCACTGATCTGCAGCATTGTATAACCAGCAGTCAAATACACACCGTAGGCCCTGCCGGTGCCAGTGTGAGACTTCTTCCCCCAGCCCTCTTGCAGTCTGGCCTGCTGTGGTTTCTATAAATCAGCGCTCCCCAATCCATTTTTACAGACACACTCAACCACTACTGGATGAGCAAGTGTGTAAACGTGAACAGAAAATGTAAAATGTGTACTACCTACCACACATTAGCCAACTCGTTTCCATGGAATCTATAGACGTCAGAAGGTAGATTTGCCCTACCACTATAATAATAATAATAATAATAATAATAATAATAATAAAATAATAATAATAATAATATAAAACGAATATGTAGAGTTTACAGTTTTTTTATCCAGACAAATATTTATAATATTCACTGTACGTACTCTCTGCCCTTTTTTTATTTTTTAATATAGCTTTGAGGTGCAAATCAGGTTCTGACAATTTAATTTACATGCTATTACGTTCCGTTCCAGGGTAAATAAGGGTGAACCTTGTGAATTGATTTTGACAGTGAGAAAGCTGCAGTATATATTTAAATAGATTAATAAACCAGGGTTGTTTGCCCTACTCAAGTGTTAAGTAATTATTTTGAAGTTATTTTGATGCATATATTGTGTGAAATTACAGTTTATAATGCAGGGGTGCATCTGGACGGTGGTCGGGATGATTGTGGTGGATTACACACTGCCGCAGATGATGTGCTGGCCAGCCCACATTAGCATGAATGCTTCATTATCCCACAACTTGTACATAATGGCAACAACTCCACGGAGGGGTCAGGCCTCGTCACGGCTCATCAGCTCACTGACGGCCCGGCCTAAAGAGAAATGAGGAGCAAGGCAGCACTGCTCCCTGCTAATCCATCGCCTCTATTTAACACCCCGGCCCCAAATAGCCTGCAGTACACACACTATATGGCTTTTGTTATCTCTATATACACGTGGTGATTCAGTCAGCAAGACATATTCGTTATTCCGAGTTTGTACTTTGCAAGTTTTCTTTATTCCCGGGAGACATGGGTCCAAATTAATCCTAAAAGTATCCATGTTGTAACATATTTTGTTACTTATTCTGTTTTCTATTTCTTATTAAAATCATTTTTTAAAGTAACTTGTTAATAAAAACGACATGTATTTACACCATGTCATTTATGGTGTAATGAAAATACCCTCATAATTTAGTAATCAAGTATGTAATAGCACAAAGTGTAAAAAGTCAGGTAAAATTTCCCATAAAATTGTTGTTTTTGCCCCCATATTCAGGTTAAATTTAAATATACGGAAAAAAACGATGTGTCTTAGACTCTTGGGCCATATTTAAACTGCACACAATCTTCTTGCTCTGTGGGTGAAGTACTCGTTCGTCATAGTGATTTTTATAATTGTTTTTATTCAACTCAATCGATAAATTAGGATAACACTGTGTGTACAGTATATGACCCTTACAACCGCCTTTTAATCGCTGAAGTTGGTAACGTCCGTGAAAATCTGATTCTTTAGAGCCCCAAACTGCAGTTTATCCGTCAATTACGTCCAGGTTCTGGAGTCAGGCCTGGCTGGAGCTGTGGGTACAGTGTTCTTTTAATGCCACAAGCTGATTATTTCTCCACTGTAATTACATTATCCTCCCCTTTATGCAGGAGTGGTCTCAGGGGACTAATGGATACAGCCATGTTTAATTCATTAATCATTAGCATCCAATTTGACAATTAGACATGATTGTTGAATTTTAAATATCAATGGAAGTTGCCTGGTAGTTACTTCAGATTATTTTTGTCCCCTATAAAGGCATCAAATAGTCCAACTTTTGGAATAAAGAATCATAGAGCCGTTAATACAGAACATCTATTTTCTTTGATTGTGTAATATCGGGTTCAATCAGGAAACAAAGCAACACAATGCTCCCTTGTTTGCTGCGTCATATTTCCAAATGGCCTTAATTCAGTAATAATACAAGCAATCAAAAGCCTTTTCGCAGGATCCCCGGGCTTATTTTATGTATCATTCACCCAGTACTTTTTCAAAAACAAAAGTTTCGCATTTTCTTTTCAGTGCCTCCAATCCGCGGCTCTGTCTTCCCCCACCTCCTCCTCCCCCCCCTCCCCTCCCCTCCTCCTCCACTCTGATTTCAGCATGCTAATTTATTCAGTGCTCCTCAGCGTGATTCCCTCGCTCTCTCGCCCATTCTCGCTGCGTTTCTGCTCCCTCCCCTCTGGGACCTGAAGATTAATATTCCTGGGCCCAACAAGATAATTACTGGTACTAATTAGACATGATTATGTGAATTTGATACACTTATTACTCTAGATAATGAGTAGGACATATTATCCTAACAAGCACCCGTGCCGCTTAGTTTACTTTACACACGACCCACACACTATATTTTCTGTTATTGTCACCTCAATCAGAAACTGATATTCTCTTGTAATTATTGAATAAAAGGACCTGATGTGTGATACCTACAAGAAAATAAGATTATTAAGGCTTTTTTTTTTTCAGAAACATAACCTTTCAGTGTCAGAGACATGTTTATTTATCTAATTATATTGGGTTGTTTTTTTCTTTGATGTTGTGTAACCTGTAAATGTGTCAACTTTTAGGTAATTGATTCTATGAATGTCAACTTTTATGGTGGTCTAATTTTTTATATTTAATATGACATTTAATGAAATTCAGCTTTATATATTTTTGGAGGAGGAAACATCAAGTGGGAAATAGAGGATTACATCTC
Source organism: Colistium nudipinnis (assembly GCA_016785305.1). Taxonomy (NCBI): domain Eukaryota; kingdom Metazoa; phylum Chordata; class Actinopteri; order Pleuronectiformes; family Rhombosoleidae; genus Colistium; species Colistium nudipinnis. The sequence continues at coordinate 251,291 of JAFBJU010000709.1, read as the reverse complement.
GTCCGCTCTATTCATCTTATTGCATGTTATCAGGATGAGGCAGTGTATAGTGCGCTTAGTGTATCTGTGGAGTTTTCCAGTGTGGTTAGGATGTGTTGTCGCGGCTGCTCGTGAGCAGGAGGGAAGGACCTCACGTGGTGAATCCTAGCCCATGAATTAGTAAAGAGAGCCAGGCCTCCGTGGCTCGTCTGATTGGAAGTTAGGGAGAGAACGCCTGCTGACGCCAGTGGAGATCGATGTGGCAGTCAGAGGGATGAGGCGAGATAATTAGCGTTCAGAGTGTATCTTGTTAATTAAGGGCTAATTAGAGGCAGAGGCAGAGGGAGAGGGCTTCTGTGCGGGGGGGGGGGGGGGGTGACAGAAAGAGGGGGGGGGGGGGGGGGGGGGGGGGGGGGGGGGGGGGGGGGGGTTGACAGAAAGATGGGCACAGATAGGGTGGCAGCAGCATTAAAGTGCCGTAGAATCTACCTAAAAGCTCAATCACACCATTGTCACCTTTTCTTTCTGTGACTTTTTTTTCTGTTCCGTCCAACCAGAGTTTAGGACTCAACAAAACTCATTTTATTCCGTCGCTCCTTTTCCAGGCGCCCCTCACTCCAACAGCAGCACGTCCCTCCAGACGGGCGGCTCGGTGTTTGGCGGCAGCAAAGATGGCATGCACCAACGCTCCTTGTCCGTGTCCAGTGCCGACCAGTGGAATGAAGCCATCAACACCAGCACGAGCAGCGGAGCCCGTAAGTCACTTTCTTCACTCCCCCCCCCCCCCCCCCCCCCCCCCCCCCACCATGTGGTGCGGGACGGGTCGTAAACGAGCCTTATCTTCATTATAAGGAGATCGGGTCTGTGACCTTTTTGGCAGCAGTGTTCAGAGGAGAGCAGTGAAGGTTTACTTCCTGCTATCTCTACTTACTGCCACTGTGTCACATCGCACCTCGTCACTGTGCTTGAGTGAAATAAGATAATATATTCACTATGCATATCTGCATCCCCCGCCCCTCCCCGACTCCCCACCCTGTCTTTACCTTCCATCTTATTCTCTGCCCCCCCTCCTTCCTCTGTTTTCCTCTCTTTTCTTCCGAAGAGGAAAATGAATGCTTTTCGGGGGTACCATTCATCACCAGTTATTTCCCTCTCTTTGTGGTTGGCAGTAAAAAAGCACTTAAATGCACATCAACAGAATAACAGTCATTTCCATGCATGTTTGCACTCTGGTAGTTCTCATTAGCACGGCGGCGGCTCCCTCCCTCCCCATGGGCTCCCAGGGGCCCCGGCAGTTTAAAGAGCGCACTTTATGAGCGCCGCTGGAGTCCAACTGCACGGCCCTCGTGGTTCCGCCGACAAGCCTGTCTCTCATTTGGAGCTGCCAAACGATCAATTCTGCCTGGACGCAGGCACTTCCATCACCCCCTACCCCTGTCTCCCATCAGCAGCATGCCCAAAGCAGAATTACTTAGGTTTGTGGGGTCCTCAAATAAATGAGCGTGAGTGTGCTTCGTGTAGGGGTGTGTGTTCTCGCAGATTTATTTTTTGTTTTGTTTTGAATGCTGTTTGTATCTTGAGTTTTTGCCACGGAGCGTGTTTGTGTCTGTATAAAAGTGTGTGTACGTGTGGCTTTGTTACGTGAATGTGCGTTTGGCAGCTGGTCTGCAACGGACACAAATTTGGTGCACCGCTTACAAATAAGGTGGCGAGATTTTCCCATTTTCATGTTTGGTAAACTGAAAAGCCCCCCCCCCCCCCCCCCACTGAAAAACCCCCCCCCCCCCCCTTCCCCCGCCCAACATTAACATAGCTCATTAACCACCATCCAGTTCTCGACGGAATCAAATCCACAATTTGCACCATTATTCTATTTTCTTCAATTATTTTCATGCTACTCTTAAAGTAACCACAAATGAGCTTGAATGGGGCAAATGAGCTGAAAATAATAGTAGAAACTCGGCATCAAATGATAGATATGTCGTTCGTCTTTGGGGGGAAGTTTCTCTGTAATCAGTGCAAAGTCAGTGCCGACAGTTTAAGGCTCGCATGTGTGTCTTGTTTTTATATCTCCTCACGAGTGAAGAGTCGGAATTAAAACGGGAGAATATGTACGCGGTGTGACGTGCGACGTGTCATGTCGGCAAACTTTAACTTGATTGAAATGCAGCCCTCTTAGCTTCCAATCTAATGCGCCTCCAATAATCAATAGAGGGTGTTCCGCAGTGCAAGGTGCTCATGTTATGCCATTTGAATTGACTAGCGCCAAGCCCAATCACTCCATTATCCTTGGCGAAGGTTGCAGGTTAAAACAAAATGTGATTCTGAGATGCAAAAACTGCAGATTGATGATTCACTGGAGAATGAATGCATCTTAGCCAGGTTACCGTCTCCGCATTATTGAAAGAATGTCCTCATTTCTGAACCTGTTGGCTGGAGCCGAGGTACTAACGTCTCTTGAATATTGAGCGCAGATTTTTGATTAAATCCCGACCCAATTTTTCCATTGCTTGCATTCATAAAGACACCCATTCTTAATGCACCAGATGCTTGTTTAGATCCCGCTCTCCTCGGTACACCTCAATCTTTGAACCTGAATTAAAAGCAAGGGGCTCGCACAGCTGCCTGAGCAATGTGATTGCATTGCCAGTGTCAGTAAGTTAAGCTATCGTCACAGTGGGAGTAATGTCACATTCCAAAAGTCAGTAGATTACTGCAAATCAGAGCCATTCACAGTTAATAATTCAACCTTACTTTAATTTACCGTTGGGCAAGTTTGAATTCGTTCTGTTTTTAGACAAGATGAGATATATCATGTCCCAAAAATGACAGTGAGATTATAGTCTGTTATAAGGGCTGTTTTAAATAGTTTTATTTCAAAATTGAAATGACACATTTTTGTTACGTAAAACACACGCAAAAAAAAAGTTCCAATGGAAAATAGAGAGAATTTTTTTTATTGATTAAAACATTCATTGGTTGAGAAATGTAATTTAAAAAAGTTATTGCAGTTTTTTCTTTGCAAATATTCTCTTTTCCAGATTCACAAATTTGATGATTTGTTGATTTTCGAGTGTGAGTATCTTGAGGGTTTTAAACTTTTTTGTTGTCACAAACCTAACAACAATACAGTAAACTTTGTTTAAGAGGAAATTATAATGGTAATCTTTCACTATGTGTCTACGTTTATGGACATGGAAAATGATCAGATTGAACCGTAAAGACAGGGTTAAAAAAAAAAGCATCATCTTGTGGAAATACAAATGACCACTAAATAATAAGAAGAACACAAAACGAATTATCGTACGATTATGAAAGCTTTGCATCATTTGCATTTTGACCTGCAACTCTGCTCTGCACTCGCCCTTTTCACTGCTCTAAGTTTGCATACCAGGACACAGGTAGTTAATGCACAGATAGCCTTTTCCCGTGGCACTGTGTTTTATATCTTGGCCTCCTGATGCGAGGGTGATAGCATGCGGGGCGTTTGATTTCCACGCCAGGCCGTAATGAAGTTTGACATTTAGTTTGGAGAGAGCAGCAGAGCGCGATCGGGCCTTGATTAGTACGCTCTAATTGAGGATAATAAGGGGAGGCGGTGATTGTTTCTAATTTTTTGCCATTAATTGCAGCTGTTGGTTTTGATTGAGGACAGGCAGGGCTGCCATGTCAAGGGGCCTGGCGGAATCATAGTGCTCCTCACCCAAAGCCTCTTGAATAACAATGAAACCCCCCCCCCCCCCCCCCCCCCCCCACGACCCCCCCCCCCCCCCCGCCTCTCTCTACCTCACCCTTCTGCATTCTCATTCATTCTCAGTTTGGCACTGGTAAATGCAGGAAGCTGTTAGTAGCCCCCTCTTTGTCTTACCCACAGCCTTCCTCCTGAAATCTGTCATCTCCATGGTAGTAGTATAATACACTGTAATCACAGGTTAGGCTGATACCTATTCTGCTACCCAGGTGATCTTGCTTGAGTAGGAAAAGAGACTCCTGATCCCAGTGTGCTACATTACCCAGATTGGTCCCGATGGCCCTCGTACCCACTAATAGCCAGCGCTAATAATGCCTCCGTTAATTCACTAGTTGCAGAATCAGTCCAGTTCCAACTTTATAATTCTCAACTTAAGAAATAACTGAGCAACCAGTCAAACGCCTAGAAATAAGAACCACTCAAAGGCAAGAGACGTAACGTTTTATAGAGCCATCAGGTTTCAGGGGCTCGGATAGCTTTGCTCACTGGACTACTTACTCTACTTTTAAACCTTCGCCGCTCCCGTGGCTTCGCCTCGCAGACGTCTCGGGGGCCGATTGGTGCAAACAAAGAGAGCTGTATGTTTCAGGTGCAGGATGAGCAGGGCCGGGGTCATTTTCCACAACATTAGGGGGGCAGAAATGGATAATTAGAGGTGTTTATGACACGGTTGCCCCCCCCCTCCCCCCCCGAGGGGCCGCCCTCCCCTTTAACCTCAAGCGACATTAAACAAATGCTGGCTGTCACGTCGGAGGCAGGTCGGAGCGCCGGTCTTCCACCCGCCATACGGAGCCGTGCTGGCGGGACAGGCACTGGGATGGAGAGGGAGGAGGAAACAGAGGGTTGGGGGGTGGGGGGGCACATTTAGGACCCCTGTGCCCCCAGCTGTCTGAGCCAGCTAATGACTCGTCTCAGGGGGGCTGTCGTAAGAGAGCAGGGAAATTGAAACAGACGCCTCCACTAAGGGCTGCTACATGTGTGGCTGTGTGCTGCCATTCAAAACGCCAGAGAGCTTAATGTCTGTAGTGGGGGACACGCAGCAGTGTTATGTATATTAATGTGATGGCTTGTAATCAATATTGTTACGTTTCTTCAATTTTTTTTTTACTGAAATTTTGAGGCTGCTTTCAACAAGGGCGCCTCCACATGAAACAATTAGGAATTCATTCAATTGAATTTGGCCATTTGTCCCGGTAATCACGTTCTTGTAAACATCAATTCTCAAACACGCCGAATCGGAAGTTGAGTGTGGACATAGCGATGTGCGTCCCAGGTGTAGTCGCCCATATTTGGCACGCGCTCAAACAATGCATCCGCGGGCCCTCTGAGCTCCGCTCTTCCCTCATGTTACCATCGTCAGTCCCCCGCTGAGCCCATCTCACGCCTCCAAGACGGCCCCATCTCCCTAAAGGTAATGACCGAATTAGGCCTAATGTTGTACACTGGCTAATGGCACAGTGCGGCACATTATAGCATGTGCAACTGGCAACGACAACAGCAATAATCCCTGAGCCCCCTTGTCCCCCTGCACTCCACCCCTGGGGCTGGGACAGTGCACGGGGAAATGAATGGAGTTTGCCACACTACAATGAGCTTTTGATGGGAGACAATGGAGGAGGCTGCCAGCACCACACAGGGTGGTAAGAGGAGAGCAATATGGGGCCCATCCACCGGCCCTCCCTCCTCTTCTGCCCTGAGGCCCCGTGGCCCCCGCTCCCAGATTCATAATGGCATCCGGAGGGGGAAAAGAAGGGAAAGTGATGTCAAATGTCAGGAAATCAGAAAGATGGCAAGCTGACAACCCCCTCCTATCGTCCCATGCCTCCTGTCCCTTTGCCCAACGGTAGCACAGGTTAATATCACATTTATAAAATCACTTACAAGAAACAAAGCCGGCTCTTAGCCCCCTGTCACTCTCCGACAGTCATATAGAGAGCTTTGCTGCGGGCGAGCTGAGGGAACCATTTGTTCCCTGAAAGCCCCATACCTGTCCTTCATCTACAGCCGGAGTCACACTGTTACTTCTGGACCACTCAAAGCCATTTCCAGCTCTTAGTTGTGAGAGCATGTTTTTGGTTAACGACCAGTTTGCCCCCTCTTTTGCGTCAAGCTTCCATAATGTCTTTCATTATTCATGCTCTGTGTCATTTCACTGCGATACATAATAACGGTAAATACCTTAAATATCTCTTTTGGTTTACATGGTGAATTACATGGTGTCATATGTGGGGTCATTCATATGAACATTTCAAAACACAAATACAAATATTGTTTATCAATGACTAATGATTTGAGATTGATATGTTAACAGGAAAAAAAATGAACAAATTCTGTCTTTCTCTTTTCAGCCAATGGAATGAATGATGCGGCGAATTCCAGTGTGGGCAGCGCAACAAGTCCTAAACTCGAGCCGCCTCCTTCGCCTCACGCCAACCGCAAGAAACACAGACGGAAAAAGAGCACGGGCATCACAAAGCCAGACGGCTTATCTGCAGGCAACGAAGGTAAGAAACGGTTGCGTTGGTAGACTTCCAAAGCAAAAATGTCATTTGCCTAAAAGGCCGAAAATGGACACATCAGCCGAGACATCCAGGTTCATTTCCTGATATAGTGCCCAAAAAGTTCCACATTCAAATGTGGCAAGATTGATTTGAGCAGATGTGCTCGCCTCGTGTATTTCTCCTGCGCAACGTGTACAAAATTGTGAGCATGACACCCTCGCCCATGAATAAAAAAAAAGTAAATTGTGACAATTGTAACTGTAAGTATTGGAGGAGTCCCACAAGTAATGTCGGCAAACCTTACACTGGGCTGCACAGAAACTTGCCATGCTTATTTCTGTACATTTCTCGTATCATAAAGCAGCCACACGCTGATTCCGGGGATCCACCTTGACACCACGATACCAATCAGAGTTGCTCCCTCATTGTGAAAGAGACTGTGCCATCCTTTATATTCGGCGGTCCGAAAATGTCTCTGTAAGTCCATGAAGGTATGGCGTTGAGGATCTCTATGTGGCCCCCTGCCTAGTGCACCGTCACAGCCCCCATTTCTTTTAGCCCCGTATGAATAGCTGGATCTCCAGATGCCGTTGCCCTTCTCAGCAGGGGAGTGGCAGTCGTCTCTCCACCCAATTAATAATGATCCTCCAGCCCAATGATGAATTGAGTGCCCTAATTGGATGGCATTGTGGAAACACTGAGGCGCATTTCAGAGGCCATAAAACTGATGTCACCAGAGCGATGATCAATCAACAAGATTGATACGCTGGATAACAACAACAATGGCATTGACGCCTCCTAAATGGGGCTCGGCATTTATAATCATTACACTTTTTTTATCGTGGTCTCTGACAGCTGCTCTTTAAAGTCTGAATGGGTCCGTTGACCACATTGTCGTCTGGAGTGAACATCATCAGCATCTTGGAGATAAGTGCTGGGAGATAAGTGGCGCTGGTTTTGGCCCTACCCGGCGCGACAGTGTTTTTGAAGTGGCTTTTGGGAGTCTCCGCAGCGGCTCGTTCCTCTGCCAAAAGGAACGGGGGCAAGCGGTTTCTATTTTTTGAAACTTTTAGGATCCAAAAAAAAACATAAATCATTTTGGATTAAACTTGCATCATTTTCCATTGGAAGGCGGTATTTCCCTGCGCGTGAGAGCCATCCCTCTCTCTGCACTCTCACTATTCTGTTCAGTCAGCGGTAGAGAGACGGCACACGAGTTTGTTACCCAGATGGAGGATGTGAGGGGAAAAAAAAAAGGCTTCTTTCCGACATGCACTGCAACCCCGAACTTTTCTAGACGTCACCCAGAGGGGCTGTAAGTGTGAACGCAAATGTCCGAATCAGCTGAAGTGGACATTAAGCGGACTTTACACCGCCAGCACCCTGGTACGAAGTCTGCGTAATGTCCGATTGAGCCGATGTGCAAGCAGATCAAGAGCTGAGACCAACCGACACAAGTCGCTTTGAATGCAAATACGACACAGTGATAACATTGGTATAGGGACTCTCTCAGTTTCCGTCATTGCGCATACACTGTTTAATCTTACACTGGGTTTTAGCTCAGTCGCATGACGGTCACATCAGCAAATGTAAAATGTAGTCACACGGGGCATCATCTTTCCTATTTTGTCCACGTGTGAGGGGTCGTGATTGATATACAAAACTGGCGTGCAACTCCCAGCATGCCTTCAAGTTTGCTCTTTTTTGAATATTATTATATACGATCATTACCCGGCTCTTAATGCGGGTCTCCTGGCAGAATTACATCGGGACTCGAATGAGACTTGAATGAGCGATGGCCGGCATTGTCAAACATATTGGCAAATCTCTTTGATAAATGTCCCACCTTGGACATAACCACAGTCAGATTAGTCCTTGACTTCCTGGGCGAGAAGGCTTGAGAGTGATCAGACTGGAGGAGGCAGATTGTGAATGTTTCTCACGTTGTCAACCAGGCGCATTGTTTTCTGTCTTTCTCATTGTTCCCGCTGAGGTTTTCTATTAGCATCAGCTTGTCTGTTCTGCTGAATGCCTCGCAATACAGACGTATCACTTAAATATTGGATTCACCCACGTCTGGAATGTGAGTTGTGTCTCTCGTTGAAAGTACAGCGAGAGAGAGAGAGAGAGAGAGGAGAGGGGAAAAGAAAGGAGAGGTGGGATCCTTGAATAAATTGCTATCAGTTTGTCTCATTTATGGCGCAATCAGAAGCGTGCAATGCAGGCTGAAATTGAATTTTAGTAGTTGAGAAGCGTCATCAATCAAAATGATGAGCGCTTGTGTGGGAGCGTCTTAAGGTGAGAAATCCTTTCGACCAACATGGGACGTGTGATGTACACGGAGCCTGGGGAAACTGTTGCTGCTGCTGCTGCACAATTATTTTCACACACGGCACCACAGCTCATCCAAGTCGCGGGAAAAACCCCGGGCCTTTTTTTACAATCTCAAATTCCTAATTCTGTAAGGGGAAGGCTAAATGACGACATAATCCCTGTAACATAATAGGTTCCAACAACCCATTGCAAAGTCCAGATAGGTGCCTGAAAATCATACGTGTCTTGTCCCCAGCCTAAAGCAGCCCAAACCATAACCTTTGCTGGTTTTAGACCATTGCCATTGTCATTAAACCCCTCCAGTGCACCATCATGTTTATCAATAAATCCATTGATCAGACTTTATCTATAATAATAATAACAACAACAACAACAACAACAATAATAATGATAACAATTATTATGATTATGATTATGATTATTATGATGATAATGATTATTATTATGATTATCATTATTACACTTTTCATCCAGAAAGTGAAAAAAAAAAGTAAAACTGACATAGATTTTAATAATGGTCTCTTTCTTGTGCCCATAAAAGGATTTTTATTTCGCTTCAATGTGAAGCCATTTTTTGAAAATAAATTTGAAAGCCAAATTTGGATCCTTGGTGAATTATTTGTGACGTCTGCAGGGCCGCCCTTCCACCAGGCCTGTGCACAATGGACACCGTCCCTAATATCCTATGCACTGTCAGGGCCGTGTGCTGTAATGAACTTCTCATGTGCTTAAAGAATGATGCAGGATGCATGGCGAGACAACTGACAGCCCCGTAATGTGTTTCCCAGCAGCCACCCGGCGACGCGCTCTCTCGGTGTCTCGCTCGCCATAAAACCCACTGGAAAATCGATGGCCGATAAAGAGTTGTGTTCGGGGGGGAGTCCCCTCTGATTAATGCAGACTGTCAGGGTGCATCATTAATGTACTTCTCTTTTAAAGAAAGTGTATCAAATACTCATTGTTTTTAAGGGCTCTTGCGCGTCCGCAGTGAGCGGAGAGGGAGGTGCAGGGATGGAGGGGAAATTGTGATGAGAGGCTCCTTCCTGATTCTTCGATATTTATGGATGAAGATGTGTTTACCCGTGCGAAGGTCACAGAAATCAGGGAGAACGCGAGAGCAAAGTGTTCGTCTGAGATGCTCTTAATGTAAAGCAGGTGTTACGGTCTCCATCGAGAGATGGTATGATTTGATGCAATTTCAGGGGAACACTTCAGATTATAGCAAATCCTATCAAATTCTATGTGCATCTTTAAGTATTTTGAGGAAAAATGCCGCTCCACCTCAAACAAACGATAGCATGCAAAGGGAGGCATTGCTTACACCGCGAGGTACAGGCACTCTACATGCTAATGTGTTCATTAAAATTTGACAAACATTCAAAAATGGATTCTATTTATTTTGCAATTTCTGCTGATTGCTATAACGAAAGTGCACAATGACAGCGATAACGTTATCGTTTTGTCAGACAGTATACGATTACATATATAACCGGGTACTACAGATAATCGGGGTCAGTCAAGAATTAGATATGACCTTGATACCATATGTGTCCAAAGAATTCCTTTACAGCCATGTTAATGTCCCAATTTGTCGCGTTTTCCTCCTTTATTCCCCTTGTTTAGATCGAATACATTTTTTTCCCCCTGGCCTCTGACTGTCTCGCGCTACATCCCATTGTGAGAAATACTTAAAAAAACACACATCGGGCAAAGTCCTGTTGGCTCAGACTCCCTCACAGATACAGAAATGACACGCCTCTCCAGTGGATCAATAGCAATGTCGAGTTTTACACCGCGAGGCCAACTTCACCTCCAATCCCATTGTCCCGTACCTTGGCAAACGGAGGGTTAATATCCTCTGGAGTCCAGCTGAGGATTAGGAAATGGAGGTTTAACTGCCTGTGCTAATGGTGGGTGTTTATCTCAATACTTTGTTTTGTCACTCCCCAACTCGCTCTCATTTCCCAAAGCTGTCCCCGGAGCCTCCACTCTTGTAATGGCTGAGCTTTCTGAGCACCACGGTACGGCAGGGGAAAAAAAAGAAGGAATAACAAGATTCTCATTTGGGCTCTATACACACTGCCCACAGACACATGTATAATTGGCCCAGTTTCCATTCTGCTCCGTTGTTAAATGCACTCGCTATTAGGGGAGTGGTGCCGGTGCTGATTTCATGCGTTTGTTTATGGGCGGAAGGTGCGCTCGTTCCTTGTTTGCCTGAGTACGCGCGCCAGCCTGTAGAAGTGTTGGGTATGGGGTGTGTGTGTGTGTGTGTGTGTGTGTGGGTGTGCGCGCGTGCGCGCGCGTGCCCGTGTGTGTCAGATAGAGAAAGAGCGTGCTCGGTCTCTCTCTCTCTCTCTCTCGCTCTCTCTCTCACTCTCCCCCTCTCTCTCTCCCCCTCTCTCTCTCTCTCTCTCTCTCTCCCCCTCTCTCTCTCCCCCTCTCTCTCTCTCTCTCTCTCTCTCTCCCCCTCTCTCTCTCTCTCTCCCCCCCCTGCTCTCTTCTTTCTGAGTTTGGTCGCGGTTCCCCCGGGGCCCCTGTCGCAGTAATGGCCTGCTCCTGATTGCTCTGATACAGGTTAGGAATATTGGCTTTAATGATGTGTAAAATGAGCAAGCAGTGCCTGTGACATTTACAGATGGCACCGCCTTGGCCTGTTCTTCCCAACTGCTCGTTAATTCACGGGGAACGGCGAGCACTTCTTTAAGTGACTGCCTGACGCATACACACGACGCGACCAGACACACACACACACACACACCGCACAGGGCAAAAATGGCTCACCTCGTGCACCTCTGCGCCTTGTCACCGTTTCAGCCAAGTGTTCACACAAAGGGGCGGAGAGAAATAAAAACAAACAAACGGGGTGTCCTCGAGGCTAAGAGCTGTTTGCCACGTCCTTTTTCCGAGGGGTTTGTCACACGGCTCTCCGGAGGTCCCTGAGAGGCTTAGACAGAATAGATGCCGTGCTGCTGTATAGACAGCCCAGCTGGGATCAGCACCAAACCCCCCCCCCCACCACCCCCGAGGTGGTAATCTGGTGCACAGGTACTCGCTGGTGCATCTGCAGCACATACGCAGCCAAAGAGGGATCACCGTCCTCGGGTCATCGTCTTATCGCTCGCGCCCCGTTTAGATTTTCAGGTCAAAGGTGCGCTGTATCTGCACGTGTCACAGCAACTTTACCGTATTCCAAACAAAGGGGGGAGATCATTATTTTCCAGAATGTCAAATCCTTTAATGCATGTTTTCAAAAGGAATGTATTTGATTCTTGGTGCTGAGGTATTGGGCAGCATTTCACTGTTCAATTAAAATTATTTTTCCTTTCCTATTTACTATTAGGCAATATAACCTTTTTACGGGGGGGGGGGGGGCTGGAATGTTCCCTTTTTACGGGGGGGGGGGGGGAGCTGGAATGTTGTATCATCTAAGATTTACCAGTTAAAATCACTCGGCTAACATCTGGGGAGAAAAAAAAAAGAAAAAACTCAAGTTGACTTTCCTTTTGTCAAAGAAGTCGCGAGCCGAAAAAAAAAAAAGGTTGGCCATGCTTAATGTGCTTTTACTGCAGCCAGTAATTAAAATGCCTTTACCATCTATTTTTGTATCTTGAAGCTGTTGTTTGGGAAAGGAAATGTTTACTGAAACATTCAATTCATTAAAGTGCTGTTGTGTTTCTACCCGGAAGCCATTAACTATCTGAGGAACATTTGTCACTGAGAGTTTCCCTGTAAATGGAGGACGATGAGTATCTTACCCTTCCTCTTTGTACCTCCACGGCCATTACGCTCTTAATTTCCTTTTTATTACGCCATGTTAATTAAGGAAAATCATATTTCGCTCATTCTTCACAGTCGGCTCCCCCGTCGCCTTAGAATTGTGTTCTTCCTTGTCCACCCACTGAGCAGAGCTACGTTAATTTATTTCTAATTGGCGAAGAACTTGTTGATTGTGGGCCCTCAGACAGATTTGGTCAGGGGGTTAATGCCCGTGTTAATGGGACAAGGTGATCGTTCCTCAGCTGGCCGCGTTCCAACCGCGCCCGTTGAATAATAACAGGAGCACTAATGGCCCTTTTACAAGCTCATCATGGCAGGTGCGCGTAAGATAGCGGCGATGCCTTTGACACAGATTTAACGTCGGCAAGACCCGCACTTTGACCTCGGCGTCGTGAGCGTGAGGAGCCACGGCGCGGACGTCAGTGTGATGGAGCTGCATGTGATGACAATACCTGTTCCACATTGAGACCCCTGCTGCACGTGGCCCACTGTCTCTTTAGTGCGGCCACCTCGTCTCCTGTGTATTACTGTGCATGGAGAATTAGATTTGTTTTCCCATGTATACTCATCAGTTTAAAAAATCAGCCATCCGTTGCTTTTTTAATCTCCATAATGAAAGGGTTTTAATGCCTCCAATTTATTGCCTGGGCAGCCAACAGAATAATTAGCTTTGTTCAGTTTTCTTTTCTTTTTTTTATATAAAAGATGAAAACACAAGTATCACAACATTTTAGTCTGGGAACCACCAATTCCAATCAAATGCAATATGAAGGTATATTGTATTAATATAATTGAAATGAATTATAATATATAATATATTGTCTTTATTTTCTATATAGTCCAATACATCAATCAAGCTTATTTTTTTCTTTTTTAAATGACGTTTTTCATTGTTTAGTCATTTGAATTCTTTCTTTCTTACAGAATTTTTTGACAATTTTATCCCATCAACTGAAGAACGTTACTATACTTTAATCCCTGCTATTACCGTGTTTGAAATACCACACCCACAAAGAGATTTTTTACACTCTAAGTCTAAATAAAGAGGCTCCCAAGTCTTCATTGATTTTCTGTGACCTGTAGTCAATTTCACAAACTAAATCAGATAATTGAAGTCAGTGTCGAGCTAATTGGATTATTGCTTTCCCCCTGAAGAGATCACCCTCCACCGCAACACAGGGATTGCTACATTAGTGGCGTCGATCAGACATCTGTCATCTAACGGGTACGGGGCTACGTCTCGCACCATGGAGGGTGAATAGATAATAAGTATATAGTGCAGTTGCTTCTTCAAAGAGATGATTTGTCTGAAGATCTTTTCAATCACGATCCAACCATCATTTTGTAAATAATGAAATGGGTTCATTTAATATTGAACATCTCCTCTCTCGTCAAATGACAGGCTGAATCACAGTGAAGGTCTGGCCTCAAAGAAAAAAAAAAAAAAAAAAAAGCGCTTTTTAATGTATCTTCTGTTTGTGACAAAGGGCCCACACGTTGGGAAACAGAAAAATTCCTGGCATATCGGCCGGACTGTTTCCAGGACATAGTCGATCAAAGCTACGCAGGAAAAAAAAAACGTTCCCCCTTGCGTCTGCTTGCCTCCAGTCCTCCAAACATGGTTTATGCAAATGAGATGACTATTTGCATAGACATAATTAGGTAATTACAAATCATTTGGCTATGAGCTCAAGCATGTGCAGAGACCAGAGACGTTACACGAGTCACATTGTACAGTACCGATTTAATGAATTGCCTCTGAACAGCAGAGGCATTACGGCATGTGTCGCAACATATGTTGTGTCAGACCTCTTGTTTCGGGACGACAGGTGACATTAAACACAAGGAGTGGATGTAACAAATCGCTTCTGTTTCCCCGTTTTCACCCTCCCCCGCCGAAAAAAAAAAAGAAATCATCCCATAGAACAAATGCCTTTCAGAAAGATAATAATGTAAAATTGTGGTCCTCGTTGTAGATGCCGTGGAGTACAGATTTGGAGAGTCTCAAAGCTGGAACATTGGTCTTGTGACCTGATAGCAAAAAAATATATATATATATTTCCTGAGCCAGTAAACTGAAACTAAATGTCCAAGAACCAATATTTAACAGGATTAAACATCCCTTTATTTTCATTTTTTTATGAGTTTGTACATATATGAAGTACTTTTAGGATAAATCGGAACGCAAAATACAAAAAAAAAAAAAAATCTGAACAAAGCATCAATTTCGTGCTGCTGCCGATTGGTGATGGCAAGGATCTTTTCAGCGGCAAAGGAATCGAAATGTATACGTTGGCATTCAGGAGTGGGAGATTTTTGAGGCATCGTCAAACAATGCAGCAGTGCCGGGGAACACAGCAGGTGCCAAGAAATCGCTGGAATGTTGCCGAGTTTAACAGGAGCTCAGTCAGTCGCGCGTTCGTGCATAGATGGGCCTCAATCACGGAGCTGCGCTGCTGATTTGCAGAGTCAGGTCGCACCACCGACGTGTGTGTGTGTGTGTTGCTTTGGCTATCGCGTTTCTCCTCGGTGTGGTCTAGTAAATAGCAGAAATCGCTGCGCATGCCACGGCTCACGCAGAATTACACAAAGGACCAAACTGTACAGCATTTGGCGTATGCATTCTTTTTTTCTCTCGACGAAAGCGCTGATTATCATTTCTTATTTGTGTTTTTTTTTGTTTTTGTTTTCAGAGCAAGAGGATTCCTTCGAGTTCATCATCGTGTCGCTGACGGGTCAAACGTGGAACTTCGAGGCGTCGACGTACGAGGAGAGGGAACTGTGGGTCCAAGCCATCGAGAGCCAGATCTTTGCCAGCCTGCAGTCTTGTGAAAGCATAAAAAATAAGGTAGAGTCGGTGTTGGAAGATAAAAGACAAAATAAACGGCGGGAGAGGTGCGGGCGGGTCGGGGATTATCGTCTAATCACAGCAGCGGCGTGCTACGGCAAATTCCGCCGCTCAATTTCCACCGCTCTTTTCCCACTTTGTCTCCCCCCGCCCCTCCTGGCCCACTCCGAGCTGTCACGTGTGGGAGGCTGTCAGACAGGTGCGCCGCAGTGTGTGTGTGTGTGTGGCGGGGGGGATCTCTTATTAGAAGCGACAGACATCAGTGATAGAACGCGGCTTGTGTCAGCATGCTGGGCAGACACGGCCTCATTTTCATATTCGCATTTCCTCCGCCTCGCACCTTCCGACACGTCCTCCCCTGCCTCCCGTCAATGGCTGTCGATGATCTGAGGCCGGCTCTAATTGTTTCTGCCTGCTCACGCTCTCCCAATGATTAGTTCCCGCTGACCTATTCTGTCCCTCCTTCCTCACAGTCTCGGTTGGGGAGCCAAAGTGATGCAATGGCCATCCAGTCCATACGGAACGTGAGGGGGAACAGCTTCTGTGTGGACTGTGATGCACCCAGTGAGTATTCAGCTTCGTCCTCAATCCTGATCTCCGGTGCAGATAAGGCTTTTATGATAGTAAGAGCGCTCTTTTTCTTTGGAGACTCCATGAATCAGCCGGGATGGACTCGTTCTTCCCCTTGGTCCTGGGCATAGTCCTACTTTTGAAAATGGACCACATTTAAAGCTCGTGTTATCACTGAGGAGGCAAAATGTGTCTTGATACCTGAACTTTTTCTCAAAATGATTCATTTTAAATGAATTGTATTTCGCGGAAGATATGATTGTGTAATCGTTATCGCCCCATTTCTCAGGAAAGGGTTAAAGATGAAAAAGGAGATTATTATGAATTATAAATCGCTGCCTCACTTCTGGTCCACCGCCATGACTCTTGTTTTTTTCCCGTCCTCTCCCGTCCAGATCCGGACTGGGCCAGCTTGAACCTGGGCGCCCTCATGTGCATCGAGTGCTCGGGCATCCACAGGAACCTGGGCACCCACCTGTCCCGCGTCCGCTCCCTGGACCTGGACGACTGGCCGGTGGAGCTCAGCATGGTGATGACGGCCATCGGAAACGCCATGGCCAACAGCGTGTGGGAGGGAGCGCTGGAAGGCTACACCAAGCCGGGGAACGACAACACCAGGTGAGCGCCCTTCTGCGAATAAAAAGGTGCTGCCTAATGAAGCGTGCAGAGATTATAGGACGAGGCGCCGACGCTGCCTCCCCTCCATTAGCTGCCGTTTATGAGCCCCCCCCCCCCCCCCCCCCCCACGCGTTTCGGCACATGGGCCGCGCGCGCACGCGTTTCGGCACATGGGCACTTCACGCCAGAAAAATGCCCCCACCACGAAGCACCAGGGGTCCATAAGAGCCAGGAATGCGGTGTTTATGTTTCAGTCCAGCCCGTACACCGTGAACGCAGTTGCTGCTCTATCCCCTTCTCCTCATTTGAGGATGCGATACCTCATGTTTCCACAGCACCGTATCTGTTGTCCTTCGCCCGACTCCACTCGAAACCCATAATTCACTCAAAAGGAGCGCCGGGTGTGCAATTTCGCACTTGCCAGACAAATGCCAAGCCATCGCTCGGTGTCCGTCCAAGTTTGTCACGTGACGTGTGAGCGCTAATCAAGAAACAAACTTTAAAAAAACACGGATCATTTTAAACCACGTCTAAAACCCACCCGATATCAGATATTCAGATATTTATATATATATATATATATATATATATTTTTTAATCCTAACAAGTAGGGTTCATCTTAGTATTAGCCTTTAAAAAAGACATTTGGCCCCTTTGCCACTCACCGCCCCCCAACTTACCTAGACGGCCTCTGTTGGTTTCCTCTGAGGTCCCCAGATCTGGTAGGAGGATTGTTTATCTCCTGGTGACAGGTGAGACCTTGCGTCGCGGTCTGACTAATGACCTGCTGTGTGGCCGTGCAGGTAATTAAGCACACCATTATGGCGAACCCGCTCCCCAAGAGCCAGAGCCTCGGGCCCCGAGCCGACCCGTCACGTATCCATCACCCAGGCCGGGGTCATCGCTCCGCTTGGCGTGGCAACGGCTGTCTGTAGGCTCTCCCTGGTGGCGTTAGACTGTTGTAATGTCGCGGCTTTAGAACTTTAGGAGAGGTGACAACGGTGAGACATAGTTGGGTTGGAATTTGATTCCCTCCCATAAATGAATATCTCCGCAAAGACATCCGAGCAGTAGGTTGTAGGTGATTGGTTGATTCGCTGGCTGTGTGTTTTGGTTTTAACGTGCGCCTCCTGGGCACGCGCTTGAGGGACCGTTAACTAAAATGCGGTTAGATGTGAATATAAATGTGCACATTTTCTTTTCCGCGTTTCTTCAGTCGTCTGCTCTGAACCCTCCTCTGCGTTTTATTTGTGCGGGCCAGTTCAGAACTGAATGATGGCCTACAGTTATTTATTGAATGGTATCTGTGCTAAAGTGCTCCACCGCGGACTTGATGAAGGATTATCGATGTTGATTCCTCTCCCTACCGCTGTCAGTCCCACGTCGCCTCGAGCGGGGAGGTTCTTCATTGTCTTTAAAATCCGATCTTATCCCGCAGCGGCATCTCCATTAGTTTCCACTGTCAAACAATAAATCTCATTTGCGGCATAACTGATCCTCAGACAAAAAGCAGCATTTGTGAGTATCCCGCGTGGCCACTGGTTATTGAGACGCTTCAGATTGCGTTGCAGATAGAATATTGTAGCCTTGTAGCATCAAATTATTTTGGCTTCTTCCCCGGATTGATGAATCATGGCCAACTTAAGGGGATGTGGGGATTTTTTTTTTTTCTCTTTCAGTGCACTCCTCCTGTGTATGATTCTCTTGGAGCACATATGAGAGGATTTTAATTGTGTCACATCGGTGACATGAAACAGCTTTGTGGTAGCACCGAGGCAGGCGGTGTATGGCTGCCGATTCCCACTAAGCACTAGTGACACCTAATCTAAACGATTCAGTAACTACCTGAATATCAATTCAGTGTCTGATTGAATGTCTCCTGCAAGACTAGGTTTGCCCCTTGCATTTTTGGAGATTTAACTTAAAAGCATTCATCCACAAGATTGGTTTAGCTTATGATATTCAAGATGGAAAGAACACACTATATAGATTTGTCGTACGCAGGTCCGCACAGCAACACTGAAATTACTGGTGTACATCAGACTGATTACAGGCATTTAAATTGGAAACATGCTCATACCCTTGCATATGGACACGCATGTCACCTGATCACCTGTTTTCATTCTTTGAGGAAGAGGGGCACACCGCGTACCACATGCTATACCGCATTATTAATGGCTTCATAAAAGACGCCTCGTGTCCTGAGGAATCCATCCATTTTGTTCAAGAGTGGCTCCGATTAATAACCCACAATGTACGTATACATAATTATGAATTATCCATCAATTAAGCAATTAGCTACATTTAATAACCCATTTACAAATGATGCCTCATTAGAGGCTGTTACAGCAGAAATCACATCTGGCCATGCTACGGTGGCCCCTGTGATGGTAGATTTGTGGCTGATGTCTGCAGTCAGCAAATCGGAGGGGAGTTGTTCTTTTAATTAGCACCTGAGAGTCATTGTGTTTTGCACGACACCTCTAATTGCTTGGCATGTTCGTGATAGAAAACCCCACAAACTATTTTGACAGACACCGTGGGGGAGGTCCAACGACTAACTTTGTCCCACTAGCGCGCACACAAACAAACACAAACACACACACACACACACGCCCACGCACACAAACATCCACAGACACCAGTTCTCATTTGGGGTGGATGTCCTGGAGCGTGGACGGATGTGGACGGCTATCCCTCACTGACGCGGGCCTCTCACTGTCACCCTCTGTAGGCTCCGCGCCGCCCTCGGCCACGGGCAGGTAATAGCTCTGATGAGAGCCCTCCACTTTGTTTCAGAAATAATTTGCCACTCCTGCCGCCTGCAGGGGCTGCGCGGTAATAAAAATGAATCACACCGCTAACCTCTCCGAACCTGCCGCTTTTAACCCCTCGCGCGCCTCCCCCTTGCCCAGCCGTTTGTTGCTTTTTTTTCCCCCAACGCCGGTGCCGAGACCCGTGAGAGGATTGTTTTTTCTGGATCTGTCCACGTTGGGCCCCGTGTCCTCTGCCTCCGCTGCTGCAATCATCCCTGAAACACAGAGCAAAGCTTGCGGGCCGCTCACAGGTTAGGAGTGCCAGGACTCCAGGTCTCAGAGGAGCTTTTTAGATAAGACGGCCTTGCCAGGAGCCCCGGTGGAGGAAGAGCAATCAATTAAGACAAATTAATGACCGGGTCTCCCCCTGTCCCCTCTCCGTTTCTCTCTTTCCCTCTCTCTCCAAATGAAACCCACAGGTCAGTAATTAGCCCCGTTGTGGGAGAAGTGGTACGGCGGTCACTAATTGCTCTGGTGCCCCCGGTTCTCAGAGTTAGGTGGACTTAGAGGAAGGACTGTGGCACAGTCCACTTAACTGTGAAATGTAGTTTCAAAATTGTTGGCATGACAAACATCACGACAAAGGGTGTTGGCGCGATGAAGGGGAAATGAAAAGAACGAGCAGGCAGTTCAAAATGCGCGGCGTGGCGGGGAACCCCCCGCTGCCTTCATAAGCGGGGCGTGTGCGAGAGCCCCCCCCCCCCCTCAGCTTTGTGCGCCAGACGAAGGGTTCAGCGAGGGTTAACAGCACGAGCGTTTAAAGGTATGACGTTTGCTGGCACAAAAACTCATCCACTCCATCACGGGGAGTCTGACAACCTCATTAATGTCACAATATATTCCGCTTCTCTCCAACTGGCTGCTCTATGGAGCTCAACACAACAGCGACCTCTCGGCCGTCCGTTTAGACCACGCGCTCCGGCGGCCAGAAGAGTGGCGGCCATTATACTTGTAAAAATATTTGTCTTCATTCTCCAAGAGTCGTTTTTTTTTTCTCCCAGCAGAACGTACCGTGTCAACACTGTACCCGCCGGACCACGGGGGACCTTATTTAGCACTTTTTTTTTGTTCGTCCTTTTTTTTTTTGCCGCGGCGTTTACTGTGTTGCTCCGTCATTTCTGGCCCTTAGCAACCTTTGATGCCTGGGGGCCCAGCTCTCTTTCCCTGTTGTGTTGGCCTTTTTTTCTTCGTTTTTTTCCTCTGTCGTTTTCCCCCTCTGAGCCCCCTCTTCGTCTTTCTGCTGCTGTCCCTTTTCCTGGCTCCCCGTCTCTCCCCTCCCCTCGGTTTGTGGAAGTAGATCTATTGGCTGCATGGGAATCGGTCCCCCATACAAGTCGCCCACCCCCACTGTGAGGTCTGTTCAGGCTGCTCAAACCCAACGCCCCCCCCCCCCCCCCCCCCCCTTTCCAAACCCCACCCCCCCCCCCCCCCCCGTCCTTCCACACCACCATTTCTCCCCTTCAGTGCATCTATTTGATGTGTCCGCAGTGAATTTGGATGCTGGGGGAAGAGTAGGAGGAGCCCCAGAAGCTCTGATTGTTTAGGAGGGCTCAGTGTGTGTTTGAAAGATGGGCTGGTGGTGGGACGGACTTCCTCCTCCTCCTCCTCCTCCTCCTCCTCCTATGGACCAATGCACCTTTATTGCAGGCGGCCGGATTGGTCTTTCTGCGGCTACTCCGCCGCTGGCTCCGCCCACTCCGTCTCAGCTTCCCTTCCTATAAATTCCCGTTCACTTTTGTCTTTCAGGCTTGACTAATTACCCTTGTTTGTACCTCTTTATTTGAATTCAGTCATGTGTTCCTGACTCCGTGGGCCGGGTTTAGGAGAATCATTCCGCCATTTGCCACTTAATTAAGTCAGGGTCAGGATCCATTGCTCAACGGAGGGCTGAAGGGACAGAGCTGTAATAGAATTATAAAAGAGGCCTTTCTTTACTGTTCAGGCCGCCTTTATCTAGGTGGGCTCCGCATAGGCTAATGAAAGGGGACACCAGGAATCCCATCTCCACTGTAGACCCTGTAAGCATTTTGATGTTTGCCCAAGATTTCTTTCCAATTAAACTCGGTGAAAGAAAGCCAAACAATGGCGGTCAGCTGTGAGATGACTCCGAGTAGCGTTTGCGGCAAAGCGAACAACACTGCTTGCTATTTGCTGAAAGAGACCGAGGCATTTTTATTGGGAACTTTGAGCTCCCCTCTGTCCCCCAAGCAACAGAGAAATTTAGAACAAGCATGTGCTCAAGCCAGGGTGGTGTCTCGTAACCCATGCCGGTGCCTTACCCGTGTGTGTGTGTGTGTGTGTGTGTGTGTGTAAGAGTAACCATCAGTTGAATTACTTTAATATCCCCCATGCTGTGAAAATTCACTCTCCTGTGCCTCTCCGCCTCCCCTCCCACTCTGACCGGGCGTTTTTTGACATGCTAAATCTTCCGATTTTATTTTTCTTCCTCCTGTGGTGAGGAAGTGTCCCTTTCAAGGGTCTCAGTTTTCCCCCCCGACTGTCTAAACCCTACCTCTGTTTGGATTGTTTTTCTATTTCAAACAAAAGACAGGGGGGGATTACCATTTCACTTCCTTCCACACTTTCTTTCAAGTGGCAGCAGCTGGGGATTTTTTTTTTAAAAACCACTGCTTGCTTCTCTCCCCCCCCCCCCCCAAGTGAGCATCTGAAAGTTGAGTTTAGAGCTGGGCATCGGTAGCGAGAGAGGCCCGGTTTTCTGGCCGGTTTGGTGGTGGCGGCCAACAAAGTGTCCTCGGGGCTCCTTTCCGAGATGTTGACGTCTTCTTAATGGCTCTCCGCCGCCTTTTTGTTTCGCATCTCGTTGCTAACTTTCTGCCTCATTTAGCTCATATCAAATTCACCGGGCTCCACAGATTCAGCCTCTCATTCACGGACAAGCTTTCTGAAAACCCACACTTTTGGACAGCAGCTCTCGCCCGCTTGTTTTCAACCGTGTTTACATTTTTGTTGGAGTTTTTTTTTTTTTTCGCCTCGAGGATTACGTCGCGGGTTAAAGAGTTTTCAAACGCGCTTTATCCTCTTTGGCAGTAAAAAAAAAAAAAAAAGAAACTCGTTTTCAAAGGATCCACCGGAAATAAGAGGGGAGGGCGGGACGGCCCCTTCCTGCTCTGAGCAGTCCACTGCTTCTAAGGCCAATTGATTTGCTAACAGGCTTGTCCTCACATAATGACTGAGTAGGGATTGATGGAGGTCTTACACCATAAAACTCGGAGCCACTGCAATTGCCTGCCATTAGAGTTGCATTGTTGTTCACATAATACCCTCGCCCTTAAGAAAAGATTTGCTTATGGTGTAGCTGGGGGAAAAGGACTGTCTCCTCCACATTTTCTCCCTTCAGCCTGAGGACAATTTCTAAGTTGTGGGTGTAAGTTGCTTTATGAGCTTCCAGTTGTGTTTCGCAGTTAATCAGTTTGCGCTCGGGCACTGCTAGAGAGAGGCTTGCCCCCTTCCCCGGCTCCTGGAGTCGGGGCCGGTGCCGTGCTCCTCTGTGCAAGACGAACGGCTCCGTGAAGTGAGTCTGGCAGCTGACATATGAGTCCGAGAATGGTTGCTGTCTGGGGTAAGTTGGCAGCGCCGTCACCGAGCCGCTGAGGTCGTAATCAAGGGGGGTGACTAATGTTGAACTGGCCGCAATCTCCAAAACGACCGCTGTAATAGAGAGGGCGGTTGTTCAGCCCAATTACCACATGTTTTCTAATATATTATTAATATCAAAAATGTATATATTCCTCTTTTGGTTTGGCTCCAGCTCGCCTCTGTGATCCTTCCAAGGATAGGAAGGAGTTATAGTTAATGGATAGATGGTTAATTCTCTATTTTTGAAGATTTCTCCGATTTTTGCCTCAATAGCGCGTTTTCATTTCATTGTGCAAAAAGTGTTGTTTTACTTGTCTGTGGGGAAAAAACCATTGCTTTTTGTTTTGTTTTTGAACCAGCTCTTTAATTCATAACGATCAGCACTTGAAGGTGTGATATTTCATTGCTCATCTCAAAGGTCGTTTGTTTGCCAATTAGGTGGCACTTTATGGGTTTGAATTTTGTCGTGATTAAGACGAAAAAACAGAATTGAAGTGAATTAGACTGTCAGTACTTGCCGCGGTGCCTCGGCCCGTTGATACAGAGTCCCACGAGAGCCTTGTCACTCCAGCCGGCGTCGCTGCTTCAACTTACCCGCACAAACCCTCTTCTTTCTGTCACTCACCCAAAAACCCAAACAACGGCCCCTTTCTGCTCCCCTTATCGCGCCCGCTGACAGGGTCACGGGGTGAGTGCCACACTGGGCATGCTCAGTCATTCTCATATTGATATTGATTTTTTTTTTTTTTTTTTTCCTTTCTTATTTTCAAGGCAGTTTGTATGTGGGCAGAGAATGAAACTGGGGGTCTAGATGGAGAGCGGTAGATAGAGCTCTGCCGGGGCGTTAGAGGACGGAGTCTTCCCTCTGTCTCTATTCTCTGCTGCAGGCCGGAGTGACGGAGCCCCACATCGCACTGTCCCTCCCTGGCTGCCATTCAGCCCCATCGATCTGACTCAGGGCCCGGGCCACCCCAAGGGAGACGGGCCCGGAGACACACTGCCTCTTTTGTGGAGGGGATCCATCAAGTTCAGACTGACAGCCGACAGCACTGATAATAAAATATATATATAAAAAAAAAAAGACGTCCCCCTCCTTCCTGCATTGTCCGCAGCAGACATGCTGTTGAAGACGTGTAACCTTTAGAATTCTGGCCAGACTCTAACCGTCTGGCTGTCGAGCGTAATCGCTCGGAAGTGGAATCTTGCCCAAAGTGTCGCACCCTTTGGCATTCTCTCATCTCTCCAGCCCATCTCACTGTATTATATCCCAGTGTGATAGCAGAGGCGAGTGGCTTTCCTGCGCTCTAATAATTTGGAAATGTCACTTTACACCAGCGAGTCTCTCCGGCCAATTACTGTAATACTTCCCCTGTGTGTCCTTCTATATGTTTTTTTCGGTGCCTCTGAAATTTGAGTTATGCGGCGAAAGGTCCTTAACTTATGCACCAAATTGACGCGAGTATGTTTATCATGTCGCGGCCAGCCTGACCCTGCCCTTTTTTTTTTTCCTCTCTCTAGGGAGGAGAAGGAGCGCTGGATCCGAGCCAAGTATGAGCAGAAGCTGTTCCTGGTGGGGCTGCCCCAGACCGACGTGCCACTGGGGCAGCAGCTGCTTCGGGCGGTGGTGGAGGACGACCTGAGGTTGGTGGTGGTGCTGTTGGCCCACGGCACCAAGGAGGAGGTCAATGAGACCTACGGGGACGGAGACGGACGCACCGCTCTGCACCTATCCTGTGCCATGGCCAACGTGGTCATCACACAGCTGCTCATCTGGGTGAGTGGGCCCCTCTGACTTTGTGGGGAACAGTCAGAGGTGGCTGGACATGGCTATAGTTAGAATTTGGGAGACAAAACAGGTCCAGAGGCTAGATTTTTAGACATATAGAGGTTATATATATTTACATATCCACGTTGCTGCCAGATGCCAGATGTCTTAAATGTTTTCATAACATAATAAGTCCGAAAAGGACCGCCGCAGAGATTTGTTTCTTTTTGACCTATATTTAGTACCAGACAGTTTTTTTTATTTTCCAGCAAACTGCTGATGAATTTGGAAAATATCCAAATTCCCAGAAAAAAATATGAGAAATGAAATATACAGAAATATTGCTAAAGCTGTGTAAAACGATGGAGCAGAACTCTTTATGTTTCGACGGTAAAAGCACGAGCAAATACAGCCTGAACTGAATATGTGACATTATCATGCTATGTGGTGAAGGTGTAAAACATGTTTAGATTGCTTTAAACTATTTTTGGCAGTCACAAAAAAGTCGTGGCTGTAACATGAAACGGGGACTAATTACAAAAAACATAGTGTCAACCCTAATTCTGGTTGTTGAAAATGGAAACATCAGATACTGAGAGCTTGTAATATATATTGTATTTTGTAAAATCCCATTGTTGTTTTAGTTAGCATTTTTAAATCTGTTGGCCTGTTTAAAATAAACAGAATACATGTGCAGTGTTAAATTCCCATTCAAATTTTTTTTGAACGTTCCCAAACTCGTCAAACATCTTTCGTTTTTCTGATCTCTATTTTCCCCCTTTCCCCTTCACAGTACGGTGTGGATGTGAAGAGTCGCGACGCTCGGGGCCAGACCCCGCTGTCCTACGCTCGGCGAGCCGGCAGCCAGGAGTGCGCCGACATCTTGCTTCAGCACGGCTGTCCCAACGACACGAGCGCGCTCACCGCGGTGGCCACGCCCAACATGAGCCGCCGCAACCCCAACATCAACAACAACAACGCCCAGTGTGAGCTCAACCGCAGTATCAGCATCATGTAGGAGACGGACATAGGAAAAAAATAAAAAGAAGAAAAAAAAAAAAATAACATATCCCGCAGCCACCCCTGTCGCATCCCAGTACTTGCTCCTGTTTCCCACTGTGTAAGCCAGAATCAGCAGCAACGACGCAGGGATATCACGAGTGACGGACTAAATTGGAAGAAAAGTGAAACGTTTGTGAGCTTCGGACATTGTACATTGTTTGATGTCGTTCATTTTTTATTGTGTGGTGAGTTGAGTTCATCCCGTCTTGGTCTGGAAAGACCACGATCAGCTTTAACCTTTCCGTTTCTTAAGCACCAACCAAACCAAGGACTTTCTTTGGCTTTCCTACCTGCCCTACGAAAAGCATTTTCCCTAATGCTTGAACCTTTCCTTCCCATGTCTCCCCCCCACCCCCCCCCCCCCTTTCTGCCACGTGAACTGATTTTACAATGAGCGTGAATGAGCGACTTCCCCTCAAATGTTCAAGCCGAGGCGTAATAACCGCGAGGGGTAGTTTAGCGCTGACGAAACACGGAGGTGGGAAAGAGACCGAATCCTCCGCCGCGATATCAGCGGGCTGTTTCAGCTTGGGTGATGACGCGTGTCTTTCACCCCGCTCTCCAACTCTTGACATACTATTCATATACAGAGGCAAAGCAATAATAGTTGAAGAGTCCAAATGATTCCGATGTTTTCCTCACAGGAAAATGAGTTCGGCTCCTCGTGAACAAGCCCAATTCCTCTGGGGTGAAAGGGAGCCCTTTCCTTCACCGCCCTTATCGTGATCCTCCACTGGCAACGTCCATGACGCTAAAGGAATTAAGGGGCCCACTGTTTTGCGACCATCAAGCCACGCGGCTTGGGATGGGTGCCTCTTCAATCGGAATGCCTTCAAATTCAAGAGTTTGATTGAACCAGCGAAACTGCGCCATGATCATGTCTTTGTTGGATTCATTGTCCGATTGACTGGATTGTGTTGATAACCGTTTGACATAGACACACGCGGCCATTTCAAACCATAAGCGCACCGCATCGCGCGTTCAACCTCCTTTGACCAAAGGCTGTCGGATTGGTACTTTTCCCTCTTATTATTTTCGCTGCGAGATACACGTACGGTACTGCGTGCGGGTCCGTTCGTGCGCCGCCTGTGACCGTGCGCAGCAGAGAGCGACCGGGCATTGCTGTTCGCCAGCATCGGAGAAAGGACGCGGGAGAGGCCGCGACGGTGAAGCCTTTGGGAACATAACTGTGTTTTGATGTACAGACCTCTGTCCAAAAAGAAAGCCAAAACAAAAAAAAACGTAAACCTTGTTCCGTCGCTCCCTTTTCACTACAAGAGCAATTTTAACTTACTCTGTCTTTGAGAGTCATTAAAACCCCGTGTGCCCTCCCCCGCCTCGAGTACCTGTCAGCCAAAAGGCAGGGCGTCCACAAAATGCATTGGAGCGACTGAAACTAGAGGGACGTTTAAGGGGGTTAGAATAAGCAAAGGGGGTTGGTGGAAGAAGCAATTGGTGGTAGCCTCTTTGCGTGAACGCAAATGTACAGTATTCCGCAGACATCATAAGCCTACCAAGAGTAGTAAACAAGACTTTGGCAACGCCTCGGGGCCGGGAAATGAGTTCAGGTGGTGTTGGCCTTAGGTCTACTGTGTGTTTTTGTTTCCAATGTATAAGGCGGCCATTCTTTGAGGTATTAAAGCGTTTTGATGTATGGGTTTACAAAGGCAGGATATATGTTTACAGAGCAAGTTATCAACTTGGTACCTTAAATACAAGCTTTTGCTGTTGCATTACAGTGTTCCGTTGTTTTCCACGGGAAAACAAGTAAGGTAATCGTAGGGGTTCAACACGGACATTTGTGAATCGAGGAGAAATCCAAAATGTCAAAGGAACAGTTTGAGACTCTGTGAGATGTGCCCGTTTCGTTCATTTCCCAAGAGTTGGATGGAAAGAGCCATGCCACTGTCCCGTCTGCGCTTACGCTTAGTACGGAGGTGATTGGTCGAGCGCCTCTATCTATGAAACGAGCAAGGCGCGTGTTCTCCCCATCTAACTCACAGAAAGAAAGAAAATAATCACATTTACCAAAATGTCAAACTATCACACAACCATCGACAAATTCAACCGCAACACCTGACCTGGTACCGTGGCACCGGCCTTATTTCCCGTCCTTACTCGATCAACCGAGGTACATTTCAGTGTCGGAGGAGATTATTGAGGAGTTTAGTGAACACTGACAACTGAATTTTATTTACATACTGTAAATGCTGGAGAAAAAAAAGAACCCCCACCCCCCACCCCAAACACCACATGAAGTGTACATATTTGCTTGATGCCTTTCTCTAAAGACAAGCTCCTCTTGGAGAAGCTGTTTTCTTGGTCCCGTTGACCCATGAACCATATTTTTTAATATGTTGCTTTGGTTTCTCATTAGACATATTTTTCAAGGGTACTTTTGTTTGGTCCTGACATAATCGGACCATCTTTGGTACTTGTGTATAATGATGTACATTTGACATATTTATAATGCAGTATGTAAATATCTTTTTTTGTTTTTCGTTTTTTTTTTCTTGTTCTTCTTCCTGTTTTTGTATTTTGTTCAAGTTCATTTTCCTATTGTAATTCCTTTACGTTCAGAACGTGAAACAAAAGCAAAAGAGAAACGTGTTGTATGCTTGGACGCTTGGCTGACTGTTGACCTATTAATAAACACTCAACAATGTAGCCCTCCCTGGATTTGGGGAAATCGACCCATTTGTCCACGTGTTGTTCATTCATCATCCACCAGGCCCCTGTCGCTCCTGTGGCTGATCTGCTGATGCCTAACGGAGCAGGTGAGACTCTCTTTCAGAATAAAAAAGTGCGCAGTCATTCCAGCATTTCAGACCCCCCCCCCCACCTCCGCCCCCTTATCCATGCGCTGTGGCCCAAGCTCGTGGAAACCTTCGACGCTCAGCCCCGTCAGCAGAGAAAAAGCCGATCTGATCCACCTCTCCGCTTCCTGTCCGTGGGACCCCCCCCACCGCTTGCTGAAAGGGGATTAAGATAAATAGCCAGGCTTAGTGTCAGGCAGCGCGACACCGTGGGGAAAAGTGAAAGGTCTCGGTGTTCAGAGGAGTCAAGCCTTTACTAATCCGCTTCTTATTTCCTGCTAATCTTGTCTCGGGCATATCTTCATCCCCTTCCTCTCTCTGTTGGCTGGCATTGTTTGTGCTCCATTACCTGGTGTTTTTATTTCCCCCACCTCTTCCTCCCTCATTGATGGCCACAATCTACACCGAGTCACGCTTGACGGGGCCCGAAAACTTATTTCCACCGTCAGAAGCCGATGGAGACAATAAGATGGCCACCCTTAAGAGCCCTCTCCCTAAATTAGAGCTGTGTGTTATTCGTGCATTTCTTTACAGTCCTGTGCTTTTCCTATAGGTTATAATGGTCACGTAATGTTTACGCCAATTAGAATTTTAAAAGCGTAGGATTTGTCAGAAGTGGAGGACAGTTCCTAATCTAGACAAATACAGACATTTTGACTGCATTCACTTTTTTTTTCATGGAGCCGGTTTTTCCGAGGTTTTCTTCTCAGTTGGAAAGAGCTTTGACGAGGGGGCCGAGAGTGAGCCGCCACAGAAAAGTGGTGTGCCCTGAAAACCAAAATGACATAAAACTGCTCTCAGGTTGAGGAGAACTGTCAGAATCAGGTGATAATTGATCTTTCTGTCCATACGGCCGATAGCTAATATAATATACAAAATATTAACTCCAATTTATCTCCCAGACTTACGTTTAAGGCTATTCACCGTTCTTTATTCTTCGTTTCCTGTGAAATTTCCCCCATGAAAAAAAAAAAAAAAAGCGCTATAAATTATCACCATGCACATGTCTCGGCAGGGCCCGGCCACTTGCGTTCGTAGCGGTGAGACCGGGGCGCTTGCTTTGCACTGCTGTGTGTTTTGATATTTCATCAGGGCCTGCTAAACAGTGAGGAGGGCTCTCTGCCGCCCACCTCCTCGCAGACAAATTGCCTCCGAGATTGCAGAGGTGGGTCTGAGGCTGATGGATGGGTACGCAGAGACCTGACGAGACCATATTTGCAAACATGAAATCCATACTTCCAGAACATGTAGTTATCCGCTTGGCCACGGGCCACTTTGCTCAGCGGGGGTCGGGGGACGGTGAGGAGAGCTGGTCGCCACCTAAATGTTGTTTCGAGGTGTCGTCCAGTGGCGGACTGTTTTGTTTTGTGCAGTGCGTTACTGTTGCTTCCTGGTTCCTTTCATCCTCCCATCGCCCTTTGAACCTCTTTAACCGGCATTTTTTCCCTTAATCCCCCCGGACATGAATGCCCATTTGTCAATTCCGGCTCCATCATGTCTCACCAGTACATCCATGTTGCACCCTGCCCTCCTCTGACTGCCTTTGCAACCCACGTGCCCCTGCTCTCATTTCCATATCCTTGAACCCCTATCTAATCAGTGGATTTCAGCTCATCTCGGCCTCTCTTCTTCTCTCTCTCTCTTTCCCCTGCCGCCAACCTGCACACCGCGTTACTTTCTCTCCATCCTCTGCTCTCTCCTTTGTTTTCCATAAACGCTCTGTTCCCATCACTCCATCTCATTCCCCCTTTTTTTCCCCCCTCCTCTCTTCTTTCTTTCCCTCCTCTTCCCCGTTGGCTTTTGCCGGCGTTTCTCTGTTAATTTGCCTGAGAATGCATTAGCTGTAATGAAGGCTGAGGGCCGAGGGAATCCTCCAGGGTTCCATTAATCATCCCCCCTCAGACAGGCAACCTTGATTACAAGTGGCAAGAAATTCATTAGAGCCGGGCCTCTGACAACTCTTATCTCCGCCACTAGATCTGACTCATTAGGCAGCCAAATTAAAGCTATGATGGCCCTGATGAAACTCATCGCTTGTTTATCTTGTGCGATTTGATGCATCTGCCCATACATCACTGTAGCCACGACCGTCCGGACCCTCCCAAGAAGTCAGGCCTCCAGTCGGCGCTGAGCGGGCTGCACACACACACACACACACACACGCGCACAACCTCTCTTTCCCTCTCCCCAGGTGGGAATGTGGTAATGGTTTCGCGTCTTTGCTGGAATCCACTTCTGATATTTCCATTTGAGGATCAAGTAGCCGGGTGGCAGAATGCTACTGTCTTGAACCTGAGGGTGATGACTGAAAGTGTGGCTTTAATTGAAGGGACTATGTAGGATTACAAGAAAGGTCATTCAAAAACACACTAAATATGTGAGAGCCATGTGTTTTAATTAAGGGTTTGGATGAAGCAAATTCTACAGAATGGCCCCTTTTTGGGTTAATAATTTCACACAATTTAGAGAATCTCGCTTGGTAATAGAAATGCAATGACACAGTCCCACTCGCAGCATCCCTATAATAGCATTCAATTTGAAATTAGTGTCTGAGCTGTGTCATGGCCCCTCATTGTCATCTGCACCAGCTGCTCATGGGGACGGAAATAGCCGTTGCACTCTGGCACAACCTCGTGGAATTGACCATCTATATTAGTCAGCTCCTCGACCATAATAAAACTTCCACTGCTCCTTCACACGGTCATCACTCCTCGAATCCCCATCCAAGTGTCACAGTCTTGACGAATGAGGTGGACAGTCTTATAAACTTTACTACTCATGGGCGCCCAGGTCATGAAGTGTGTGTTAGTGCTAAGAGGTCAAACAGTCATTAAAAATAATATACACATAACATATATACATTAAAATCCATTACAGGCTTTATGGAAATAAAATGTGTGATTCCCGACGTATTCATCGATTCCACTGTTGGCTATGGCTAAATACACATTCAAAGTAGAGCTGGTTGATTTAATTAAATGTTAATACTAGTAAAACATTTGATGAATCTCGCCACATCGTAATATAACACTGCGGGCATTGGGCATGGGGTGTATTTTAGAAATGGGTTGGCAAAGGGAAATTATTCCAAGCTGAGAATTTTCCGGAAAGAGTTCAGAGAAGCTGCATATAAAAGTCTGCATAAAAAAACATCTTCTCCTTTTCCCGTAATGGGATAGCTATGTGGTCAGACTATTTTAGTTACAGTTGTTTTTAATAGTGCCACTTTATCCTTTCATAATGGCATGTACGTTTCCATGACTGGCCTGAAAGAGCAGGTATTTTTTTTTAATTTGCTTGCCTGTCCCCAGTTTAAATAATGAATGATGATACAACTAAATATATATATACATATAATTCATAAAAAAAATAGACCAATTCTATTTTATTTGTGTCAGAATAACATCCATATTTTTGTGTCTCCACTGTGGATGTGTGTGGATTTTTGTTTGAAATGAACAATATGAATCAAATTCAACATTATTTGAGGCAAGCCCTAACAGCTGGGTGATAAACTGTGATTGGCCAAAGAAAAAAACGTAATAATCATGATAAGCAGGTTTTACAATATCATTTTAAGCCTTTGTCAATTTCTCATTGTATTACTTCCTTGTTTTAAGCTAGGGATTTAAGTTATCAGATTAGAAAGAGCTGAGATTACATCTCAGTTGTGACGGATAGAGAAGTTCATCACAGTGTGTGGAATGTTCTCGGACTAATGAGGCTCCACCCGTCCACTTGAGACAACATGGCCTCCTAAAGACAAATCAATCACTGCTGCGTTTTTAAACACCCATCTGCCTTTCAGGTCCCGAGGTTTCCGGGTGGGAAAAATCGTAACACGATGTTTCATTATTGGAATACTTCGGTGAACATGTAAAATGCCAACATGGAGCTCTAATGTATCAGATTAGAGCATCTCGCAAATATTTAGTGAAAGCCCTCGTATACACTTTTAGACATTTATCAGAAAAAAAAGTCAACTAAAAATGTAAAATGGCGAATCTATCGCAGGATCACAAAAAGAGATAATATGTGTTTTAAATGCGTAAAGTGAAATTATCGGATAGTAACGGTTCTCTTGCTCTTCTCAGGTCAAAATTAGTCGCTATAATCAAGGGGGCAGATCAAATAATTCACGAAATACGCATTTTTCCCGAACACTAAAAACCTCGTTAAAAATAATGATTGAATCTGGATTCAAACTTTCGTATAAAGCAATTTATTAGGTCAATATACTTTACAGTTATCCCTTGTTTGGTCATAACTCCCTTCCCGTCGTATCTTATTTTTCCCACATATATCTGTCAAACAGTTGCCAAACAAAATGTAAAACGTCTTAAGTTACATGCAAATGTCAATGGTCAACAAATTGTACTCAACACAAAACCAAAAAAAATAAAATAAAACAAAATAAAATTCGGAATAGTTTCACCAAATGTGGACATGCACATAACCAACAGAAAATTTTGGCCCTACATATAAATACTTAGAAAAATCTTTACAGGAGTCTGATCTCATAGTGCCCATTTATATGTACATATTCACAGAACAATAAATAATAAAACATAAAAAAAATGACAGAATATTGCCAAATAATCGATCTGTCGGCGAGCAGACCCTCTCCTCAGCTCAGTCTGACAACAACAACAACAAAAAAATCCTCCTTTTTTGTGCTTCATGCGTTCAACAAACCAGTGGAACATAAAGTCAATGTTAAGTGTTTTTTTTGTATTGTTTTTTTTTTTTCAATTGTTAATATTTTTGTTGTTGTCGATAAACATCGCACTTCATGGCCTGGTCCCTTGCTCGATTTGTTGGTGCTGACTCCTCACGGCAAACCTGTTGACGTGCACGGGGATGGGGACCACGATTTTGGGGTTTCGCACCGGTTCCCCCGAGCGGTTGTTGACGTTGCCGGCTTTGATCCGTTTCCACTTGGCCCTGCGGTTCTGGAACCAGATCTTCACCTGCACCTCGCTCAGTTTCAGCGCGTGCGCGATCTGCGAGCGCTCAGTCAGAGAGAGGTACTTTTTACAGTGAAACTCCTTCTCCAGCTCGAGCAGCTGCTCGCTGGTGAATGCTGTCCGTCTCC
This sequence comes from Colistium nudipinnis, assembly GCA_016785305.1. Taxonomy (NCBI): domain Eukaryota; kingdom Metazoa; phylum Chordata; class Actinopteri; order Pleuronectiformes; family Rhombosoleidae; genus Colistium; species Colistium nudipinnis. Next base: position 217,759 of record JAFBJU010000709.1, on the reverse strand, counting down.
TGCGGCTCTTCCCCGCCGAGCTGCCGGGGGGCAGCGCCTCCTGCGAGCCCGCTTTCAGTTTGCTCTTCTGCGTCAGGGAGCCGCAGTTGTTGCCGTCCGAGAAGCTCTCGTTCTCGCTGTCGCCGGAGCTGTCCTCCCGGTCGCTGCACGCCGTGTCCGCGGACTTCAGGTCCAGCTTCTCGTCGTCCGAGCTGTACAGTTTGGTCTCACCTTTAAACAAGAAACGTGGAAAGAAAAAGGCCAAGGGAATTAGAATTAAAAAAAAGGGCCAAACGTTCACATTTTCTCATGTGCCAAGAAAAAAGACCTTTACGCATTTATTCGAGACGTCTGTCAGCAAGTAAACAGGCAATATTAACTCTCATAAATATTACCCAACATGTTTTCATAGAGTCACTCACAATGGGCCATCGCTGTCCTGTATTACATTTTTTTTCCTGCATACGTCTTCACTGATTTTTGGCAACTTTTTTTGTGTGCAAGTTAGTTGATGTCTCCAACGAAAAAATGAAACTATTTCCCCCAAGTTTTACTGAATAATAATTATGTAAAAAACGTGTTTCTGTGATTATAAGAATTAGATTAAAGATCACAAATAGCTGCCACGGTATTTTATAAATAATTGTGGCAACAGTTGTCTCATTTCCTTATCCTCCATTGCGAGTTGCTTTCCCCCAGAATAAAGATTGGCCGTCGAGTTATTATTTCTGACATTATTCTGACGTTTCTGACAAATCTAACGTAACGTTAAATGTTTCTTATCATCTGATTCATCACTGATTCAACTCCAACAACTTTGGACGCGGACCAAACGACCTCCTTGGAGCGTTTTTACGCACAGTGTTCACCAATGGGCGTGAGGGATAAAAAAAAGTCGTGAGTCCGAGCTTACCTGATATTGTTTGAAAAGTTTCGGAGAAGTTGAGCAGGTCGGAGCTCTTCTCCCGGCTGTGCAGCTCGTCGGAGTGCGGACTCTCCTGCCTTCTCGCCCCGGGCTCGGCGGCGCTCAGCCGGGGACCCGGCAGCTCCTGCGGCGGGTAGAAACTGTCCGGTGGATCCGAGAAACTTGGCATGGTGGCGGTAAGCGCCACCATGGAGGGCACCCCCTGTCCCAGACTGGCACAGAAGGTGTTGGTGAGCCTGCCCGCAAAAGAAGCCAGGGGCGCAAGTGGAGGTAAACCAGACGATAAAGGCGAGTGGGATAAAGCTTGTGGAATAACCAGAGGTCTGTACGGCATGAACATGGGGTAGCCCGTGTAGAGCAGGTGTCCCGGTCTCGGCTGAGGGGTCCCGATCAGGGAATCGATTGAGAACGCCGTCCCATGGCCGCCGGGTCTCTGCATTGTTGCAGATTAAACACGTTGTTTGTTTGTTTTCCGGATTTGGTGGGAACTGGAAGGGCGAGCGTTCCTTCCTCCGCGACGCGCAAAACTTTCAGCTAAAAGACACAAGTGGAGCGAAAGTAGATCCTGCAGTGGCGCGCTGTCATCCCCGGGAAGTGGACTGCGTCTCCGGATCCCCTGCCCTCTATATGCGTCGGTCAGTGGGGCGCTGCGCTGTGTGCCCCACCGCTACCTTTTTTCCCTCTTATTTGTCACACACTGAGGCATAAACACACACTCTCTCAGTCTATCTACCCCTCCGCCCCTCTCCGGCGCACCGCGTGTGCGTGCGCGCGCGCGCGCAGGGAGCGAGGGAGCGAGCGCATTGGTTATAATCTGGAATACAAGAGGGATGAAAAGGGGGTGTTTCCCTGGGGGCTCATCCATCTTCCTCAAATTACGCTTCATTTCCTTATTCAAGCCTCTGACTTTTTGGCCGTCTTGAGAGGCGGTGGTTTCCCAGTGGAGACCAAATAGACGGGTCGCACCACCCCGGCACCTCCTCCCCCCTTTGCCAGGTTCACCATTGACTGCAGAGCGGTGCGAGGGGACTGTTCCAGTCCTTCCCCTTCTATAATCGTTGACCACACCAACCCAATCAGCTATTATTAATTTTGATTGATGATAAGTAATTACTCTGGATTCAAGGGACGGCGTAAAACAACGGTGGCTTTTGTTGGAATATTGGGGCCGATGGGCATCAGAGTAAGAAGGGGGGGGGTGGTGTGTGTGTGTGTGTGTGTGTGCATGCGCGCGCGTGTGTGCGTGGAGGGGGCGAGGCAGATGTTTCTCCGCGGCTAAAAACAATGCGTTCGGCTTCAGGAAAAAAAGAAAGTGCTGCAACAATTGTTCCCCGGAGAGAGAGCGAGAGAGAGAGAGATACTCAGCGCGAAATCAGATTCAGATAAAAGGAGTCTATGCGAGGTCAACTGCAGCGTGGACACAACACACACCGGGGGCCACGGTCACTGTTTTGTGTGGATGTCCACTTTGTTGGAACATGAGAGATTTTTTTTTCTCTCAATGTTATACACTTGAACGCATTTTAACCAAACACAAAACAACATACAGTTTGCTTGTCACTTTTTTCATTCAAAAAGGCATGTGGAGGTAAAAAAAAAAAAAAAAAAATCACTGTTCTCCCCTCGTTAAACTGGGGTTGAATCGCAGATCATTTCACCTTTTAAATGGCAATTGGAACTGATGATGATTAGCCCTATTGAGTCCTCGGTGCCCGGGCCTTCCAACTGGTCTTCTGATTGCACGAGGACACAAACATATCACCGCCGACTCTGATTAGCAGTGGAGGGCCAGGCTAATCCTTATAATTGCGGGTGACTTCAGCAGCACCTCTCTCTGATCTATTGAAACCATTTACCGGGCCCCTCTCCCTTTCTCTCGGCCGTGACACCGTTCATCTTGTTTTATTCAACGAATCTCAGTCACACTTTTCAATGGCCAGTTGAGATGATCATGAAAGAGGATTCATTAGACGGATCTGTTTTTTTTGTTTTGTTTTTTTTTTCCACACACGTAGGCTGCTGGGATGGATCCAATTGCATTTCTACATATCTAATCATATTTTGAGTGTTCAAGTGTTTAATCGCAGTTTTAAATGTATTTTTCTCTTAAAATGCGAAAGCAATAAACTGAGGCCTGAAGATAATCTTACTTTGTACAAGTCACACACAAACAATGAACGGATTATCACCCGAAATTAACTCATGAGAGAGACATCACAGTTTTTTTTTTTCCTGGGTTGACATGGACTTCAAAATCAAATGATCAGAAAACATGTTAACGTGTAGGTTGCTTGCTTACAATGTCTAACTGTATTCATGTTCATGATTAATTAATTAAAACGTGAAAGACAGCCAGTAAACATACAGCAACAGGCTACGAGCACAGCCATGCACTGTAAAATGTAATCACAATGCAATCATGGATTTAAGTTTTATTTCATTACTCCAACATGCAAAGTATACTCTACTCATTTGTAGACGTTTGTAAATATGTGTTGCAGAACTGAATTAGGTTTGGTACACGGTAGCAAAGGAGAGCTTCCTATATTTCAGTCCCAGTCCTGGTTTTTGTTCCATATTTTCTGCAAGACTTAAGCTGAAAGTGGCTAAACTCTTAACCTTGCGACCAGCACTTAATAATGTACAGATTCAAATATGGCAGTTGACTAAAAAACAATGAATCGGTTTCTTTTTCCATTCGGGTGTAACAGAAAAGGACCAGTGTAAACAAACTCCAGTAGGGATCCTCCGCATAAATGAGGAGTTGCCTCAGCTCAATCCATCCAGCCTTGGAATTATCTTGGAAGGGAGTCTGACAACGGAGGAACAGATACACCTACTTCAGGCTTTCTGTGTCCTTTTAGACATTTATGCCCTGCACCTGGACTACTCCAAGGGCAGGAGACACACATTTTGCTTCATTTTGCTTCATTCAGCCAGTAATGCTCAACCTTGGAAGCAGTGAACTTACACCCAAACTTCAAACTCTGAAGAATCAGCTTGATCGTTTGAATAGGGTAAATTACAGGTATGTTTCTAATGTTACAATTGTACTTTTCTCGTTACTTAAAAAAATAAATAGTAAAATGAACAAAAAGTGATGTCTCTGTAATTTATGGACATGTTTCTAATCCTGTTTGTTTTATTTATTTATGAAAACTTCAGAAATGAAGGAAAAATAACGTTCTTCTGTTATTGCATTCTCATTTAAATAATGTTTAACTAACAGAAATGTAGAAACGGTTTGACTGACGTTAACTTAAAATACTAACTGGACTCAATAAGCACTGCAATTCATTGTTGATTATTATTATGTAATATATATTATTATTACATATTGATTTTAAGTTAAATTCACTGAAGTTTTAAATACACACTACTCAGGTTGAGTAGAAATTTGAGTGGCTTTTAACGTATGAAGTTATATCAACTCGATGTTTAGTGAAATGAACTTAAAACATCGGTTCAAGTTCACTTAAGTTTTCAGGTTTCCTCTAAATGTTAAAGTAGATTCAACTTGTCCGGGCTTACAGTGTAAATAACAAAATAAAAATAATAGATTACTTGGCCATAGTGGAATATTTGATTATATACAAGGTCTAAGTTTGATACAAACGCTTAATTTAAATGATATTGTTGGAACAATTATTCAGATTTACGCAAATATTTTATGGCGCTCCTCTATGTAAAACACATCATTTCTCAACATCCCCATGAAACTATGAGCATGTAAAAAAAACATTTGAGTGCAGAAGTAAGAAAAAGAAATAGTGATCGTTCTATACATGAGATATCTAACAGAGTTGCATACTTGCTATAGGATTCTACACTTGTGTCAACTCAAGTCTATAGCTCCCTCTCGTGGTGCATAATTAAAGTAGGGCAGAACGATCGACGTGGAATAAAATAGAGAGCAAACAAGCAGCTGCTTCCTGTGCTGAAAAGCTTAGAAGTCGCATAAAAAACATATCATACATGAGTACTAATCTATGATTCTACGATTAGTACTCAGTCTCCAGCAGGTCTCACGCCGAGAATGCACAAAGCACCTTTCAGTGGACATAGCCCCTGTACTCCAGGAGCAGGTAGTTCTTGACAAAGGTGGGTAGGTCAAGTTTGGGGACCACCTTGGGTACCCGGCCCTCCAGGAAGCTCCTGATTCTGCAGCGTGCCAAGTGCTGCAGGGAGCGAGGGGTCAGTGTCAAGGAGAACACCGACTCATAGAACTCCTTGTGCTCCTGATTGGGAAGAAACACAACAGTTGGAGATGTGATGAGACACTGATACTACGAGTCATACCTCACAGTAAACCAAACGGTATTAAAAAAAATAATAATACACTGTAGGCCTAGTAATTATGTGAAGATTAAAGACACAATTCAACCATATTAGCTCTTTATGTCATTAAGTTAGTGGAAGAAGAAATACAGATAAATACATTTCATTTCTAAAAAATGGAATTGATTCTTACACAACATTGTAATCATGCCATCTTTTTTAATAAGTACATGTGTTATTTCAATTGTTGTTTTCTACTGCTGCTAAAAGATTTATGAGACGTTTTACTGTCAAAACGAATGCAATTAGCAATGACTGCATTTGACTTTCTGAGTCAGATTCTGTGCTAAAAAAAAGACTTGCTATTTTTGAGCATGAAAATACCATGAAGAAGATAACATAGTTTAAAGTGCTTGCCTTAAACGCCTGTGCAGAAACCGAGTCGACCCAGGTGTCAGTGACTTTGAGGTGGCTGTAGGCGTTCAGCAGAACCTCAATGGTGCGTGGAGATTCACAGCAGTGCTTTAAAACCTAAAGGAAGTGCCCCCAACACAGAGCAAAAGCAATAGGATTCATACAACTGTCATGTAAGCTGAAGTCAGCTTGTGACGCGTTCATGAACACAGAACTGAAGAAATAAAGTAATTAAACACTTGTGAAATGAACAGATTGGTCTTCCCTCCAGGGGTTTAACTGGAAATTATGCAATTAGTGCTAATTAATCTCCTATTAACACTTGCCTAATTAGGAACCATGCATTTTGTCTCGTGCACGTGGGTTCACTGATAGTTGTAGTCGGTCTCCTGCAGAGAGTGCAACACTTCATGTTGTGTCACGATACGGGGAGATTGGAATGTGAGGAAGTCTGGATTGTTGCAAGGAACCGTGTTGTGTCTCGAGGCTCTCACTCAAGGTGCTATGTGTGCAGCACAGGCTAATTGTGCAAAAAGATCCACCTCGATGAACAGTTGGTTCATGGTGTAAGTACCTCATATAACCCAATCTGGAACACATGTAGCATGCATGAGCACACATTTACACCTCCAGTGCTCTTAAGATAACACAAAGCTTCTCCTTTTTGCGTACCATGGGCAGAGCTCCAGGCCACACGCGAATAGAGCCGTGGTTGAGCAGAGCGCGAACGATCCTCTCGGGCTGATGGGAAATCTTGTAGCACACCACCTTCAGGATGTTGTGCATGGGTGCTTCGCCACCGTAGTCCATGTCGTTGACACAGGCACCATTAGCCAGGAGCAGATCCACCACGTCTGGATTAGCGTTCTTGCAGGCCATGTGCAGGGGCGTGTGCTTGTCCTGGTCCGTGGTGTGGGCGTCAGCGCCTGCTCCCAGCAGCATCTGACACACCTGGAAGTACCGCCGGAGGTCCCGCGCCTCCTGGGGCTGAGAACAGGCGGTGTTCAGAGGGGAGAGGCCCTCTTGGTTCAGTTTGTCCGCGGCCGCCCCGTAGCGCAAGTAGAGCTCGGTGTGGTCCAAGAGGCCATACCTGGCTGCCACGTGTAGGGGAGTGCTGTTGTCGTCGATGGTGCGACCGTTGATTGCTGCGCCATACTGCAGTAGATGTTTGGCACATCTGCAGACAGACAGGCAGAACCTTGGTTTGCAATGGAAGTTGTATTCACATGAGATTGGCGGCTCAGCAAATGTAAGCTAATGTAGAACAAACTCTAGGCCGTTGGACACAAATGGACTTATTCCAAGGTCTTATAGCGTTATGGCTGTCTCCTGTTGGTTGCCCTGGTGCTGCAATGTTTTACAGGTTCTCCCGCGAATACTATGACACTGGTTTCATTCCACTTTACTCACTCTAGAGATTCTGGGCTTGTGCAGAGGTGCAAAGGCATGAGGCCGTCCTCGGAGACGGCGTTGGCGTTGGCGCCGTGGACCAGCAGCAGCTTGGTGCACTCGGGATGGCAGTTCTCACAGGACTCGTGGAGGGCCGTGGTGCCGCCGGGCGCCAGGTCCACGTTGGCCCCGCGCTGCAGCAGGAGCTTCAGGCAGTCGGCGAAACCTCGGCTGGCTGTGATGTGCAGCGGCGTGGTCAGCTCCTGCTCATAGGTCAGTGACCACAGTCCTGCCAGCAGGAAGGACATATTGCAAAGTTAACCTACCGAGGCACAGTGATAAGAATTTCAAGTATTTCTAATAATACAGGAAGGCTCATTGAAATGTCAAACACCTCCACCTGATGTAAATGACCTCAAAAGGGGCACAACGTTAACATCAAAGAACTGGGAAACCTACTCAGGCCTCTGTAGTTAAATCGGAAGTTCTTCCACTCCTCTATGTTGCTGGTGTCGTAAATGGCATCAACGAGGTAGCCGTACTCGTCCATGGCCAGGATGCCGAGAATGGTCAGCTCGTCGCCGACCAGCAGAGAGTTCCAGAACTGTAGGACGCAACCCGAGGCCTTGGCTGTGGCGATGACGTCGCTGCGGTAGCTCTTTGTTTTGTGCCACTTCACCTGAGGCGCTACGTAAGCCATGTCGGAGCCGTCTAGTTTGTATTTTTGAGGCGTTTGAGTTGTGTGTTTTCTCCAGAGGGAAACGAGCACTTATGGAGGTTGTTTGTGCCGACTGGGCTATTTCTGGGAGGCGCAACGTGATATTTGGTTTCACCCCGTGAACCCCGCCAGTGCACGGGATGAGAACCAATGACCGGCCCATTATGTATCACCTGCCCACCGATTAAGCTGTAAACCACTGAAGTCAATGGACAACTGACTTTTCATTTTAAAGGGACAGAGTAAATGGTCTTAAGTGAAGGCCACGGATCCATATCCCAGAAAGACACACACCTTCTAACTCTGATTACGCAATGGCCGCATGATGGTGGTTTCTATAAATATCGTGTTCTGTTTCTAAAATTATAGCATTGCTTTGTCTTAACGTTTTTGCCTGGCCGTACCATGCACCGCGTCCATCTTTCTTGTCGTGGCATATACAAACAATGTTAAAGCTCTGATTTACATCTTTATTGGCAACACAGATAGTCATATTCAGAATTCAAAATGCTCATCTCCAAAACAATAAACCACAGGGTTGAGGGGTCAGGCATGAACGCCCTGATTCGTTCCCAACGAACACAGATGTTTGTCTCCTACCTTCCCCTCTGGCGACCCAGCGCATGTCCCCTCCCTGCGGCTCGATGATGATGTTCGCCGTGGTCCCTCGGGGAAAGAGTTGCTGCACAGCTTCCAGGTCTCCTGTGTACAGGGCATTCTGGATAACCGCGTCTCGGCACTTGGCGGGCGGAAGGGCGTAGCTGGACCTCAGCGCTTCCCTGGCCTCCCTCTTCCACGTGTAGCTGTTGAGGTGATGGGAGGCCACCTGCCTCTTGTACTTGTGTCTCTCGAGCATGTCCTCGTCGAGCTCCAGAGAGCGCAGGGCCATGGCTGTGAAGACGAAGCTGCCTCGCGACATGCCGAACGAGCTGGGTGGACCTTCTGAGAAGGCCTGGTCGCTCTGTGCCGTTGTGTTGTTGTTTCACTCTCTCTGGCTAATGTCCACTGTGTGGCTGCCGGCTGTTCGCAGGCTCGGTTCAAAGAGTTGTTTTGATATTTGGCATGAGACCCTCCCTGCAGTGTGACAAGTAATGCTATTTTTATGTCTCACATGCAGCCACGCGAGCCTCGCGCGTTGGCCTCCGGCCGAGTTACAGCCATGGCTTGCCTCTGTCGTGGTGTGGGTGTCAAATGAGTTGTTCACTCACGTTTTCTGAACGACACACTTGCTTCCATAAAACTAAATGTGGGTTGTTTGCCATGATATCATTTATATGTATTGCTGATTTATTGTGTGCATTCCCATCTCTCCTTCTCCAAATTTTCTGAGCAAGAAAAAAAGTCCATATGAGTGGTCAATTAATTGGATTTCCCAGTTGGGCTATTGCACAAAAAGAAAATCCTGACTTTAACATTAAGACACACTTAAAGGTCACATTTTCTTTCAGGAGGTGCAAATAAAAATGTCCCCTCTATTTTTAAGCCCCCTATGACTATGTGTTATATATATATATATTTTGTTTCTGCTCAGTATTTTTTTCGTTCAAGTGCCTTAATGGATTTTATGCATCCACACGGCTCCCTGCTTTAGAGCGTTTGGCTACCGCTGTGTCACTCTGCCCCACATGTAGCGTTGTGATGGTGGAGGGACAGCACATAATTAAACTGATGGACCACCATTTTATTCTGTGCTGGTAAAAAAAATAAAATAAAAAGCCGCAACTCCCTGGATACCAAGGACACATTTGTTTGGGGTCTGGCAGTGATAACTCAGAATTGTGAATTTTGGGAGACTGAATAAGTGGCTCCAATGTCACTACCAACACAAAAGTGCTGTATTGAACACACAATGTGGTAAAAACTCACATATGTTTGGGTTTGTTTATCTTCCCCCGTGGGTTAGTCCAGCCAGAAATATGGAAGCTCTGTAGAAAAAAAAAGGTCTGCAACACAGGTCATATATGATGTTTGTGCTGAGTTTTTTTCCTACTTTCTTTCCTGTTTCAAAAAAAGACTGAAGCATAGCTGAATCTCATCTGTACCTTAATGACTGTTCTGGTATGGAAATCAAGGTCATTTATTTTATGTTACAGTTTGGTAATAGATGCCACATTAAACCCAAGGCGAGTAAGAGTTTCAACTTTGAAAACACACATTACCAGAGAGAGACTAGGAATATTGTTTTTGCGGCTAGAGTACATCCTTTTAAATGATATACATAATGAGTTTATAATATGCATCTGGGCTACCTCCTCTCTACTTTGATGTCTTCCAAATGGCCCGGGTGTCATCAGCGGAACATGTAGGCACTTTCCCGCCTCATTGACTCCCAAATGTATTTTAAATATCATTCCTGGTAACGCAATTATTTAAAACGCTGAACTAAACACTTACTAATGGGGAAAAAAAGACAGCGACTTCGATAAATTCATTTCTCAAATGGTGGGCATTCGTGTTTCTCTTTCCTTTTTTTCCTCTCCGTGAAGCGGAGGCAACTCAACTGATGACAACCCAGAACACATCAGCAGTAGCAGCGCCAGGCCCTGCCCTGCCAGCTCGCTATGGACACATCAAATCTTTGCTCTCCTCACATTACCCACCAGTAGCTGGCCCCTCCGAGGTTTTTTCGGCATTGTGGTCAACTGCCTGCCGCTCCCAGGCCAGTAAGAGGCTGGACATCAGCAGCAGCCCTGATGAGGGTGAGCCACTTCATTTCTGCAATCATAGGCAATTAGTTCCCTCTGATTATGTGCCTCTTAATGCTGTTTTGAGTACTGTGGCACACAGTAATACAGAAAGAGATTAAACTATAGCCCTCCCTCCACACTGAGCAGTCATTTAATATACTGAGAACATAATGAAATGTACACAGTAATTACAGTAATATTAAATGCTAATGGATTCGCAATTGGATCTGCTGTGAGTTTAAGATCGAGTCAGAGCGCCCAAAGAAAGTCCAAGTTTAGCCAGAGCACTGCCATGACATCAGAGTACTCACCTATCCATCAGGTGTTGGGTGTTTTGTTTTTTTTCATTTTTCAACCATTTATGTGTTATGTGGTATTATTATGATCAGAATGAGTGAGGTGAGTGAGGTGTCTGGCCCAGCCACAATCCTGTACCAGGAAGAGAGCAATTAATGTGCAATTTACACACTTCAGCTCCTGTATAGGGGGTTTAATGGAAACAGGGTCAAAAGTTTCTCATCAGGTGTTAGAATAACTGGGATGTCACCATGGAAACATGGTGAGCAAATAATCGGGATCCCTAATTGGCTGTGTTTTATGGATTTGTGTGGTTCCTTGTCACCTGGGCTTGTTCAAATGTTGTTCATATCATACAGGCCTATTAAGGTAGACATACGCCGTCTGCTTTAAGTCTTATTAGGTGCCATTTAAGGGCTTTTGATAGCCAATCAACACTGCTTTATTTCCATATATAAATATGGCACGAGGCTCAGACTGTTGCCCCATCTCATCACAATGCCGGATGCTTAGTGGCGAACCCCAATGAATTTATTGAGCCCCGAATTGAACAGTATCTCCCAACTATTCCGCGGAAGCATGATTACTTTTTCTGTACTATTTCAGCACTGAGCCCTGCCACCTATAATGTATGGTATGGCTCTTTGCAGATTCCAATTGTCTCTCAATGCACTGATCACCACGCAAATAGCCCTCTGTTTCATCATGACAATTGAGAGGTTCATATTTCAACCTAATAGTCTTGTATAACTTTAACCATCTATCACAACCTCATTTCATTGCGGTTGCAGTTAATACGTGCTTCCCCGCCAAGTGGAACATTTTCTAATGATGCACTCTCGCACGAAAACAAGGCAAGCAAGCCCGGGTTCTGCATCACTCACTAATGCATCCATCCATAATATGTTCATAGCAGCCTCCCGAAAAAAGGAGACAGCGATGACGACCAGCAGGCATGGGCTTGAGTGGGGATACGGGGACGGGTGCTAGATACTAAACCTGTAAATGGCCACGATAATCAAGATCAAGGCACTGCCATCAAAGGCCGTATCACCCACGTAATAACATCGGCAGATATCATTACCAGGAATACTGGGAAATGCCTAAAATGTGTATCTCAACAATAACAGTCAGTGGTTTGAGTTGCATCCGAGCGCATTATTACAGTGATACCGGCTTTGGAGGATGTTGAAACAACAAAAGGCTTTGCAACGCCAAGCTTTGCATGTCTAATAGCATATAACCTACTATTTGAATGTAAAGCTACCATCCTAATTTGAGAGACCTTCATCAGTGCCTTCATTTTATGCAGATTGGGCTGACGCAAAGGCTGGTGTCATTATCCTGTAATCAAGTGCTATTCAGTTGACGGTGCCTTCTTTTTATAAACCTGATTAGAATGCACAACAAGGACAATCATGTTGCATTATTTCCGTTTCAGTTTATAAATATGTCATTTTTTTAAAGCTAACTGAATAATGGATCTTGTTCAGTCTCAATGCATCAGAGGGAAAACAAAACTGTTACCACAGTCCACTGTGGTATTTCTAAATATGATTCCATGTGTATTAAACATAATTGCTGTCTTTGCATGTGAAAAAAGGAGGATTGCAGTTGAGTCATAGCTATGCACTTGTTTTACTACAAGCACAAAAAAACTCAACTTTGACCGTAGGTGGTTTTAGAGCCATTGCACCTATATTGAAAGCATTTCTATATGATGTTTATTTAGCTGATTCAAAATTATTTATTTGGATGTTGCGGTTGTTTTTAAATGCTTTCTCACAAAAAAATATACTTTATCATAGTTTAACTTTCATATATATTAATGTTATTTTCCATTGTAAAACTATTCATTTTTCCCATATATAGAAGACGTCATATTAAAAAAAAACCATTTGAATTATTGTGTGTTACACATATTACACTTCATTATTGCTGCTTTTTGTTGCGTGATTGTGATGTTTATTTTAATTTGATTCTATTTTACTGTGATGCGTGTATTTTTTGATTTGCATCGATCATTCTAAAGTTTCTGCAGCAGTGTAATGCAGTGGGTTATTTGTCCTTTGTATGAGGATTTCAAGTTTCGATGCTCTATACTTCTTTGCTTAATTTCAGAGCAGAATATTACATTTATTTGATAGCTGCATTCCTTGTTCATTTTCAGATCACACGTTTACATTTAATACATTTCCCAGATTAACGAGTGGAAACCATTATGTTTGGCTTGTGCCTAATTCAAATCAAGTGAGAAGCTTGGTTGAGTTTCTGCTGGTCTATTCTAAACATCAGATATGGTATCATTAAAATAGGTGTTCAAGGCAACGTCTGTCCGGGCCGGTGCGAAGGTGTCTGACTTTGAAAGGTTTTTCAATAGTTCACCGTTATGTTACAGTGGGAGTTAAAGGAGTAATTCACTCTCGAGAGATGGAATGGGGGCTTGATTAGAGACATTTTTATTTTATGGATTGTTGGGAGTGTTTACAATTGTATACAGGTTAACAACATTTACTCAGGGAAAACAAGTGCAGGTTTAATGGCTCCTTGCTTGTGGGTTACTTTTTAAATTGCAAAGATGATTTGACCATGTACCAGTTCCACGGTGCACGGATTATGTATACAGGGAAATGATTAATACAACTATATGAATACTAACCAGAATATACTACACTGATCTGGGAATGTTGATGATGCTGTATTTATTACAAGACATACAATCGCGCCACCTAGTGGCTAATCGTGACCCCCCCCTCAAAGACTAAACTAAGGGTGTGAAGGAGAAAAAGGAAAATTCAGCTTTGGTGCGTTTACTATTCTTATATAGATATATAGTTTTATTGTTATCTTTATTATGTTTTTTTCCCCCTCAGGCTCGGTCACTTGGAGCTGGTGTACTTGGTGACCGCCTTGGTGCCCTCGGACACGGCGTGCTTGGCCAGCTCACCGGGCAGCAGCAGGCGGACGGCGGTCTGCACCTCGCGGCTGGTGATGGTGGAGCGCTTGTTGTACTGGGCCAGGCGCGACGCCTCGGTGGCGATGCGCTCGAACAGGTCGTTCACGAACGAGTTCATGATGCTCATGGCTCGGCTGGAAATCCCCGTGTCCGGGTGTACCTTTAAAAAAAAAAAAAAAAAAAAAAAAAAAAAAGTTATAAAGTTGTGTTGGAAAAAACAACGAAAAAAAAAACTCCCGTCGCCCACCTGCTTCAGAACTTTGTAGATGTACATGGCGTACGTCTCGCGTCGTTTCACTTTTCTTTTGGTCTTTTTCTCGCCGGAGCTTTTGCCCTTCTTCTTGGACAAGTCGTTAGTCATGACGAAGAATCGAGTCGAAGGCGTAGCTGGACGGAATCGCGCCGGTTTAGGATTATAATCCCACTTTTGCCGGTTCCCTGCGCGATTTTTTTTTTATGGAGCTGCCTCAATCAGTGCGTGATTGAGTTCACCTGGTGGGCTCGGCTTGACCTGTTCCCATACACACCGGAAAATAAAACTCGTAGGGATAACACAGAAACCTGCGCGTTGCAGTTTTCCCCCCAGGTTTGTCGTTTCGTTCGTTTTTCTTAACAACAAACATTTTGACACTGGGTGACCGCGTGTTTGTCCACGAAGACGTCACTCACTCCACGTGGCAGTGAGATGGTACACACAGGCACACGCATTCAACACGTCAATTAAAAGAACAATGGCACCTAGTTGCCTGTAATATAAACGGTTACCCATTTTTTATATTTAACTGACTGCCAGAGAGGTGTCACTCGTCATAAGGATTATTTCAGACTCGCGTTATCAAAGGTACACATAAATGACAATTTATTTGCATGTTGCTTTCTTTGTGACCGCAACGAAATGACACCATTCCCACAAAAAGAACCAAACACAGGACCAGGTTTGGCAGTGATTCACTTTTCTAACACAGTGAAATCGGCGTGTATTTCCGTGACACAAAGCTGCCTCCATGTTGTCCATTGTTATTTACACGGGGCCAATAAGAAGTTTATTTTCCTTCTCTGTCATCTCCAGGTTAAGTTGAGTGGGTGATCCAAACAGTTCACTCCCCAGGAGATACTAAGATGCCAATGTGTCTGCACTGTAATAAAACGGTGTCGTAGGCAATTGGGATTCATTCCGAGTGTGACCGCATTGCACATGATGACTGTACCCACTGGATGGTGCCCTGGTATCGGTTTTAAAGGCTGTCCAGCCTCCGCGCTGCAGATTCCGCTGACATGCTGTGTGCTGCTTGACTAAATGTCCTGGATGTACCAAGTGGAAATACGCATCAGCATTTACCAGGCAAAACCCGTGAGCAACATCACGGGTAACGTCTGGTGTTCAGTTGAGCTGTAGACGTGTCATGCTTTCAGCTTGATGTATGTACACCGAGGCTCTGCTAATTAAAAATGGGTGATAAGAAACAAGAGGCTGAATTAAAAGAGGCACTTGCTTTCCGAATCGCAGCCACGAAATCGCCCCCCCCCTGTTCATTTAGACTGATTTACTGCAGGGCAGTCGGTGGGGGATTTTTTTTTTTTATCTTTATATTGCAGAAGATTTCATTTTAATTGAAACTGCTTTTTATCTGGTGTGTAAAGTTTTTGTGTCAAAACGCATTCCTATTGGGCACCAACAGCAATGATCAAATTGCATTTCATCCTCGTGCTAATTGTTGGGATTGACTTGCCTTGACAAAGTGTAATTTGGGCATATTCTCTACATTGGCACTAAAATCGAGCACTCTTAAGGAGGTCATCTATTGTCTTGCGGCGGTCTACAAAATCTGATTCAGTTCTGCTTGTTGTTTTATGATGGCTGATTGTGGTTTGGGGGCCATTTATTCATTTAGTAGATGTGTGCTCTCATCTCAAAGCCTGTGTTTGACCTTGGACACTTGCATTTATAGATCATCCAGACTGAGTTTTAGATTTCCGTGCTGATAATTGGGATACACATATTCCTGCTTCATGCCTTTACTGTCTTTTTCACAACCTAACATCTCATATTGGCAATTAACATGCGATGTTATCTCTTAAGTTAACACCAATTGGATTCACTCGAAGTGCCCTGAGATTTATGTGTGCTAAATGTATGCACCCCCTGCTGCATAACAAATTGCCCCATTGATGAAAAATAGCAACTGGCGAAATATGAATGGGCTAAATGTGGATTGATTAACAGCACATTTGATTATAACTCGTATAATAGCATATTCCTTTACCCCTGCTGGTAAAAAGCAAAAAGCGATGCATTTTTTTCAGTATGCCATCATGTCATTACATACATACATGAGAAATGTACTGCAACTTCACTATATAATAAGTGGGTTATTTAGGTGAAAATAACGCTTATTAAGGTTTCATTTCATAAACATGGGCTTTGCAGATAATGATCAATGCATATATAAATAAATTGGCCCTTATCTTGGACAACATTTACGCAAGGTCATGTGCGGCGACTGCCACACACAATGAATAGCTGCTTTTCGTTGAGTGTATTGTGAAGGCCATCTTCTTTTCTGTTTTTCTTGCAGATTTCTGCTGTTTGGATGTTTCATCTGTGAAGAGAGAAGGGGGGAAAAAGAGGTAAGTGTGTGCACATCTGCTACCTCGCTCTGTCTGTCTGACAGCCACAGAAAAAGAAAAATCTTGGCTGTCCTTTTTATCACGGCGTTTCATAGCGACATATTGCTCAAGGCTATCAGGTGTGTGTGTTGCGCTTATTTCTGAAGGATTTGTGGCTTAATAGAGCAGAGCCTCACTTGATACTGGCAGGGATTACTCTTTTTACTATTACTATGTAGTTGCCAAAACGTCCAAGTTGTCTCACTGGCTGGTATAGAACGTTTTGTTTTTCGTAGAACATACATACACATTAGCAGCTACCATTTTTGTAACAAATGTTTTCTTTTCCTTCTTTGTGTTCATGCATTTATGCGGCACTAGTCATTTTTCAAGCTACTCATTAAAAAATGTGCTTGTGCTTCCGAATGTGGCTTATAAAGGGCCAGGACGGTTATAAAGAGTCAGTAAGGTTTTCATGTGTATGGTGTGGAATCATGACACACATTACCTAAAGGCACAAGACCCAGCAATATTATATGGAGAAACACACCCATTATTTCCACAATGACAAAAACACCTGGCCACAATAGAGAAGAAAGTGTGTTTTAATAGGGAGAAACCTCCAGCAGAACAAAACTGAGGCTGGGGGGGAAGAAGAGGGCAATCGTTGCGCAACTTCTGCTTAAACACTGACAAACTCATCGCTATAATGCTAAAGCTAAGAGGAATACTTATAGGTGTAGGCGTTGCAGCAATGAAAACAGAACTCATTCGTAATAGGAATAATGTCAAAAATGTATAGGCTTGTAATATTTGTATTTATAATGATGCCATGGGCTTGTAGAATGAGGACAGTGGAAAATCAAAAAACTAAACACCCTGAAATGGAGGTGTTTTTCCAGTTGTGTTGTGGCACTGCCCCGTTCATTTAAGTGTCTGGCTGCGCCATTTAGTTCATGATGAAATATCAGCTACTCTGTTGCCACGTTCACCTCCTAACAGGGCAATTTGTCCTGTCTGGTGCTTGCCAAATCTGCCTATCTTTGGCATACCAATTATTTCGAATATTCATATCCATACCCAAGATAATTTATTGGCGCCACCTTCCGTTGCCACTGTCAAGGAATAAGCAGCATAGATGATGGATGGATGGCTTTAAAATCTCATGAATAGCCACAGAGACCTTTTACTTTTCTCTCGTCGTATTGTCAGATCAGGTTAAACTTTTATTTTGAATATTTCGGCGAGACAACTTTGTTGACAGCAGATATAACTGACTCCCTCCAAACTATTATTATTATTTATTAATTATCGGGATAATGGAGTCGGTTAGTATTGTGAATTTACACATAAATTGTGCCCCCCCCCGCCATTGTGTGAATTATGAAGAGATGGATGAAAAACACAATGTGTGGTGTGCGTTATAGATCTGGAATCTTTTTGAACATTAGTTTCTCGTTAAAAATAGGCCCAAAAATACTTTTGTGCCTTGCAGGGCCTCAACTATTTTCCCTCCTCATTAGTATTCTCTGCATTAACCTGTGCATTCTACCATCCACATTGAAGCCAATTACTGTTTGAAACGACTTTGAAATGTAAGCTCCCTAATCTTTACGCGGGACAATGTTGGCCAAATTTCAAATAAATGCCGCATCAACGCTGATGACAGCAAAATCTTATCAGTAGCGCCGTTATTTAATGTTGGATATTTGTTTTTCGAGGATAATTTACCTCTCATTCTATTTTTATTGAAATCCTGTAGTTTGAGGTTTTCCCCGTGGCATTTGCCTAATTAAATTCAATACACCCTTAAACAATTACAAAATGGACTTTAAATCTCACACAACGCTTGTCGTGGACAAATAAAGTCGGAAGAGTAAAACCTCTGCTCTGCATAGCCACCAAACTCCACAAACTCGCTCAGTCCCTGGATATTTGGGACTTGATGGCTGCTGTTGTTTTGCTTACCGTGTGTTTTCCGGCAGCAAAGACAGCTCCCTTGGTTTTACCTTTTCCTCTGCTCCATTATGCTCATTAACTTGCGCTCCGTGTGTGCTTTTCCACAACATTGAAGTATGTGGCACTGTTTATGATCGAAGACATTAACACCCAGCCGAGGTCTCGTATGTTAGATGAGCGCGGCGTCATCCATCAAGTGCGTTTTTTGCACAGTAGGTATTATTGGTCATGACTGTGAATACGAAAGAGGGCAACTGCATTCTCTACATTATAAAGTATTAGAGGGGAGTAGGCAGCCTTGAGCCATGCATGAACCACTTGTATATGCAAATATCATAATCGAGTCTGTAGCATTTTGACAAGCAATAGTAAAGGATATATTTAAGGTGTCATGATGTTATGAGTCACTAAAGTAACTGCAGTGACTTGTTTTGGCTGTAACCGCTCCAGGTGGGGAATAGGAAAAGAAAACACAAAAAGGCTGCCGTATTGTACTTTTGAAATTAAAATCCCTGAGATGATGTTGTGGTAGACCTTGGTTCAACTTTTAGCATTCCCTGTCAGGCAAAGCATGTGCTAGTTGAATTCAAAACCCCAATAGTTTATCACTTAAGGTATCTTTGTGTTTCTTCCATCGAGCAATTTTCAGATTGCGTTTCGACTGTGACAATTTTGACAATATAAAGTTTACATTTCGATGATGTTTTTGGATGAAATGGTTTTTCCTGGTCTCCCCCCCCCACACACACACACACCCACCCAATAGAAAACCACTATAGTGTTGTGGGTAATGGTTGCTATGGTCCCTGTGCTTGGTTACTTGGACAGAATATTGATTTCAGTCCTCGAGGGCTGTGGTCATATCAGCGCACCTATTGTTATGATAATAAGACATCCCCTGGGTAGCCAATGAGTGATAATCTTGTTTTGGTCCAAGAAGAAATGAATAGGTTTCTTGGAATGGTGTGGTGAACTTTTAACCCCAATAAAAAGACCAATTCCATGACTGGTCAAGCATGAAACACTCATGCAGTCACACAGTGAACCATGTCCTGTTTAGTCAGTCTGTTGAGATGCATCTAAGATTGTTACGTTGCTTTTAACGAATGCGTGCAGTCACAAGGAAAGATGAATGAAGATATCAAATCTGATCATTTATCCATCATAAATAATAATTTAATAAAAGCAATCCTCTAACCTGGTGGTTTGGTTATATGCTTGGCGTCTTTCATTATTTGCACTGCAAGGTTAAAAACGGACATTTCTGGAACTCCATTATGTCAGCACAACAAACATGCAACCTGTGGCATTGTGTATGCGAGCAAACAAGGCGGCAGAGGCTGTAGCAGCAGATTAGAGAATAATAACACAGCGAAGGTGGTGTCCAGATGCAGAGACTTGGGCTGTGAGCACAGACACACAAGCAAAGCAGCCATTCAGCAGTGGGATGGATCCTGACTACTAAAGAGGAGAGAGGGAGACTGGGAGAGAGAGAGAGAGAGAGAGAGAGAGAGAGAGAGAGAGAGCGCAAGATATGGGGGAGTGGTGGCCGAGAGAGAGAGAGGAAGCGAAAAGGAGAGTGAAAGGCTCCACACGGCAGAATATAAATCTGTACGTTAACAGGACTAAAGCCGGAGGTCTGGAAGCGGCATCACTGGTTCTGCTGGTGGGGGGTATGACCATAAAGCAGCAAGAGGTGGTCTTCCCTATTAATTGAGGATCTGTGCAAATAAGGAAGTGGGACCGGTGGAAGCTGTGAACGCAGGTTGTCAGGCACAGTGGTGGGTTGGCCGGAGGTCTCTGACCCTCTCGTTTTCCTCCGTGGAAGTAAAGAGGACAGCAAAAAGAGACACGAGACAAACGAAGGAAGGTGGCAGCGAGGGACCAGTGAGCCGTTTCTCTCTTTATTACCTCCATTCACCAAGCCGTTGCATCTCATTATCTCAGCGATGTAGAGGCATTCTCTCCGATTGGAGGAGGAAGGGTCCCATTGACTGCTTCGGCTTAGCACCTCTCTCCAAACGCTAACCTTGTTTTTTTTATTTTTTTTTTATTTTATTTTTTCTCTTTCATTGCGGTCTCCTCCTCATCCTTCGCCTCTGTCCTTACTGTCTGCCGTGTACGTCTGTGCTCCTCTCTTTCTCTTGTCCCTTTTCACGCCACTCAGGGATCAGGAAGCGTTGCGTTTTGCTAGAAGTGGGTGTCCCTTTGGGGCTGTCATTGTGTTTGGTGCCGCTACAAAGGACGGCTGAGTGAGGGGGGGCAGCTTTGGAGATAAAAAGGCAGCGTGAAAGGCAAAAAACAGGGGGGAACCGGGGACTAGTGCTGGAACTGCCGACAACCCCCGGAAGGTGGACCGTGATGAAAAGCAAACTCTTACAAAGACTGACAACCATTTTAAGGTAGCTGTTTACCATTGCCACCTCTTTGAAGGGAATAAAGGAGCAGTGTACCAAACCAACGCTGCCAGCTGGATTCGGCTCTAGCTGTTGCTAAGCAAAGTCACTAACCTGAAGTTCTTGGAGAGACGGCGTTGAGCATCACTCCACAGCCATGAAGGGAAGCTCAGAGGAAAGCATTGAGAGCACCAGGCCCTCCAACCTGCAAGCCTTCGCCAACATATCAACCCTACATGGCATGAGTCACATATTCGCCTACGGGCACATGACGTTCCGCCGGTTCCTTTGGACTCTCTCGTTCCTAGGTTCGCTGTGCTTACTGATGCTCGTCTGCATGGACCGGGTGTCCTATTACCTGGAGTATCCTCACGTCACCAAGCTGGACGAGGTGGCGGCGACCAACCTCACCTTCCCAGCCGTCACCTTCTGCAACCTCAACGAGTTCCGCTTCTCCCGGATCACCCGAAACGACCTCTATCACGTGGGAGAGCTCCTGGCCCTCCTCAACAACAACTACCAAATAGCCAACCCGCACTTGGCCGAGCCCGAGGTTCTGGCTGCCCTAAAGGATAAAGCGAACTTCCAGAACTTCAAGCCCAAGCTGTTCAACATGACCGACTTCTATAACCGTACGGGTCATGACATCGGTGATATGCTGCTGCAGTGCACCTTTCGGGGAGAGGATTGCTACCCAGTGAATTTCACCACAGTAAGCGCGGGCTCTTACCTTCTCCTGCTGTCATTTTGCACCGTACATCTGCTGTTTTCTCTTCCTGCCAGATCTGACAGACTGTCTTGTTTCTTTTATGCTCGGATGATCCAAGTTTAAGAATTAATGTCGCTTGTGCTATATACTTGAAACAAATGTCTGGCTTCAATGCATTTTATAACTCTCAACGTGAACCAGTTTTAACGCTGGGGGATTGATTGGGAAAGGTTGTCATTAGCTAGGAGAACGGATGTGGGTTGTGTTGCATTGTGTATTGTACTTGTGGCTTGTGCTATCAGCAGGTAGTGCATGAAACATGTGATAAGAGATCAGGTCCTGAGATAAAGTGCGGCAAAGATTTCCCTCTTTCCTCATTACCATCTGGCACAGTGATCCCAGACCGCTTGGCGGTCAAGAAGTAGGAAATTATTTTGGTGCGAGTTGTGTGTATCCTTACGTCTTGGGGATCCACCGCCCTTAAAGGTATCGTACTGAGGTCTAATGGATTGTTTGCCTCTGCACTCAATCCCCTGTTTAGGGGATTGAGTGCTGCTGTGGCACAGTTCAAATTTTGCGTTCTGATAAGGGATCGGTGCTCATCCCCAAAACGGTTGTACTTTGTGCCTTGATTCATTCTGCACTCCATTTGGCTATCTATTCAGTCAAACATGACACTTCATTGACCATACATTATGAAGTCCACTCAACCCTTAATTTGTTCCCTTTTGAATGTGTGTCAACGGTAAATCCCATTCATCTGAAGACACTGGTGATCATGTGTCGGTTGATCATATATAACTAGTTCTTTTAAATAGACACAGTGTTGTGAACTCATCTGCTGAGTTGTTTCATATGTAAATGAGAAAAAAACGAACTAACATTTGTTATAGCAGAAACGTTGGTCCAGGTGACTGTATACTGTATTGAAGTTGAAAGCATACTCGGTAACTGCAGCTACCTTGTAATGTATAAAATATGGCTGTGTGTTCCTAAATATGTGGCAGTTTAAAAGGGATGATAAATAGACGGTTTATTTTTACTGAAAATATTTATTTATTCAGAGTAAAATGATGTCGCTTCTGTCTAATGCAGGAAACTATTTTGAGTTTGATTGGTTTCATTACTATGAGCCCATTTTATGTGTGAATCCAATCCAAAAAAGCATTAGGCAAAGCTCTCCGGGTTTTATATCACTTTATTAAAACAGCAATGCACTCTTTTATCTTTTTTTATTAACCTCACTGTTTCTGCAACCTATACCCCATCTCTTACTTAACTCTTAAATGACTATCCACACTCAAAAGTCCGATTTCTTAGCTTCTTTTTTTTTTTTTTATCTTGAATCAACTCTAATCCAAATCTTACAGTCTCATTTCTAAGTAACTTTCTACCATGTTCGGAGTTGATCAAAGCTCCTCTCCGAGGAGGTAAAGCACTAATGTTACTTTTTAAACCAAATTTCTTTTCAATTTGTGTAAAGAAGATTTGCATGCTTGTTTAAAAAAAAAAAAGCAATCCCAAAACACTCAAGAGCGTGTAGTGAAACAAATCAGTCCCGGGAAGCAAATTGTCATCGTGTTGCTTGATTGCATCGGATGGGCTTGTAGTAGAAATGAATGCATTTGGTTGTGGCTGTGTGTCGTTTTGTTATGTCGGGGGAATTTATTGGTCCAGAAAATGATGAACTGTTAGCTGGCAGACTTGTTGTAATATTTGGTACGGTCTTGTCGATGGGCTGTCCATCACCATGTTGTTGTTGTTTGGATGCCATGGTTAAGGAAGGGCCACACGTCGTGTGCTCTCTCTGGGGCCAGAAATGTGCTTGTCAGGGTTTGGATGAGTGCCAGGGTGCCATACCCATCTAGATGAGTGTTTGGTGCTGGATCTGATAATAATATTATACTACCATCTCAAACCACTGTGGCTCACTAATAGAGCAACTGGGCTCATAAACCACTTGAATGGGTAAACAATATTTTTTCTAATATACCAGGTCCTATTTTGCTGAATTTATTTATGGATTTTTGTCCATGTTGTTTTCCTTTTTCCTAAAGACAGAATCATTTTTGACTGGCAGTGTGGTGAGATTCGGACGCCTACTGAAGAAAATGTTCAATTATCCAAATTCCCCCTTCAGATATGTTAAAAAGGAAGATTTCCAATGCAGAGGGCTGTGTGAGTGATGAGCTTTGACCTTGAATAAATAAATGAAGAATTCCATTACGTCTGGTTTGCGATGCAGCCGGGGAAACAAATCATTCAAAATGTTTTGCATTGTAATGGAACGGTGGGCAAGGGGAGAATGGCAATTTGTATTTCTAATTCCGTTTAAGATTTCATTCTTTTTTTTAATGATTGCTTCGCGTTTGTTGCCAGTGTCACGTAAAGAAAGAATCCTTTGCTGCAGTTTGATCACATTTTGTGCCACCGGTTTAAATAGCCACTTGGTCTCGACCAGACATGAATGCCATGGCAGAGGTTGGCTTTATGCTCTGTCGTCAGCCTTTATGAGAAGCTGCAGCCAGGTGCAGTGTTTATCTCCATTTAATATCCTGGACTTGAGATGACCATTTGACCATTCCTTATGCTAAAAATATGTCCACAGCGAGCCTGCTCTTCAGAATGACGAAACGCATTCAACCCAGTCTCTTTGATGAAGTCTCTGATGTAAAGCGCAGTTCAAATAATCGGCTGCGTTTCCTTTTCTGCTTCCAGATAATAACCGGTTGAACCAGATTTGTATTATATTATGTCACTAAATCAACAATGATAAAATGGTTTAATTTGACTCGGTGTTCAATATGATTAATCATATGAATCAAATCATGAGAATGATTTGATTCGCGTTTTCTAAGGTGGCATGTGACATTAAGTGGCTGTGTTCCTGTGCAAACAAAATGACTTCGTACATGCGTACAGGAGAGTGTGGCTATGGTTTGTACTGACCCATCCCACTGCTGAAGGAGTGGCCTATGACAACCTTTTGTATGTAAGCGGCACCTCCGTCACAGATGGACTCCACCTGGTGAACAAAAGCTTGATTATCACATCTGATAGTTCACATTCCTTTGTAAAGTCTCGACGGGTCGCACCACCCTCTGGGCTTCATTTCTGTCCATTTCTTCCACGGTGTGTAAAATCAGTATTCATCATTACATTTTGCCGAAGCTCGGTCAGATGTTAGTCGTCTTTCATCTTATCGGCCCTATGACGGCAGGTGCCGAGCGGATGGGACGTGGCCGCGGTTGAGACGAGACTGACTCGTGGACCTGCGCTTTGGCACAGATCCTCCACATTCTGAGGCTCATTTCCCCTCTGATGCTAGGTCTAGACCATATATTTCTGGAGCCATTCTTGCCACCGATGCTGGATGCCAGCAGCCAGTTGGCTGATTCGAACTGGAACACGCAGTGCACTAAAAGGGACATGGAAGGCCTTTTAAAGCGGTCGTAATTTCATTGTTTGTCAACCTGCTTTATTTGTTCACACCGTTGTGCAGTTGCCAGAGTAAAATATCACAGTTTAGCAGATGGTGATGCAGATCCTGTTTTTGGTACGTATGATGACCAGTGTAGACCGATTGTAAATATATCTTTGCCCCTTTATCATGTCAGTCGTGTAGCGGTTCATAAATATCGGCCAGTGAACCTGGCTCACATATTGACTTGTTAAAGAAGTGAATGATCACGCCCATTGCATATTTGCACTCCAGCATCATATATACATTAGTATAGCTTTAAAATGAATGCATGCATAATCTAATTTCATGTATGTCATAGAGCTTTGAATCCAGACACAGGACAGCATTAATGTTCACTGGCACTTGTGTGGCTGGCTAAATGTTCCACTTTAGTGGTCCAGGTGCGGCGCTTGCAACCCACTAAATTAACTAGCAATTTTGGTAAGATGGGAAATTTGAACAATTACCGAGTTACAAATCTGCCTGCCAGGAAACTTTGTGGACTGGTGAGACACTAAATCCCACCACCACCTCCTCCAGCAGCCACTGCAAAACTTGTTGTGGTAATTTGGGTTTGGGGAAAAATAGGAGAATATAGGTAGTTATATACAGTACATGTATACAATGAATACAGCTATGCAATGCATTATTTTAAATTAAAACAATGCCCTGACTATGGTCTGGATACGACATACTATACTTGGTAAAGCATTGTCATAACAAATACTTTTGACAGCTGGTGGTATTTTGTTTGACATTTTGTCTGTGGCTCGGCCAGTAAATCTTATCTCTATCTCTGCTTCTATCATTTCATTGTTCCTCTGAGACCCACAGAACGGCCCTTTTCAACCCAGCAAGCTGTGCTCAGAGAGCATATTGTAAACTCTTTCCATGTCAACGCATTGATGGCTGACGCTCTGGGCAAGCGACCAGCACCTGCCTCTGTGATGCGGTCGCAATAGTACAGAAAGCCAACAACGTTGTTGGCAAGATGAAATGTGCATTGTGTCCTTTTCTCGGATAGATTACACCATATTATACAAATAAACCGCATAAGAGTTGTTGCTATCGTCTACATAAGCATGAGTCAGAATCAGCGAGTGAATACAGTCTATGTATACTATACATATGTATTTTGAACTGTACCAGGGTTTTCACATGCCTAACAAGGAATTTGTCAGTTTTGTAATAAATAGTCTTGTTAAAACAAATGCTCGGGGAAAGACTACCACAAATCCTTCATACATATAGGATATTTCATGAGTAAAAATGCAGGTTACAATAAAATAAATATGTTAACTGGCACGCTGCCACACAGAACTTGTCAGGGAGATTTAGAACGCCACGTAAAGCAACGCAGATAAATCAGGCCCTCTCGACTGCAGAGACAGTGATGGACTGGGAGAATACATTACAGATGAGGGAGACGCCTGGGTAGTTTTAGGATCAGGCTAGAGAGACCCCACAGATAGTCTGGAGGTCTCCCTGCAGCTCCAGGTGAGGGGAAAACGGAACCCGCAGTGGCCCCGGCAGCTCCCCGGGTTCGCGATTTGCTCGATCCAATGATGTAATGTGTTTACAGAGTTCTAAAGTGGTCTGTGAATTTCTCTGTGTGCGCTCAAAATGATAAACTATCTGCATTATGAAGAAAGATGAAGTAGCTTCCTCTTTGCGACAGAAAAGGGCTCCACCGAGTTATTACTACTCCCACCGTATGCATACGTATCTATAATATGTATAAATGGCAAAGTGACAGAATTATTCAATTCCGGCATGTTAGTTGGAGGCTATGTGGAGGGTGAGGCAGCCGTTTGAATTGAAGTACATAGAACATAGCTAAGGCCATAAATGATTAGGGTCTCCATTACTTAGAGCATGGGAAAGAGAGGGAATATTGGTTATTGTGTGTGTGTGTGTGTGTGCGTTTGTGTGCGCGTGTGTGCAGTAAACAATGTTATCTAGCCTGAGTGGGAGACCGGTGGCTGCAGATAGAAGTATGGGCCTTTTTTTTTTCCCTCTCAAACATCATTCCTATTCCAGGCATTAAACCGCATCTAAAAATAAATACATATATGTATATATATATATATATATATATATATATATATATATATATATAAAATATACGGTCTGTAAATGGAGGCAAAATAAAAGCCATCATTACCTTTCAGTTATATATATTTTCATATATACCCTCCTCGGGGTAGGTAGGTGGATTTAATGATCTAAATCCACGTGTGATGATTCATTTCACAGGAGGGCTGTTTGTGTCACCTATGGCATGAGCTGATTTCAGCAGTGTACTGTCCTGGGGAGAAACAAACACTGTGTTGAGGAAGAGGCAAAGATCACATACCCCCTCTCCAAAACACGCACTGACTGCAGGGTGCAATAATCCCAATAAACAAAGTCCAACTGCAGTTGTTGGGCATTCCCCTAAACCTAAAGTGGCTTCTCTCATCTGAGTTCCTGCCGGGCTGCCTTGATTGAGCCTAATCGCTGCCTGAGACGGACTTATGTCGTAGACCAGCATTTGACATCGGCAGATAACAACATTAGTCATCACAGCCCACTGCTGCGGCCGCCCAGTGATGAGTCTCCTGCTCTATCCCAGAAGTCTTCCAACAGGCGCATACGCTGCCCTGTCATAATCAAAAGTGATCTTATAGGGATGTAGGATAACACAAAAACAACATTGGCAAACAGGAATTGTTATACGTCTGGGTGTACGTGCTGCAGCATGTTGGTCCTGTGTTTTTCAATCTAATGATCACCAACAGGCACTTTTGGTTGTGTAGAGTATTTTGATCGCAGGAAAACCAAGCCTTATATCTGATCCTTGGTACACAATAATAATAATAATAAAAAAAAAAAATACTGCCCAGGCCCTGCAATACCGGCAGTATCACCATGGACAGGTGAGGATATTTACAAATTCACAATACAGATTGTTGACAAATTCACTCGGCATGTTCGACACAAGGATCAATAACACATTACTAACACACTGATTCCGACACACACAATAAAAAAAAAAACACTTGAGCAGTGTAGCACAGGATGGGGCAATGTGTCCTATTAAGATGTACAATAGGGGGAATTGGTGGGATCCTCAAGAGCCTGCCTTCAGCCAGTCGATACTATTTTTCATTGATCCGTATTTGGCACCAAGTACCCCGATGTAGATCGGACTTTGGCCAGATGTCAAAAAGTCCCCATTTGATCTCGAAATAGTGGAAACGCCACAATAAATGCACCAGAATCAGAAAACGTCTTTATTGTCAACGAATGAGTCATTACAAGGAGTTTTCTGTGGTTCAGGTCCATTTTCCAAAATGTATATTCCAAAAAAAAAAAGGAGGCTGTTAGCCACTGTACAGAAAGAAGGGCTTTTTGAGAGGAAGTTTGTGATTATTGTTATTTATACGTATTCCCACGATTTGGCTGAAAAGGTTTTTGGCCTTGAAGGAAACCAGGGGGTCAGTGTTTCAAAGCACCGATGACACCGGTGACTAAACAAACGCTTTAAACCGTAACCTCCCGTTTCCTTTCGTAACGCTGTGACAGACTGTGGACCGAAGTCTGGTGCCTCAGTGCAAGTAGGAACTGATGGGATGACACGGCTTTGGGACTGGACCATTTTTTTGCGGCAAGTGAACAATTTGTTTAGGAGCTAGTTCACGAAAGCCCTCCACGGGCTTTATACATTTTAAACTGCAAACTCAATACCGTGAGAAAAGGTCAGTCTCGTTTGATTTATGTGCATGAGTTATGGCGAAAAGATAAACAGAAGACGGGGCTCACGGGGGGAAGAAAAAACAAAAAAACAAGCACTTCTCAATTTTCTCGTGTGGCCTGGACACAATAGGCTTTTGGAAACCTTCCGTTTGCATGACTGATTTTTCCATTAAAGCACGGCAGCAGGAGCGCCAATGAATATGTTCCGGAAGAAATAGATTCTGCTTCCTGCATGTTCACAATGTTTATTAATTAACAAATCTTGGCCGGAGCTTGAAAACGGGAGACTCCGTTGGTCCCTTAGGTCCCGTGAGTCACGTTCATCCAACCGCTAATCGCACAGACAGAATGGCAATGGCAAATACTTGTCATCGCCTCGATTCGGACCTGCATTGCACCAGCAAAAATAGGGCTACGGTGCTTAACTCATTTGCATTCAGGGGCTGTGGCGCTTCATTTATCTCCAGCGAGACTTGATTACTTTATACCGAGGCCAAATTGTCATCATGTCTGTCGGTAAAAGCCCAGTCGGAGACGGAGCACTGCGCGGTTTGTTTTACGATGTGTTGTTATATATAGTTTTCTTTTTTACTTTGCCAAAAAGAGAGTATTGTATTCTAATGATGGAAACAAAAATGTAAGTTTATGCGTTTCTTTTCCTTCGATACGAGATGGCTCTGTCTTGAATTACTGTTCCCGATGCGAGATCGGCGTGTGCCTCGGAGCTCGAGAGCCGCTCGTTTGCTCTTCGTTATACTCCCCTATTGATCCCCCTATGATTCCATCTCATTTGTCCCGTAATAGCTGTGGTCAGAACTGTATGCAAATCCTTTAATTTGTGGTTCATGTTAAATTCTCAGTATCTTTTTACTTCACACACACACACACACGAATGGCAGCATCCTACTCTTATTGAGCCTATTCTACATTGGATGTCTGTTACACATTGTATGGCGCAATCTATGCGGCTTTTATACCATGTCAGCTGAAATATTGCGAGTGACACACTGTGGGCTTATGGCCCTCAACACGCTAGCTGCAATATTACAGTACAATGGCCGAAAATAGAAACGCAACAACAATTTCTTTACACTGTTAAAGTCTGTGATCGCACCACGCGGCGCAGTTACAGGAACTGAGCTGCTTGATGATGTGATAGCCTGCGGCCAATGGCCAGGCAGGAGGTCACACCTCTGGCGTGAGAGTAACGGATCCCTCCGCATTCCCAGCCTTCTCTGCGTTTGTAACAATCTGAGCTTCATTTTGAACTTTTTGTCATTTCTGTACGTGGCTGCAGCTAGGGGAAAATATTGGACCTGTTATTTGTTTTAACCTCCTTTTAACATTTATGAATGGAATGGGACATGCTAACCTCCAGCACTGTGTGTCATAATTTGATTTCTTAATACTGCTGTTTTTTTCTTTTTAAGATTAAGATCATTTATCCCCTAGCTCTTAGCTCAAATGTAGAAAAAGCTATAATTTCAATTCAATTACGGATTATTTTCAGTATCCACCAATCTGCCAAATAATGAGTTAGATATTTATTGTGGCCTCTAAAATGCGAATATTCATATATCTATAGCATAATAATCAAAATGTGGTGGTTTATAAAGCTTTGCATGGCCTTTCACCACCCTGCATCAGAGGTTATCCTCCATTCCACGTTCAAGCCAGGTCACCAAGGTCCTCCAGTGTTTTTCTTTCAAATGTTCCTTATGTGCCCCATAAAAGTGCGGCCGAGGGCACTAAACTGTATGCCACTAAACTGTGGAACACACTGACTCTGGATTTTAGAAGCTCTTTTTTTATGCATGTATTTTCAAAGCTGATCAAGTTAACTTCAGTGATGACCTAATTGAATTTAAAGAAAAACGTTTGCAAGATATGTCTTCTGTCACGTTAGGAATAAATTAACGGATCATTTCAGCTCTTAAATGATATTTACCAAACTTGAAAGCAAATCTAAACTGTGAGTAATTATTATTTCAGCTTTCAGCAGTGTTTTTTTATGAAGTGAATTATCTCGTGATTCAACCACCCTCCCCTCTGCCTTTTTTAATCTCTCTCCATCCATGGTAACGCAATGATTTCAAAGGATGTAGCCAAAGGGAAAGTTGTTGCTTAGACAAGGGAGTACATTGTTTGCCCTTTGAAAATTCATTCGATCATTTTTGTCTTCCTTTATTGGATCCAGCCAAAGTCAACATGTATAATTAAAAACTAAATTTGAATTCTCTGCTTTGACTAAAGTATTTGACTAATTGTATTGTTTCCTTTGTCTAAACACAGATGGCACCGCGCTTTCTTTTATAGCTCAAGTCTCTGACCTTTTTTTTTTTTGCTTAGTTGAACAATTAGATCGTAGCTTGACATATTGGTTGATGATAAATCTGTTTTCTCTGTTTAAATGAAGCCCTTTGGTAATTTGGGCCAGTCTGTTGCCATGGCAGTCGTCTGTGAGACCTGCTCCTATGCCGCTATCGTGAATTGCATTACCCTGTGTTCACAACGCAATGACTCAATTCATCTAATTCGCTTTTAAGGTGCAGCAGCATTCTTCCTGTGGTTCACGTCAGACCGGCACCCCAGGCTTTCCTTTTGGGTCGAGCATGTTGACAGCAAAATGACATCTCATTTCGATGCCGATCAATATATTGGATCTGGAAGGAGGCACCCTTTGCTGAAGAGAATCAATAAGAGAGGGTGACCAGGGGGAGGGGCATTCTGGATATTTTTAAAAGAAAAGATGAATTATTTACTTATTTATGTCAAGGTATTTGTCCTGACTTTGTTTTGGAGCACACAAAGTTATTTCTACTTAAAATTAGATCGGATTTGAATGCCTGCTAGGACACATACATTTTGGATATATTTCTCTTTAGGTTGAAGAATCTATACTGTTGTTGTTGCTTCATAGAATCCAGTGTCTTTCCTCATTCTGTGCACTATATACCTCACACAAATTATTGGCGCATGCGCAACTGGTTTTATGCATTTCTATGACAGCCTGTAGGATGACAACATATAAAAACATGTACTTTTGCCACATCAAGTTTTTTGCTTTGGCGATTGATCCAAATGATGACAAATGTCCCCAGTTCCTCTTTCCTAGCCTTTGCTTTGTGGTGTTGAGAAAGATTCTTGGTATGACTTTGCAGTCCCCCGTGACTCATTAGGTTTGTGGATCTGGAGGATATGAAATAATAGTTTCACTGGGGACGTTATTATTTTGGAATGTAAAGATTCCCCCTCCGTGCTCGTGGGTGTGCCTCGGCCGTTGCATTGTGTGCATGAAAATGGGAAGTTAGGGGTTCATGCGCGCTACCAAAGCGTTCAATTGGTTGTTGGCTTTAGGCTGGAGTCATAGTTTTGTTTCATTTAAATTCACAACAGCTGTCATTTATCAATGGCTTTGACTGAAAGCCAGTGGGGCACCTGTGGAATTGAACGGTGGACGTTGAATGCTGGCTCTATTGTTATCCGTGCTGTTATCGTCATGGCCTCACCTGAAATGTGTTGTGCGCAGGCCGGAGTGGTGACTCATCCAGTTTAGCATATTCTGTAACTTTGCTTATCTCAAAGTGTTCCGCAGCTCATGCCTGCCCATCTTGCGGCTCCGCGTATGTGACTGCGGATTAGTAAACCCGTGCTGCTGCTGCTGCTGCTGCTGCCGATTCATCGTCTGCCTATAGTTCAACACAATCCACGGCTCAGACGTGACCAGAAAATGGTCATTTCGCGGTGTGGCGTGTCAGCCCATCACGCATAATAACACGTAGTACAGTGTGACGTCTATGTTTGTTTTTACCTCTCGTAAGAGGAGTACCTGCTCCATGAGACCCCTCCCAGCCCCTTTGGCTTTGTTATGGCAACATTTTTTCAGAAGAGCTGTTATTTCAGCGATTATTCGGAGCCTCCGAATGCAGTAATTACTCAAATAATGTGCCAGTGCATTTACAGTGGCCTCTTTGCATCTCCCAAAGGCAGCAGTCAGATAATTTATGTACCCCCCCCGAAAGTCTTTCTTCGTTCCCTCTCTGTTTCATCTCCATCTTCCTCTCTGTCTCATCTGCCCATAAAGAGTCTATTAGGAGTCTATTAAAAAAAATGGTCTCTCCTGGTAGATGAACTTGCATTCTCTAATGGCTGGGTTTTTAAACGACACGTTTCCCCCCGATGCAATCTATTGATAATCTGAACTTTTCCAGCAGCTAGTTAGAACTGAAGAAGCCTCTCGGATGAGAGGTGAAACGTCTTCAAGACATGTTCAACCAGTCCAGTTGCCTACTTGAATCGCACTTGATATTATTCATAATCCCACGATTTTTTTAAGATTGTGTTTTGAAATCCTGGTGTCACCGTATGCTCCCTTTCTTAGGCTCCGCATGTCAGCCTAGTCCAGAGCTGGAGGGGATGCGTTTCTCTGCACACCAAGTCAATGTCTCCCTCCCTCTGCTTCGTCAGGCCTAACACGCCCCAGGCAGATCACTCCCTGCCTGCATATAAACAAAAAAAAAAGAGCAGATAGCCTCGTCCATGCTTTATTTCAGCGCGGTGCAGCCGAGTGCCGGTTCAAACTTTGCTCCGAGAGGCGGAGCCTATTTCGCACGGGCCAATGACGGGACCATGGACCTGGTTCGCATGCTCGAAAGCTGCCACGATTCCATTGCACCGACAGAGCAGCACCTTTGTTTACTGGCAGAACGTATGGAGCACCACATGTGCTCGACACATTCTGAAAGGATTGGACAAATTGTGACTCACGCCGCTGCATGGATCACAGCGAAGGCTGCGTTTCTCCACCCAGAACATTATCACCGACTTAGTCATTTCTCTAATTAGCACGTCTCCGTCAGCATCCTGTGTTTTACGTTGCCCACATGTATTTGCATGGTGACACATTTTTGTTTTGTCTTTCTCTTTTTATTTATTCTCTGTGCTTCAGCATATTGGACTTGGTGCGAAACAATAACTATGAGGTTGAAGCACTTTCAGGGTGGAGGATTTTCATCTTGACAATGATTACAGTGACTTTATTTATATAGCCCTTTCTCGAAAATGTTACAAAAGGCTTTACAAGGAAGGAATACCAATAGACAGGTAGATAATGGGAGAATACTAGCAAATAAAAACAAAACGGTGAGAGCAAAAATTGGGATTACTCAAACTGAATGAGGACTTAGAGATTTGAAGGGCCCAACATTTGCCCACTTGACGATGACCACGCCAATGATGATCGATGCACACAGAGCCTTACAAGGATTTGTAACAAATTGTAAAACATCGTTACTAGATTAGTTTTGTCTCTGAACTCATAAAGTAGGACATCCGTTAAACTAATCTAATTTGTGGTTTGATTACAGATTCACTGAGGTCAGACTGCGGTGATGACATATTGTGTATCTGTCAGATTTCAGATAAATGCATCTGTCTCAATGTTTGTTGGACACCGATGCCCTTTTCCTGACTATCTCAAATAGGCCAAATTATTATTTTGGAATTCTAGGTCAGTCATGACTTTAAAAAAACAACATGCCTGACAAATCGATTGGATCAAACCATTTTGCGCTCCTTCTCTCCAACGTGAAGTGTTGTAGAATTCAGCCACAAAGGACATTTTACCGGGGACCCAAAATTGCACCTGTGGCAGAGCCGAGATGTCGTGGCTTCTTCATCTGGCACGGCGCCGAATCTCTGCTCTCTCAGCATTCAGGCTCAGAAAAAGTCAGGGTCAAAAAACAAAACGGTCTGTTGACGTCTCACTGCCGTATACGTATATTTATAACCCGTTACTGTGCCCCGTGGGGAAACACTTTTATCGCTCATTGCTTTGAGGTCAATTTCAAGAAACCTCTGCATTGTCTGTCCACCGGTGAGAAATGACTGAGTTTATTTTTCATTGACAAAATGCCCTGCTTATGCTGGTCATTAAAAACAGACCTGTGCCAAGGATTGTTTTTGATTCAACCTCAAATTGTAGTTTGGTATCGATCAGACACAAAGTGGCCTTTGGATTACGCGGCCGACAAAATGTTTCACTTTCCAAACAGACTTTGTTGCGTCGGTCCCGATCCTTTTGCGTTTATGTAAATTCTCGAGCGCACCCATTTGGGAAGTGTTTTCGTAACCTCCGTCTGCAGCAGCCGTGTCTTATCCGCTCAGTTCATTTCTCGAGTCAGTGTTTGGCCTTTGCTAATCTAAATTGCTGGCGGAGAAGCTAACACAAGGGTTTAAGATGCGGAATAGAAAATCAGCCGTGGCTCTTTCATTATCCTGATGAACCCATTATGGGTCTGATAATTGTCCTCCGGTGGCACAACTGATTGGAAGCATTGGGCGAGTGATAGTTCACCGGGCGTTTATTTCCTGTATTTCCTTGTTAATATATGAAATAGTGAAGCATTCCTTAATTATGCCCTTTACTGTTATTGGCACAGCGAGCCCATTTTCAAGCCACCGAATTGGCCGTCTTTTCACTGTAGACGCCGTGATTACACTTTCGCAAGGGCTGATTTCATCTGTTAGATCATCTGCTCTTCTCTCACGCTTGAATTATTAAGACGGCAAAGGACGACTGGAGTGATGACGTTCGCTGAACCCCAGAAATGGTGTGCGCGTGTGACATGATTATCTGGGTCCGTGGGAATCTGCCCACAGGAAGATGAGGAACAACAGTGGTGCCAATGGTTTAAAGTTGATTATTTTCAGGCCATACCCCGCATTGGGAGGGCCAGGCGTGCTGCACACTGGTTTGGACATATTCTCCCTTTAGAATAAACTCTCAACGGATATGAGAGAAAATGTCCCAGCTTTAACGACAACAACGAGAGATGCAGGCTGGAAGTATATACTTAACTATTAACTATATATGTATCAGCCTCCAGGAGCGGTGCTCACTGAGACTTTAATATTTACTGCTGGTTCTCCTAATTTGCCAGATTATGTCCTCCGCCGTTTGGGCTCGTCCCAAATTATCTTGATTTGACTCAAACTCGCCTCTTCCGCTTCCCTTCGCCTTCAGCCCACGCCAAATCTCATTTCCCACACTTATTCACCTCCCGGTCTGTAAACCAGGAGCAGTGTGAGAAACACGTGAGGGCTCATTTAATGAACATTTATCTCAATAACAAAAAAAAAAATGTATGCCGACATCTCAGCACCGTGCCTTTAGGCCTGCTGAGCAAGATGCTTGCTCGTGGGCACGTCTTGGCTATCACTAATGTGGTGTCTTTGCACTGCATTTCCTAGTCCATTGTAGCACTAGTAATGCGATGTGGTTTCCTTTTTGTTTCTGTTTCACCCCCCCAGTGTCTGCTCTGTTTAGGACACGGTTATTGTTGTTCATGCAAAGTGCAGAGCACTTCTTTTTGTGCACTTCAAACAATCACTGCCAGTAACATCTGTCACATGCTGCGGTACTGAGGACTGTTCCCTGGAGCCACCTACTCGTAAAGAGGGGCTTTGCCGCATTAATCGGAGACATTAACTCTGATTGATATATATATATATTCAGGAGTTTGACAAATCACAGCAATCTAAAATAATAACCAGAATGAAGTCTTGCTAAAACTGCTCTACCGAACTTCATAATTCAGAGTCTCCCCCTGCAGGCTTGGTTCAAGACCCACATGCCAGGGGCGTGTTCTGTCACAATGGTGCTGGGCTTGTATGAGAGTCAGAAACGTCTCCCTCAGCCAGCAGGAGAACACCCCCGCCCCTGCCCCCCCTCTCCCCCTGCTCCCCCCCCCAGTTTCACAGAACCACCTCCTGCCAACAGCCACCGACTGCACCACCACCTGGCCCTGTGTTATAAGTCCGGTCCGCGCCAGACACCCATCCAAGCGGCGGCCAGGCTTCCTTATCAAGCCGCGATCCCACCATCAGACCTCAGCAAGGACCCTGGCTGCGACTCGTATGAATAACGGAGCGTCGGTGCCAAGCGTTTGTTTAGGTGTGATTAAATGACGGGATTTAATAAGCATAAAAAGGTTGACTTATCATGGCATGCTCACAAATGCCTGGCACTTATTGACACAGGTAAACGGCTTAAATCAAAAGGCCCCGTGTCAATAATTGTCTGAAATCCAGTGGATACGGCAGCCTTTTGCGCTTATTCCTGACACGGGGAGTTTCGTTAAGCCTAGGCGAAGGCATTTAAGCCAATTGCATGCTTGTGATACAGGAGGCCAGAGCCACACAGGGACAGGACATTAGGTTATTCAGTATGGGCAGGGTTGATGCTGACCTTTTTAAATGGAATTTTCCCTAAGCGCATTCGCCAGTGACCAAATTTAAGTCTTCAATCTTGTAAATGTAAACTCTGACATTCAGAGTCCCCTGCGTTTATCTCATTGATTCGGCAAACGTCAAGCACCGAGGCGTTGCAAGTAAATTCCCCCCTCCCCTTTTTTTTTGTGCCTCTTTTTAGGCGTGTGTGAATGACAAAGAATACAAATTGTATGCGATATTTAAACAGCCACGACATTTGCCGAAATCAAACGGGTGGCCTTCGAAGGCAGCGTGTGAGGAGTGTGCTGTTGATAATTGTTTTGTAATTTGGCCTGCTGTCTTTGGCGAGAACAGCCCGTTTGCCATGTGCTTAGAGGAGACATGGCTGCTGTCAGGGGCTTCAGCACAGGCTCCTGCCAGGCCAACTGTTGCATTGGCTTGGCAATCAATGTATTCATCCACAATCTCATTTAAATCAAAATAAGCCACTGAACCTGTTGTGACTAAAGCTTTGGAATGTCACTTAATCAAAGGTGTTATTACGTTATTATAATAATGGAAGTCTCTCCGCGTTGCTCTCATATTCAAATCTGGTTTTGATCCTTGGATCTTACGGGTGACTCTCGGAGTCGATTATAATTTATATATTTTTTAAGTCACCGTATTGTGACACGAATCACGACTGGCGGTTCATTTGATCTGTGCCAGGTGATAATCATCATCTGAAGTAGAAATGGGAGACTTTTATTGGAAAATGTCAACCTTGACTAACGGGAAACATGTAACGGACTTCTACCTTGTGCACTTAATAAAGGTGGGTTTATTAGATCTGGAGCAAGATCAATCCATAAAGCATTTTAGTGTTGTACTCGAGTAGAGTTTTGAAGTACCCATATTTGTATGATATTTCTTAAGGTCAAGGCTAATTTCACGCGCATTTATTTAACGGCTTATAGTTAATTTACAGATTTAGGTAGATGAATGTTCATACACTAAACCTCCCAGCCTTTTATACAGGAATTATCATGTCCCTTACTTGGAGCAATACGTCTCTGGTGAAGAAAGTTCTGCATCGTGATTATGCTGTAATCTATCCTTTTTTGTATTTAAGTTATTTTGTTTACTTTTGCTGGTGGTCTCTTGTCGCAGTGGAGAACACCCTCTCTGTGGCAGTGCTCGCACAAGGCAAAACTTTCTATCGGCGCTGCTGGTGCGGGTTTTTCTGAGATGATCTGTGGATCAGTTTGCTCACCAGGGTCGTGTTCACCTCCAGCGAGGGCGGGTGATGATTTTGCAAAGGATGAACTCTGAAGCTGCCTCTGCCCTTAGTCTGTGGCTTTGCAGACGACAGCTGCAGTGCCCTCACGACTCGGGTCCAATGTTTCCATGCTGTCAAGTCAGTGACTTACTCTGAAATGAGCTATATCAATTTGAATTGGTCCCCTCAAATGTATATAGACTGACATGCCCTCTTATTTGTTGTAAACATTGTTCCAGGTTACGCTGCGTGTTACCGGTCTATAAAGCAGGTTAGAGGTTGCGCTGCCCAGGAGTATATAAGGTTTACTGCTGGCTAATCGATACTCAATACTGGGTTGCCCTTTTTCCCCGGGCAAATATCGGTGCGCAGCTGGACGAAGACCTGCAATGTGACTCCATACTTTTAACTCCGCCAAGGCAGCATGACGAGTCACACGGCACGCTTCCCCTCCCAGTCCAGACTGTGTGTCATGTGGAGCGGAGTGGATCTACACATTCATGTGAAGTCAGAATGTGTGGGGGACACTCAGCTAATTTCTCATGGCAGTGTGCCACACGGGGCTGGCCCTGCCCAGAGCTCCCCATTACGGAGCATCCCATCCTTATTGGGGGGGAAGGAGGGAGTCCTTATTGGGGGGGAAGGAGGGGGGGGGGGGGGGGATGGAATAGACATAATCAGTTGATAGAGCCACCATGAATAGGCATCCAGCCAGCCTCAGCTAGATCTGGGCACTGAAAGCTCACTTCCTTGATTAAAAATAGTGGCTAGGTGCCTAACCAAGATTTTGATATACCTCACATTTCAAGCTAATTGCACCAAAATTGATATATATATATATATATATATTGCAACCTCTATCTCACATAATGACCACTTTTATAACACTGAGTTTGTTTGTAGGTGAGTCAGCCTGTTATGCTACTATTAAGCCTTTAAATCTATTAACGATGGGCCTTTTTGAAATGAATTGAAAATGTTGAACTGTAAACAGGACTTCATTGTCGCGGGAACCACATTTGGCTAAATCCATGCCGCCCCAGTCCCCAGTCCTGTCATGCCTTCAGAAATCAAAGATCAGCCACAGGCCAGGGCCATGCACTCGATTGTGAGAGAAATCCCAGGACGCTTCAATGGATCTGCGGACATGAGCATTGTCAGACAGGAGGCCACATGAGGGAGCAAATGACAAGGCAGCTGCATTGTCCCTTTGTTCATTACCGAAGCACACAGACGGTGCACAGAGCTGCTGTATGCTTTTTTTTTTTTTCTTCCTCCCTCCCTTCATGTTTCCTGCTATATTGCAGCAGTGTGGACTGGTGTTGAACATACGTTATTACTTGTGCCTGTGTAGGTGGGATAAGGAATGGAATTAAAATGAAAACGGCAAAGGGAATGCAAGAGCACAGACAACCCCAAGCGCTGGTGATTACAGTGGTGGGAGCAGCAGCGATTGTGGCACCGCCGTATTATTTGTGCGTGCGTGTTTGCGCGCGCGCCTGAGTGGCTACATGAGTTAATAGAGAAGAGAAAAAAAAAGAAGAAAGATAGCAGGAGCTTAGTGTTGCTGCAGTGCATGGCTCTGGTACGCACTCTCATCTGGCCATGGTGCAGTGGAGATATTTATGTGGGGCCGTGACACACCCAGATGCAGTAATGGTTGCATCTGTTCTGTCAGCCTGACCTCGGGGGTTTCGCTCCGTTTACACAGACGTTTGTTGGAGTCCGTGACCCGACTTTGTAGAGGTGTTTTTCCGCCCCCCCCCAAAAAAAAAAAAATCCCCCTGCTGTGCACCACTGCTTTTATCATCAAGTGATCATATTTCATGCACATTGGCTGCCAAAGGGACCCGACGGACCTTTGATGATTACACAACTGCGGACAGATGGCTTGGGTGATATGTAAATATGGCCCCCGCCTGTACACCTGACACTGGTTTAAAAAATGGAACGCAGCTGTTTACGGCGATGGGTTTTTTTTTTTTTTTTTTTCGTTCTTTTTCCTTTTTGGCAGGAAAGTGAAAGAGTAGCGCCTCACCTTTTGTAGGACGATGATAAGTTGTTTTCTTCATGCACACTGAAATCGTTTGTGTACAGACGAGGGATGAATTATTAGAACACCTCGAAGCTACGAGTTTAAAACAAATGTTTATTTCCGTTGACTATAATAAGAATTATTTTTCCCCTTTGGAAGCAGAGGATATATTACCAGCCACGGTCACTGTTTGAGTTAATGTTTTTCCACATGGCAAAACTATTGTGTCAGCAAATCTTTGAGTGCGCGGCTCGCGCTTGGGAAGCGGCGTGGCACAGCAGGATGCTCGGCGAGTTGCGAAAAAATGTTGTACGAGCTCAAAGTTGTTACACTTGTGCTGACGTACAAGATGAAGTGGTAACGCATGATCACACCGTAGTGGGACACCTCTCTACACAGCTTTGATGTAAATGAATGGGAGGGAGAGGCGCAACAAACACGGAGACAAACAGACAGGTGGACAAATGTACGGATACTTTCTTTCAAGACAAATCTGGTACATTTAAAAGCTCCTTACAAATTTTGACTGATAATAATAGCTAAAAATAATATATATAATAGAAATCT